>SJOL01001962.1:742346-766488 GCA_004794785.1 Opisthorchis felineus | reverse complement strand
ATTTGTTTATTGTTAATAGGCAGCGGGGTGAATAAGGCCCATCCGTCAGATAACTGACAATCAAATGATCCAGCTCGTGTGGTGGAAAGGAGTTGGGGAGAGACATCGGTGGGGGAGCGGGCGAATGACACTTCCTCGTTGCAAAGGCTGAGGAAAGGGGTTTCGTTTAGGTATCCCACCTTGAGCCTTTGACTCAGAAGTCTGACCCACAAGGCGGTGGGAGGATGTAGGGTTTTGTTCAGAGACCCTGCCGCTAGCGTCCGGCCCAAAAGTGTGACCCGCGAGGCAGCGGGCAGTAGGGTTTTCTTTGGAGATCCTTCCCAGGGCTAATGATTCAACAGTCTTACCTGCTTGGCCCAACCCGAGGGCGCAGAGAGTAAGGCAGTACTGTCTCACTCCTGATGCGGCTGCGCACAGCAGGTGCCTTTTGAGCAGCACTGGACTCTTTGCTTTTTCGACCGTTTTTCAACCGTACTGAATAATGCGCCGGCGGTCGGAGTGTGCGGTTTTTGGGGCCGAGCTTTTCTAACCCGTCCTTTCTCGGGGAAAGGTAGCACCACTGCTTCCATGAATATGGGCATGCTGGTCGCCTGGGGAAAACATCTCACTGACTTCAGACTCCTATGGAAGAGGACAGTACGGTTTTACCCGTAGACCACCTCGTAGCCCTATTAGTCGTAGTATGAGGTCTCGCTGCTCTTGGTCTGACTGCTCCCCTTTGGCCTTCCTGGTATGGTTGCACCTTGTGGAACGAAGTTCCAAACAGTGTAGGCCACGGGATCGTTGTAGCACTCAAGCCCGACTACCACATCAAGGTGGCAGCTTATGGTCGGGATTGTAGAGGATATTAGCTATTGAGAGGTTTTACTGCACATTATTGTTGAGTACATCGAGCTGTTTCCAGCAAATTTAAAATAAACATCTGCGACAATCGCCAGCAGGGAAACTCTTAAATTAGTCCGGACTGATCCTTGTTCGTGAGTGTTCACTATTATGGAGTTTTATTGAGTAGGCAAAGCCTTGAGAAACAAGGTAAACAACCAGCAAGAGCAACTAATGTCTGAGGCATCCAAATGGCGTTCTACAGTACAATCCCACAAGTGGTCACTTGAAGGAAGAGAACATGAAAAACTTACCGTAAAAGATTTGGACAACTTTTGATGTTTCGGTCCTTCAGAACTGTATCCTGCTTCTCTGGCTTTGGCTTCCGCTGCTAACCTGGTAACTGGTGTTGCCCAACTAGAGCGATAGCGCTTGACCTTCGGTTGGCGCTTGCTGAACAAGATGTTGGTTAGACTGACCTGCACGGTGCGAAAAAGGCACACACGGCATGACGAATAATACTAAGAATAAGATACTCAGAGCTAGGCGGTACACCATTTATGGATAACGTTCTTCCGTAGATAAATGGCCAGAAAAACTCATCCGAACTAGAGATAGTAAAGTTCTGAATACCACATGGAGTGCCCGGAATCAGCTGATGGCTCACTAGCCCAAACGTGTTTCCTACCGGAAAAACGAATCCAATAAAATTAAACGCCAAAAAGCGAACCATTAGGTATCTTTGGATCAGCCGACAGTTCGCTTCATATCACGAACTCAGAACAAAGCAAGTGCAAACGCCTGAAGATGACCAATCATCTTATTGACCAACAAATCAACCTGTAAAAACACGGCAGCCTAATATACATGAATCGAACAAGCTAACTGTTCGACATAGTGACTATTTTGGATGGCATTGTACTAGGTTTGTATGTGTTCTTTACATACCATGGGGCAAATGAGCCAGCTCAATAGGCATATTTACGGGTAGCTCGTTCAGGGAAGCTGAAATACGTGCCAGCGGTGAAACGTCAAGTTACAGTAGCTGCCTCATTCCATGTAAATCTTCGCTGGACGAAAATCGTGATAGAAATTATGATGGCTGTTCCGGCTGAAACTCAAGGTGGTATAAAGATGACTTTTCGACTGGAAACATTCGTATTCTGCCAAGTACTAGCAGGTAAATCGACCAACTCATTGTTGATTTTTACCGTACCTGTTGGAACACGTGGCCTGTCCTCGGTTGCTTTGATGAGGTGAGGTCAAATCGTCATCAGTGGATAAGGTTCATGCATACATACCGTTGATATTGATATCAAACCAATTTTATGTTTAGGAAAGGTTGGGGGTTCTTCCGTCAAACAACGGGTTTTTCGATGGTCCTGACCGATTCACCAAAAAAACTTGAGGCGTTGGAATTCTGATTGCAAGCCTAGTGCTGTTATCACAGAGTGACCAATCTTAGTGAACAACTGAGATGAAAATTAGTTTCATGAAAAACTTTCTTACAGAAGCCTATGCTCTGAGGATGTTAACAAACCATGCCAAATTCCAGCACTCAGTTACTGATTACCATGAAGATAAGACGTTTAATGGCTTCGAATTCCTTCACTGTGCCCTTCGTTTCAGAATACTCTGTTCATGTGTTTTGATGATGTCGTGACAACCAGTCATTACTGATTTTCTGGCTTTCAATTCGCACACTAATTTTTCTACTTTCGTAGGGTGATGATAAGCTAATGAGATCAGTCATCGCTGGATCAAATCGGATGTCTAGATTTGGCAGTTAATCTATTATTCACTTCCATATAGCTCTAATAACAAAGTAGCAAGAGAACAATCGAACACCGAGGTCAGAGTCATGCTCTGTAAGCAGGCGGATTGAGAAACTGATTGCACGGTATTTGTACGTAACCTTATCAGGAGATACTTATCAAGCCTAATAGTTAGGAGAGTCGAGAGCACACTTAATGAAAATGAATATGCAGCTTACAAGAAGGGAACACTTTCTGGTAGGCTTGTTTCAGCAGTGTCCGAATGTGGTGTCAATTTATACACGAGCATCATAAACCGGAAGCACCGCAGCGGAATCAAGCTATTGGTCATCGTAGAGTCACTAGGCGTTGTTAAAATGACTTATTTAGAGGTTACTAGAACGGTGCTTCAGCACCGCATAATTTCCGCGAACTTTGCAAAGTTCCAGAAGAGTCCACAGCGTTGACAGTGGCTGCTTCATTTGGAAGCCATAATATGCTCCTTCAGTCCATGAAAACGGCTATCATGTGTTAAGATCCTGGGTAAACGCGGGCTGCAACCAGTGTTTGCCACAGTCATTTGGTTGCACACCGTACTAACGGTTCTGGATGGCCTGGAGATGCAGGTCACAATCTGACATTAGTATATACCAAACGAGGCTTTTCCGTTCGTGCAACGCGCCATTTCCTAAACTCGCTAATGATTTGCACAAATCCATAAGCAATATAGATTATTGACAATAGTTGAACTGCATCCTAGGTGATGTTGCAGCAATACCCATCAATCGACGGGAGGTTTTTCCAGTCCAGGCCAAACAGTCGAAAGTCATTCAGTCACAGTGGATAAGTTTTGCAAGGGGTACAATAAAAGAGATCGTTTCGCATGCTCATTACTCTTCATCGCCATCACCAGTGACACTTGAGAAGAACATCGGTGCTTCACTGCCATACAGCCACGTCAATTTACCCGAATAAAACCCTTGAATCGAAAGAAAAAAAACTCGGGACAGGGAGAAGGACCGAGAGGTTGCCTCCCACGAACATCCCACATGCCTACATTTCGAACACTCAATCAATCTGAATAGAGAAGACAATATCGATGGAAATTATCCTTATTATTATTATTTATTTGGAACCACGCTATGTCGTCAACTGTTGTCCACTGAAAACATATATTGATATTGTAAAATTCGATGTCCAACGTCTGGATTTGTATGCTGTGTACGGCCCACGACAGTGGAACCAACACTGAGTGGATATCTACGACAGGCTTGCCACCGACCACCGCGCCTGGGTAGCTGCGGTTCAAACGTAGGAGCCGCGGAAAGTTAAAGTACTATTGAGAACAAAGAGAGAGAGGCTGTGTTGAGTAAATTCCTCCTATGCACGATATATCAATGTGAACTTCTGAACACGTCAAAAATGATCGGCGAACAATGTGTTCCGCTGGATTATGGTGAAGGAATACGCTGTCAATACACTATGATGAATAAACCTGATTCCAGTCTCCTAAATTAATTGGACCCAACAGAAGTATACAATACTCAGTCCAGTCTTTTCGAACTATAAAAATAAAAGGGAAGTGAAAAAAGGGAGACAAAATGTATGAAACTTATCAGGAAGTAGAAGCGACTGGATGAACACAAGAGAGTTATCAGTTTCGTGCGTCAAGTTCGTTAAGTTCCATGTCTGGAAACCACTTGAAATAAGATCTGAAGTGTACTTTGTGTGACAGAAACCCACCTCAGGAGTAGCCAAGAGTGCCCCGGATGGTTGGGATAGTTGCTCCTCAGTTTTTGGTGTTTTCCTTTTGGACGGTGGTTGCTTCTTCATAGAGGAACCAGCGGCGGAACGCTCAGGGGCAGCATCAGCTGAAACTGGTAACAAACCTGAGTCGCGCAAGCGACCCACCTGGGAATGATGGATGGTAACATCCTTCCGTGCCATTCTGGAAACAAGTGGAATAAAGTCCCGTATTTTACAGAGGGGAAGACTGTGAGAAAATCCCGCCTGTACTATCCTAATTGCCGGAGAACGGGAGATACATAATAGCAAGACAGAATATTCAAATTTGCATACTGGATATGGCAGTTAACGGAGGTCTAAAAGTAACCAGTCGCTGTACTCCTTGCGCCTGAGAAGCCTAAGGACAATTGAAAACTCATCATAACCAAATAACTGCAAGGTCTCAGATGTTCGATGATGACTTCTACAGCTATGAGCGATGAACAGGAGAGGCGATAACATACTATACGCAAACAAGCACTAACTCACTGTCAATCCAGGGCAGCTATCGCTTACACGTAGAATTCATCCATCACAGAATTCAATTCTAAGTTATGGCTCTTATGTGTTGCATATTGCTCAAAACTGTCTGCACAGACCAAGCAACAAAAGCATGGGCGGAGAAAAATCAAAATCAAGAGCAGTGATCAATATCAAATAAGTAAATTGGCGAGCAATATTTTGTTCAATTTCCACTGCATACCAGAGTTTACTTGCTTCTTAAGGTGTTATGAAACTTGGTCCGGGTTCTTCACTAGGCTCGACGCTGGGCCGTTGACTTTATTGATTGTAATCGTACTATCTTAGCATCTATTGGTCCCCAGCCCAAAGGACTTGATGGGTTTGCCCAGGCCAAACTGGCAGTCAGATTTTTAATGCCCTTCGGCAAATTATTGTCCGACCACTCCATTATTCTTTCAAGTTCGGTCTAGCTGGCGTGCGAAAGGCGCTCAAAATGACAGGCATTGCGCTGATATGCGGAAGATGCGACTTAACAAACGCATTCGATGTGGTGAAACGCAGGTCTCTAGGGGTGGGCGACCAGTTCGCCACTCTCCTGCACCCTTCTTGATTGCTTAATTGGCGTTGCCATCAGACGCTAGCGACGACTGGTAAGCGACTGTGGAAAACCGACAGTTACAGAAACGTCTCTTATGCGAAACAAGTGTGTCTCGTTGTCGTCACAGTTGCTCCAGGTTGATGAACATAGATCTAGCTCTTGGGATCCGCACTAGGAACTGACCTCTAACACCCCTATCATATGTAATGCAAGTCTTTGGACAAACAAGCTTATCAGCTTCATCAGTGCGACTTTAGGTCGCGACTCCTGTCAGTGTTGAAAAGGTACTTTGCGTTTGGACAGTGCGGAGGACATCCTACACCCAGGCACCTAGATCGTCAAGCGGTTCAACAACACTTGTATGGCTTCTGCCACTAGAATAGTGTCGTCAGTGTCTCTCACACCTATAGTTTGGTACCCCGAGAGAGGTTGTACTCGGGCATCGCAAACCTCCACTAATCTGCGTTGAACTATGTCAACAGCAAAGTTAAAGACAAGGAAGGATAGAAAGCGCCCTTGCAGCACTCCGCTCGAAAAGGAGAACCATTAAGATAGTGAACACTGACTGCAACTGACATATTATGCAACAAAGTCTTCAACACAGCCATGAACTCGGAAGGCGCCCAGATCTCAATACGCACTCTCGACGGAGTCGCTGCCCAAAAAGACGATTGGCTGATGATGAACGCTGCGATGCTACAGAATCTAATGGGCATCCAGTCAATACACCCACCCACGTCCTCCCCAAGCCCAGCTTACTCTTCTTTGTGCGTTCTTCACTGCACTGGCATGATCTACGGAAGATACGTAGGATACACGTACCCACTGAGAACGAAATAACTGTTTCCTTATTTTCGTCTTACGGTATAAGCTGGCAATGTGTGAATTCGATGAAGTCCTTCACTAATTACAGAGACGATGGAGGTTTTATGAACACGAGATCAAAGCACATGTAACATTCGCTTCAAAACTGGGATGTATACCGTCTACATCTGAATTGGGAAGATGTTTCGACAGGCAGTCCACTCATGGTGGGTGGTAAGCCAAGCCAAATAGAACATTCATCAAAGTGGGGAGGGTGGACCTAAATAAACGCAGTCAAACTGAAGGAACCAGTTGCTTTGGTCGGGGAAGGTACACAAAGAAAAGCAAGTCCAAAAAAGTTCTGAAACCCACGCTTTTCGCTCGCCATTCATCCGGCAAAATATCAAATAGGGTCGGCGTGAATCCATCAGATGCGCCTCAACAACACAGTCACCCAAAAAGTCTCCGTTGTTATCCCAGTCTGCGCAGACCTTTCGAGGGAGAAAACAGGGGCAAGAACAAAGAATAACTTATTGGTTCCATTATTATCAGTAAGAAGACTGTGATGTGTCCTGATGGCTAACGTAAAGGACGGGAGTGCCAGAAAGGGTTAACAGAAAGGCATTCTCAGATCTGAAACAGATTCGTTTTTTTTTTCGAGCCCAAATCCAACTGAGTGCAACGCATGCATTTGTCAAATGAACACCAGGGCGATGGCAGCAGTACGTTGAAATCAGTCACGCTTCTTAATTCAAATGATTAATCAACATCATCCACCAAAAAGCTCTAGACTGATGGAATTTGTGTGTTGGTGCCTGAGGGTGCACCAGCAGATGCCAGCAGAGAAAAATGGTCTGTGGAAACGACACACGACCATCAGAGACGGAATAATACAATAGAGGATGTCAAACTGACTTGTTCATCCTTAATCCGGAGAAAGTTAGTGAGGTTACAAAAAGGACTGTGGAAGATCCAAAGCAGTGAAGTTTCCAGTGAAATTAATGGGCAGGAATAAGTTTTTAAACAGGGCTAGGGTGAAGGATAAAATAGGTTGTTTCGAAGCTGCTGCTTTTCTTGTTCAGATCACTCCTCTTTTATAGTCAAACAATGGAGGTTTTACTTTCACCTATCACACACAAAAAATCGACGACAGCGTGTCCCCATTCAGTGACCATTCACGCGTGGTAAGCCGTTTTGATCCGCCCATCAAATTCCCGTTACGGCCACTTTATGGGACGGGCAGCCATCTCTTTTGAGCGGCAATAACTACGATGAAATAAATCCCGCCTCTAAGCCCTTCCCTCTCATAAGCCAAATTATGTTCCTGCTAAAATGAAACAGCTAAATTCAAGGATAGACGCCAGATGATAACATCCTCTACAAATTCCATGCCTTTGAGGAGACGGTTCTCACCACCGTTCGCCGTAGAGAGTGTTTACTATAGTTTCCACAATATAACATCGCCGAAGCTAACCAGTCAATCTGGTCGTAAAAGATGGACGGAATAATTTGTTTATCGCGGTCGTACAAGAAAGGTTGGTTGGAAAAAGCCTACTATACTTCCCAAGAGAAAGAGATGCCACAGCTCGCTCAATCAGGTGGAATTGCAGACCACTTAATGCAGGTGTGCCGCGTCTGTCCTGTCATTCCTTCACGGACCAACTCTACATTTATCCATTCACACATTTTAGTCCGAAAAACATATGTTTCAGGTCAGGCATAGAAATGTCTGATCGTATTTACGTATATACCGATGAGTGAAACGCCCAAACTAAGTACACAGTTACGGGAGTGATCAATTGGATTTGGTCGTACCCACCAGCAGTACGCTAAATGACAACTTACCTCTGCTGAAACTGGTAATAGGTTCACGTACAGTACGTCTGATGGTTTGAGTCGAGATTGGGAACCGTCTTCGAACTGAACCAAACGACTAAAGCGGAGAATATAAAAAATGCTTTGGCAAAATATCCATCTTGGTGACGAAATCGAAGAAAATGTCTACTGCTTTGCTGACAAATGCTCAAATTAGTGATCCGAAACACATACAGAGAATTTACAACAATGCGCCGTCTAAATAATGCCACAAATCCGATAGGCAAACCCTCCCCATCCCCCCAAAAAAAACGCAAGAACACAGTAAACTAACCTGTCGACACAAATGAATAACACTGCAATCTACAAGTGTCGAAACTACTAGAGTACAATAAACAGCTAAGACTGTGCCTGAAAAACTTTTGAGTAGCCAGTAATATACGTCTTTCATGCCTTTTCATCATTACCATTAACGTCATCATTGACAGCGATACAGCAGTAATAGACACTAGCTCTGAATTATCACACAAGCATGAGCGAAGGGTCTGAGTGGAGAGTGAAAAGGGAAGGGTAGTGATTTAGTGCGATGAAGCCCTATGTCCTTAAGGAAACCAATAAAGAATAATGTGCGTACGCCTCTGGACGGCAGTAAAATAAATAAATTTGACCATTGTGTCAGAGTAAGACACCATCAGCCAGAGCTCTTTGTGAAACTCACCCGACATGTGTCGAGTGCACAACGACAGATAACCTTTAGCTAGACAGTCCGGCTAGGAAATAACAGCATGCGCGCCACTGGGATCTGCTGTGTGCCAGTTCCTGGAGGGTCTCAAAACACCTGCAAACACGATCACGTGGGATCCAGCCAGGAAGGTGCGAAGATCCCACAGTACTCAGCACGACTAAAGCCGCATACATCTCATGTTGTCATGTCAAGACCTGTCCACCGCTAACAATTCGCCAACAATCGCTTGGATCAGAAAACAACGCTCTCTTTCGTAGACGGCGGTTGGGCATACGTGGCATATGTTCCAACCACCTCAGCCTGGTAAGTTGAATCTGTTGATCTAAATATTTGGAATCGTCACCAATTGACCGCTTACGCACCATCTCGTTGCGTGCTCGCTCCAGCCGCTTAACTCTTGCTTTGGTACGGAGTCACCGGATGTCAAAGACGCCTGAGGCACCCGGAAGGGCACAACCATAAATCAAGACTGCTTTTACATTTGCTTTGCACAAACGACTCTTTAGCCTGGGCGAAATTCGTTTCTGGCGCGATTAATGAAGCGAGTTGGTGAACGCACGCTTGCCTTCGTTATCCGCGCATTAACTTCATTCGTTATAGTACAATCACGGCTTCTGTAGGTGGTAAGATATGTGAACCGATCAAGAAACTCAAGTTCTTCATTCTGAAGACTCAGAGAAGCACAATGGGGTGGGAAATTTGGAACTAAGACGTTACAACTTGAAGGGGTAAAAGGCACGCCGAAACATGGGGCTACTTCCGATATTCCGTTCAAGATACTTTGTACAAACAACAAAATGATATCGTTTATTAATATCTCTTTAGAAGTGATTTCGATACAGATATGATCCCTTGGAGTGTGCACTCCATGATAAAGTCGATGACGAAACTGAACAAAAAGGAGAGTCTTGAGGAACTCCACTAGTCATCTGGAAGCTCCCGGACATTCCATTGTACACCCTAACCCAACCGGAAATATGGTAAAGGAAACCAAAAGTGTTTACGAACTTCAAGGGTATCCCCTCTGGCCAATAAAATGTAGCCTAGAGCTGGAGGCTACTTAAACTGAAGGAAAATCCAGACTGTTAGTCGGTGGTATGCGTGCCGCTGCTCAAGCATTTGACCTAATGTGAAGATATGACCAGTGCACCATCTACCAGTTCGAAATCCCAATTGATTTCTCTCAGAATTGCGTCTCAAGTACCAAAGGTAGGTATCACAATATAAGGAAAGTCAGTAACCATGTTACGACAAACGTGAGACTTACACCTCCATGGTTGGCACAGTCGGTTTGGGTACCTTTTTTGAACACGCGTATAACTGCCGACTGGCCCCAGTTCTCTAGAACACACTTGTTTCCAAACCCAGTCAAGGTGGAACAAACATTTCCCTTCATCTTCGAAAGACACTGGGGTCCCAACGGCCAATGAAACGCAGAAACGCATATGAATACTTCACCAAATGAGGGATCTAAACTCACAAACAACGGTACCCGATGTGAGTGATGAATGAATACAGAGGTGACAGTTAACTCTGAGGAGATCGAAAGAAGCTGTGCACTCAGGGTCAGCTGTTTGAGTCCGTCCCCAGGCGTGCTTTTCGTTAATGTTAAGTGAACCTGGACAGGTCATTTCAATATTCACCAAACGCCCTCTAGTTTCTGGCAACTAGTGGATATGGATACACTGGGAACTTAAACGGCATGATTATCAAACACGAGTAAAACAGTTTTTGATTCAATATGGTGGGATTCGAATAGCTAGGAGGTTCCTACAAATCAACGAAAGCAGGACAAATGCTTACCGAAACCCGGGTTGTGGAAGCTCCAAAATCCCAGCATAGTAGTAGAGTTGACGGTGCCATCTACCGTAAACAGGAATTTTGCCTGCCAAATGAAAACAACATGTAGTAACCATTGCAGCAACCACGACTTCGAGCCTATTAAGTGAATGATCAACTGATAAACAAAAGTAGGGGAAATGAGCCGCCAATCAACTAACCTCATTAACGTTTAAGCCCAAGACAGTAAATTCGGAGACAATGTCTACAAGACTGGTAGCCTCCCGATAACACTATTAAGGGTTGGTTCTTAACAAACTTACCACACATTGGCTGAACCTATGAAACCACTTGGTCACGGCTGTAGGAATAAAACGGTTCCACCGTCAAATCTAATTTAGTGCAACCCTTGATGGCCGTAAAATGAATTGGGTTTGTGATTACTACGCAGTGTTCAAGAGTAAAATAGAAATACAGGCTTCAAACAATGACACGTCCCCATTTGGAGACGAAATGTTTGTAATTGTAGCTGTTACATTAAGAGCACTTAATAAACCGGTTGGTTCTCTGGTTTGGGGCCCACTAGCACTGGGTTTGATGAAGATTGCGTTGTAAAGCAAGCTTGAATGAAACTGACTAAAAGTGGTCTCTCCATCATACCGAATGAAGTGGTGGATACAAGAACACGTGATCTAAAAGCAGTTATCGGCTAATAAGATTAGACACAAACAAGTGAAAATCGTGATGGAAGACAAACCTGTGGTAGGTGTCTCGTCGCTACTCAGAGTGATTCGTGTGCGAACGGAGGAAATGGTGGTTGATGTGACAGTATTGTGCGACGTAGTAGATGCAACTATAGTTCGCTCTGCTGCCTCCTCAGATGCTGAAGAGCTAACGTGACCGGCAACACTCGCAGAAGAGGAAGTGGATTCCGGTACGACTATCGGTGGGGGACGACTAAGCAAGGAGAAAAAATAAAAGTAAGAAGCTAGGAGGATGCCATATATAAGATGTCTCACTCTGTCCTATGCGGCTAGCCCTCCCCTCCACAATACATCAGACGAGTCAGTCATACCGAAAAGCTTCATCACAATCATGCTCCTACCCTTATTCAAACGCAGCTCTTATGTTGTCAATGTAACAGAGATACTCTAGGTCTGGTAATATACCCTTGCACGAGAGAGGGAGCGGAATTGGGGAAGCGTAAGCGAGAAGCCCGTGTCTTTGGCCAAATGATCCATGAGTATTTCACGGACTAAGTAGTGCATCCGATGATCTAGGTTGGACAAAGACACCACATTTCGGCGTCACCATGGAAATTTGTCCGGAGGAAGATTATAATACGAAAATTGTCTTCTCCAGAAACGGGGAATACATAGAGAATAGCAAGCTCAATAAACGACTCATTAGGATTCGTCTGAGGTACAAAGGTACGGGTATGAGGTGTATGGATGAAACCGCAAAGTAATGCTCTGAAACTGTAGAGGAAGTGTTTGGACGCTGCATCAGGGCAAACAAACACGTGAGCAGTATCGATTCATCAGACCCCGGAAAATGTGCTCTTCATCTCTTCGACGATAAGCTGCCACCTTGACGTGGTGGTCAGACTTGAGTGCTGCAGTGATCCCGTGGGCTACATTGGCTGGAACTTCGTTCCACAAGGTGTAACCACGCCAGGAAGGCGAAGAGGAGCAGTCAGACCAAGAGCAGCGAGACCTCGTACTATGAGTAATCGTGCTACGAGGCAGTCTGCGGGTAAAGTTGTACTGTTCTATTCCAATAGGAGTCTGAAGGCAGTTTCTTCGATTACTTGTATCCACTCAACTCCATTTGCCTACCAAATCTCCAGCCCGTCGAATCTTCCAGCGCTGACATCCGGCCGTCTCAACTGCTCCTAAACTACAGATATCAGATTCCCAACATTATCGAATACTGTTGGCAAGTCTATAGTTGGGTCCCTTCTCTTCTCCTTGACCCTCTGAACAATTTCGACGAAACCTTGAGCGCATCATTGTTTTCTCTGATCTGACGGATGATTTCCAGCCTCTTTCCCATCGTCAGGACGTAGTCCTATATACCTAATCGATTGCTACTGCCTCAGTAAGTGTTCTAAACAAGTACATTCTTTTCCATTCCCCAGGAGACGCACTCGCGGGATTCGCTTCCAGTGGCTCCAACAAAACGAAAATTTTCTGGTGCCCCATGGGACTTTTCGTTCCTTCGTTTTTCTTCAGGACCTCGCGATTTTTAATACTGCCTGTCAGCTTTCCTAGCTTCCTGCAGTCTTCAAGTATTCAAGACTCACCCAATATCTACTGGAGTGAGAAAGTTAAGCTGGTCTGTACCGCATGGATATGGTCTGATAGGTACGGAACTCATACATCATACATCAACTGTTAAGAGCTGTGGGTTAAAGAATTGCGATAGCCTAAGATGATGTACTCTGCCCAACTAAGTCCAAGGTTGCACATTCCAGACGGATATCACAGCCGTATTAAACTAATAGCTCACAGTCCATTATAATAGAACGCTAGCCTACAAAACATACACCTTCATAAACGTGATGTGCACCGACAGCAAATCTACTAGAACAGTGAGGCCGAAATAGGCAAAAAAACAACAGCGAGAAAACGGGTAATACACACCTTATGACCTCCTGATCTTCCGTATCTTCAGCGGGTGATTCAGGAACCAACGTTACTGATGTAGAAAAAGGTAAAAGACACAGTAATCACATCGGTGAAATCCAAGTACAGAAGTCGCAAGAGCAAGCAAACTCGATTGTTCAATATCGCACAAAACCTGGTGTCCGGGATCTCTATTGGAAAACTCGTGTTCCGAACTCATTCCTGACAGACCGTTGCGCCTGAGTGAACATGCGAAACATAGCAGTAAGTCGGCATTTATGCATCCATCGGAGTTCTGGTAGTACATAAAGTTGAATTACGTTGAAAGCACCCCACAGCTAGACGATCCGCTTGCTTCCAGTTCGTCTCCATTTATACTGAAGGCCAAGCACCGGAAATGAGACTAGTCGCATTCATCCGAAGGCCCATTCATCAGTGACAGGTCCCGGCAAGCGTAAACAAAGTTAAAGCTTCGGTCACATAAAAAATACCCCAAGAAGTAGGTGAGACTACAAAACTTCATACCGTCTCGATAAGTGACCGGTTGAAATGCCTACCTATAGGTAAGCCTAAATGCCGTGCAGATCCGGTGGACGGAACCAAGTACACTATGGGCTTATGGTGCTTTTGTCGGGTGGCTGTGTATTGTCCCTGTCATAGTTACGAAAACCGCTAGTTTTTCCAGGGACAAGGGGTGTAACTTCGAATGAAAACCGGGTGGCGCCGAAAGTAAGTGCCCGTTTATACCGTCCTCAACGAAAGCGAATCGCTTACCGCTAGAAGCAATGAACAAATTGTACATGATTTTAAGACAACTACTAGGAAAATGAGTAAAGCAATGTAGGAAGCGGCTAGCCTCTATGTAAAAGTTTATTTCCTGTGCTATTTGACAAGAAAACTGTAATCGAGCGGTTTAGATAGGACCTATGCGTGAATTTTTGTGGAGCTTATTCGAAACCTGGCTACGGCAAATCTTGCTAACTAGGTCGGGTGTCTAATAAAATGAGGATGGTCAAACGAGATCACACTGAAATGTTTACAGGACAAATCAAAACACGGGGCTCCCTATGTGGATGCCGCACCAGTACACATCCACCTGATCACTACGACCAGGGAGCAGATCACGCGATAATTACCGTTACAGTGATGGTCAAAACAGTGGGATAAACTTACGTGAGGTAGTCCATGACAAACGAAAATGAAAAATGACTTACATTTCGTCTCAGAAACGGTTGACACCTTTGAGACAAGTTCTGTATTCGAGCTCAATAGCGCCGTCTGCTTTGGACCGCTGTCAGTGACTCCTGGGGATTGAAGAGCATCACTGCTTATCACTGAGGCACCAGTTACAGGTGAACTCTCTGGTGCTGAAGGCGAAGAAACAGCATCTGATTTGTTATTGCTTTCTGCCAGTTGGCGAACCCGCTGCGGGTGAAAACAGAGTCCAAACACACGAAGTCAAATGGGTTAGAGTTTTTTTCCTGAAGAAACCAATAAGATATACCCCTAATAAATTATCAATCGCTACCATTATACCAGACTCATTTAGGACATGTCGATAGGCAACTAAAGTATGAAGAATATATACACAGCAAGGTTAAACGCTTCTGAATACTAACCGGTATTCTGGGCAGGAATAAATCAGAACTTGAAGTTGAAGACCGAGCTGTCGCCGGTAACAGCGGGAGGATGCGCCCGAAGTGGCAACCAGCGCGCTGGGAAGGAAAATCGAAGTATATACCTCTGGTTAACAGCATGGGAATACTAGCATACTGCCCTGGGCAAATTGCGCAAAACAATCAACAAAATCAACGAAGCAGGGTAGTTTTAGAACAGAAATGGATAAAAACTATGACGATTTGTACATACAACCTGGTGATTCTATGCACCAAACAGATACCAGAATTGTGTGAAGTTCGCCCGAACTTAACGGGCTGAATAATTTTTGTTGGTTACTGAGGTTGCAAGCGATGTATCACTGCTTCAACTGAATAGCAGAGAATAGGCCTGAACAAGCATACGAAATACAAAACCGTCGCATATGTGGAGTTGAAAGACACCCTCGCTTTCGATCATTGGTTTGTTGGCTGAGCTCGGCAGATGAAGTGAGGTGATATCATCGATTCGTTGACGAATTGATGGAAATTGCCCAAACTCAGCGTACAGGCTAACTGCCAAGTAAGTAGACAACCTGAGCTATTGACAATTTCCTCGACAGCAACCTCGCCTCTAGTGTCCGCAAACGCAAACCAACCGGATGACCTCAGGCTCACTAGCAGTAAAATACAGCTAACACATTGAAATTTCCTCTTACAGAGCGTTGTGATCGGGGCACAAAGAGATCTGAGCTGGAAGATGAGGTACGCGCGGTGGTTCCAACAGCTGCAGCGCTGACTGGAAGCAAAGGTTTCGCCCTTAGTCGCTCATTACTTGAAATCCGGCCCGAACGTGATGAGGCTGATTTCGCATGTTTTGAGGTAAATGAAGACACGTGATCCTGAAGATGGAAAATAATTGGCCAGAACAGATAAGTGATATACCTCAAAAAGAAAATTCAAGGCAAGGAGTGTCAATAGACAACATGTATGCGCTGGCTAGTGACAAACGTTAAAGGCCGGATAAGTCTGACGGGAAAAGGACCGATGCACCAGTGTTCACTGGAGCTAACCTGACGCCAGTAAAGTTGCTACACTGTTTAAAAAAGCTGATGACTAGCAACAGCCAGTCGTTTTGCTCAGGTTAGCTTATCAACGCATCTAGCATGCCGGATACTGAGAGTTATCAGTGTTGAAAAGAAGGGAACGTGGCACACGCATGAGAGAACGGCGAATGGGTATGAAATTCGAACCCAGGAGCAACGCAAATCCAACAGAAGTTGTGCCATGTTTTCACATGTCACAACACAAATTCCTGACAGATTAGCAGGTGACAAACTGTCAGGTTAGCTAGCACACTAGCTACATGATTTCGGCCTTATGTTAAAAGTTCATATCGTTCAGCTACCCACAGAATTCAGGGGAATGGCTTTCCGTTCCAATGCATTGTGCTTAGTATTTCAGATGTACACGATCATGTCGCTTCAAATCAAATAAACCATTGTACCCGGTGACCTCAGGCCTGTCATTAGTTGATATCACAGGAAATTTCTGTCCACAAAGGGGCCACCTTTACAGACCAACAACCTGGGGCTCAAAATTGTACCTGAGTAAACAAAAGGTATACAGGCCTAGCATGGACCTTGCAACACAAAGGATGCCGATCTTTCTGCAGAACGATGATCAACTATAAGAGGTGACAGCGGCTGTAAAAATACAAGCACTTAGCTGAATGCTGAAAACATGAAATCTGCGAGTAGTTTGCAGTCACATTGTTCGAGAGTAGGACAGAGTAGAACAAAGTGCGATGGCTGAAATGCGCATACTGTAAGCACGGCAAATGTTCAGACTTCGGAGTGAGGTAAACAAACCAAAATCACAACTACGTTTCTACGTCACTTGCATTGGAACATCCCCCCCCCCACCTAATTCTAACAGGAATAACCTGCCTGGTCCACGTCAATCACCAAACTCGCATGATGAAAAGAGGAATTTGCTTCCTTTTGGTGCGACTTGGCTCCCACAGTGGATTTCACATCATCTGCCCGATGTTTGGTTGAAGAGGGCGGGTATGAGCCTGTGCGGTCCTGACCCCGACTTGTCATAAGTGGCAGTGATAAGAGGATAATGCATATGTATGTGTATCATGCGACCGAAAGTGTGCAGTGTGCTGCTGGCTCACACAAGCACTCTTCTGATATCTCACGCGGATTACTAAGCGACCTAAAGTGCATCACAATGAAATAAATAACTGGGTTATCCATATGAGTTCAAGCAAGTTGGGAGGGACACAGAATAACTCCGTCATCAAACTCGTTTCCAAAACCAGAATGATGGAAGCTTACCGTGTCAGTGAGCTTTTGCGATGAACTGAGTTGCAATTCTGACCGTACGACGTAATCCCACTGTGCCCATAGACCATACATTCTGTCCAACAATTGATCCCGACACTCTACGCTGTTTGTTGTACCGACCTACGAAGAAGAGCCGTTAATTATAGGTGTACAATGAATGGAAATAAGCCATCAAGAACAGGAACAGAACAAGCTGTAAAAACCATGGGAAGGTAAACCTGGGTGTCAAAATGTCTAGAGATTCAATCAATAGCGTACTATTTGATCAGTGTTAATTCGAATCTGTCGAATACATATGGTAGCTATACGTCCAGCTCTACCATCGTTCAGGAAATCCAGCGAAATCAGTGTCAACACCGATACTTCATTGACACTCGGCCACTAAGTTGACTTAAATTCATCGGAAGTCATAAAGTGAAAAGAAGAAAAACAACCTGGTGCACATACTTCCAAATATTCAACCAGACAACCTGGGAAGAAACTGACAGCAAGAATGCCATTGACATCAGTTAGCCACAGATGACGGTGACTAGGGTACCTGCTACACAACCAAACACCCGCTCCGTAAATGCCTCGTTACGGATCCGTTGACGTTTCTGAAACATCGGTGGTCAAAAGGTGAAAACATTTCAGATCATCTGTCTGCAGAGATCACGTCTAGCAAACATACAACAACACAGCCCGTAATGTGGTCTGTATAAGCCACCTTTATGACTCGACGGTATGCCTTTCTAACAACCCTAAAGATATAGATCGAGATTCGAGATTTAAGAACTTTCGAGATTCGCGCCTTAACTTCACCAGACACACTTCCATCAGAACCAATACAACCAACGAGGTGTGTAAATAACGCCAAAAAATAGAAATGAAAATGTTTTGACTGTGTATCAGTAAATTGGCATTGGAGGCCAACGACTGGAAAATGACGAACGAATTTCGGATATGAGAAAATGGCCAGCCGGAGAAATTAGGAACAATGGTGCTGTTTACTAGTGTGCCTCTGAGGAGGACCGTTAGTTTTTGGCTGTGATGAAAGCAGCTGCGTAATATGTAGCACTTGAAGCACTCACCTCGCTAGTGAATCCTCCCAGAAAAACCGGTTCAGGCTGGGCATCTGACTGACCTGAGGGTGTCGACATCATTGACAAATGAACCGTTATCCTTCGGCCAGTCAGCAGGCTTCCAGAGCACAAGGGTGGTGACTTCTCTGAGAAACCGGTTTCAGCACTTTGAGTGCCTGGACCGGATTGGCCGTCTTTCCCATCTTCGTCCTTCAAAGAAACCACTGAATCTATCTCTTCTTCACGTACAGCGATATTATTTGTGGACGAATTGGAATCCGCTTTTTCAGCAGAACCGTGCTGACCCGTTGAAGTATGCATGGCTAAGCTGCACTCCGGAAGTTCCTCAGTCGAAGAAATTGGTGTGGCGTCTCTAAGTCTCCAGACACTAATATCTTCAGATCTTCCTAAATTGAAAAATTGAAAAAAAGAATATGCAAGAACTCACACGGAAAACTGCTAGTCAAATGACTGAAAAGAAGCGCGTCAGGATAGCACTCAAATTTCAGGACAGTCAGACTGGGAAAGGGTAACTCACATTCACACATCCAATTCTGATTACGAATTTTACGACAAGAGGAACCAACACCGCCGATGAATGAGAGGAATTACGTTACTTCCTGTGTCATCAGTCAGCTACCTGAAATCTAGTGACATTCAGGAGTAAACAAGTAGGACACATGCCACGTAAAGTTAATGAGATGACTAACGGACCAAGTTCATGTGAGGGAGGTAGTTTGCATGCATAGGCAATTGAACTTTTTGGTATTTCAGCACCATTTGGTGCAAAAGCTTTCGAAATATGTTCAGAAATTCTGACAGACTTTCGCCTATTGTACTTGCTACCACAAGTACACTGAAAGCGGTAAAGTCAAGTGATGATATGAATGTCAGGTTCAGTTCGATTCAGACGAGAGATGGTTGGTTTTAATGCTGAGTGATAGCTAGTGCGATATAGTAAGTCCCAATCTGCTCAACCTCAACTGATCTTCTGATGCTGGAAACATTGACCATTCGCGTCACCTTTTAACAGCAACGTGATTTAAACCAAGCTTTCTTTTCCTAATGCCTTCATCATGCGTGGGTAACCACTTATGGTCTTATCATAATAATTCCGTACCTTCCAGCAAGACTGATAATGCCTGACGCTGAATCACAGGTTGAATAGTTATATGAAAAGCTGTTTGTGCGGGTTCGTGCAGTGGGTTCAGAGTGTGTCAATAGCTTTCTAAACAGGTTTGTGTTGCTGAGCCGGACAGAACTTATCCCTTATCTGAGCTTCAATAAATAATTCGCTTGCAGCTCCATCGGCGTTGTTCTGAGACCGAATAAAGGATCAGAAGCGGTCATATTGAACGCAGGATTACATCGAAAAGGTGTTTCTTAGCTTTCGAAACACGAACCGTTTCGTAGTAGACCACTCAGGACAAGGGAAAAATGTGAAAGCTGGAACAATTAAGCAGAATAAAGAAAAACACTTGCAACCAGACATCCTCGGACTTCACCATTACTTGAACAGCCGGCACGAGGATATTCTCAACTGAGTGGTCCTCTAAGATTCATAAGAATAAAGTTCCATTATGGACGCCTGGAGCACCACATGGGGACTAGCTCGAGGACTAACGAGAGTGATAAAGCCATTTAGTCAAACTTAGCAGTATATAGCCTTAGAGGTTACTTCGATAGTGCCGATTGAATCCGCATCCTAAGTCACCGGAAAACATGTGTCCTTACGACACCTGCTGATTTCTCAAGACGGTTTATATGGTATGTGAACATGCCAATGAAGCGGGATCTCCTGTCGACCAGCTTCAATCTATGATATTCCTGTACAAAACACGTTAATTTTACCTATAATGACATGTTTTATGACCAGATAGAGGCAGTCGCAATGGATGACCTACTCGGTCCGGTACTTGTTGATATTCTCATGAATTACGTCTGTAATTTCTGGACAGATTCAGCCAACGGAACTATGAACCGCAGGAAATGATACGACATCCGTCATTATTGATTCGATTGAACATACGAACCACTGTCAAAGTAATGCTGCGTTCAAAATAGAACACGAAACCGAAGAAACTTTTGTTTTCTGGATGTACGTCTAAACAGCCGGAAAGAAGGTACACGATAAAACGGTCAGGTCAGTATTTGGAAGGTATAAGCTGCTACCCTGTAAATTAAGAGCGGACTATAATTTGCACTCTCCTCACCCCAGCGTGCTGAAGTCGGTCAGGAGAGTCGCCAGATATCACAACCTGTTGCAAATAACGTTTATCAAGTATGACAAAGAGATAAGGGAAAAAGGGGATATCCCTCTCGTTCCCATAGTGAAAGCTCACATCAAACTGCCAGCTGAAGGTTCCACAAATGGCACGTTTCCAGCACCGCTTGAAACAAATCGCCTACTATACTGCATCAACTATCATTCTGTGTCGTGTCAGAACCGAATCAGACCTGACCCAGAGGCTAGACGTTTCCTGTATTTGTCGTTTTCATTGTACTTTTGGTAGCAAGTACGTCGGATGTAATGGGCGGTGGGTTGCCTAATAGGATTATGAACATACACATTATACCATTAGGTGTTGTTAAAATGGAAAACAAGCTCAACTTCGTGTCACCTCCGTTATTGCAGTGTGTGCAGAACCCAAAAAATTCTTCCATCCTACAATCTGGCGGATCTGCACTCATCCGGCAAATGCAACCAGATCTGTGTAAATACTTAGACTTCGTTGCTCGTCTGGCCTTGTCTGAACAAGGATAGAATCAGTGAGTGGTACTTATGCTAACTTTGGGCTGAAACTCATTGAAAAAGAACATTTCCAACCTGGACGATAGAGTTTGCACTGACCTGCTAAACGACTGTTGTATGCTCGGTGAAAATAGTTTATTCAAAAAAAAGGAACTAATTCGACAGCACATTGCTACTACCCTTTCAATTGTTATCGAAACAAATCACTGACCGGTGTCCAGTGAGTGCGAAATATTGCTCGGTTCTGATGCTCTAAAGCGATTGTTCAACCCTTCCAAAGCAGCGGCGCTAAATGAGGATGATATGAGTCCAGTCGAAAATTCGTTCAGCAACCTTGTAGTTGATGATACATGTGCTGGAGTCGATCCACGTGGAAATGACACCGTTTTGTTGTCCTGACCATTCCAAACCAGATCGATCCTATCAGTTTGACTCATCACAGGCAAATCGGATAAGGATGGATAAGTGGTCAACATTTCTTCAGTGACGAGCGTGGTGACAGGCATTGAAGATCGGTTATCAGGCCGCGTCTCTGAAGTCTGTAACATAATAAAGGACGAAGAACGAACCTCAAATAATGTATGGGCATAAAAAAGTTATTGAGAAAGTTACACCAAACGCTCCCGCGACACAATGAAGAACATTGTTCACACCTTAATCCCCGTCAGGCAGTAGGATGCTTTGGCACCAAAGCTGATTCGGCTGCACAGGTATAGAAAAACGAGGACGAGAACGTCTGGGTAAAAGGACCGGTGATTCCGCCTAATTTATCTTGAAACTTTTTTGGCTCGGTGTATTGCGTGCTGTTAACCATAAAATAACCAAGCATAGGTGTGGCGAGGTATTTGGCGTTCCTAAACAATTTTCGAACTGTAATCCAGAAGTACGGAATTCGTGCCCCCTTCCTGATTGGAATGTGTCATCAGAAACTGTCATTCCTAAATATTGGATGTACATTGGAAGGTTCAAATCCCATGCAAATACAGTAAAATTGGGTTTTATGGACACATGAAAAGAGGTTGTCACGATTAGGCATCATATGCAACATGTGCTTGAACTCTAAAAAGTGTGAAAATGGCCCAACGTTTTTATAAATGAGTGTGCAACTAACCAGGGAGAAGACTAATTGGTATGCCTAGAATCGGTTTTCGAAAGTAGATCACATCACAAACTAAGAAGCTAACAGGTCAGATGAGCTGAACTTTTGAAAGGGTGTCATGCTTGGCACACGTACATTTGTGAAGTTAGACATACTCGTGGATAAAAGTACACCGTTAATCAGTGCCCATGCCCGACTACTGATAAAGAAACCCGCAAAAAATACAGGATAACGACACCGATGAAGCCAACTCACAGGCGAATGATCTTGATTTGCTGACTCTCCAAGGCGATAAACCCTTTTTGATGGAATAAGACAGAGTTGAACGAAAAACATGAACCTACGAGTATCCATTGGAGTTTTCGGAATTCAGTCCTAAGGGGAGAAAGGTAGGTTATCAGAATGGCACAACAAACCTGAATGGACCTGTGTAGCTGATTCGTACTCAGTTTCTTTTGAAAGGTCCTGAAAATCTAAGAAACAGTACAAAGAGATTGCAGACAGTCGAGTAAGGACATACCATCCGCCTGGGTAAATGTGCGCTCGGACTTTTTCGTTTCGGGAGTGGAATCCTCTAGACTCAATTCAGAAGCGATGCTCAGCCTAGGGACCTCACTATTGACGGTTTCACTTTCTGGGATGCAGAGGTCGGATGATTTGCATGGAGGCACGTGGCAAGTGACCGGAGGAGGAGGATCGATTTCCGACGAGGGGATGATATTTGAAGAGTCCTCAACAAACTGTACAAGTACGGACTGCTCTTCACCAATGTCCGAATTCATGATTGTGAAGTGGGTCAAAATTGTGCTGAAATAAAGAAAAAAAGCCTGTGATGGGCAAAACACTATGAAGGCTATTCCTTAACATCTCACTTCTCTTACAACAGACTTACAATTTGTAACACAAGGTACTCAGTCCACAACACACATGGATCAAGCTTTTAACATTTTCCGGCCAAAAGCAATTAATTTGGATTGATATGCCCTAGTAATGCAAAATGTCAATGAAGTCACTTTGTTTCGGACACCAAAACGAAAGATCAATCTCTTCGCTCAACTCACAACTTCAAATCAAAAACTTAACAGGTTGTGTTCACTTGGGTGTTAAGAATGATCTTACGTAAAGGAATGGAATAGTATTAAAAACATTAGGTCAGTGAACCATTCTTCACATTGGTTTGAACGAAAACAGGTATCTGCATAAAAAAAGATAGGAGCGAGCAAACCGGGACGGGTAAATAAACTGAAGCACTCCAGAGCCGTTGTAGCCAGAGTTTTCGTCGATCCCTCTGGATATGGTCCGAGGAGAAAACGTAGTTTCGGAGGCAAGGAGACTATATGCAGCACTCAAATGAATCCCTAAGATAACCATATTAAAAGACTTTCTATTTCTAAGTCTGTGTAAACAGACTTGGGTAGGAGGTGAAAGTCGAAGGTTGATCGGGAGAAGCAAGACTGTGGGATGAGGTTAAAGCTAGTCAAGTCCTCCCGGATAAGGTCTAGTACAAAGAATATCACGATCTATGCATATTGTAGGGAAGGAGGAACAGACTAATGAAGAGCACTTGATATGGGCCTCGGTCACTGCCCCTAGATATTACTTAAGAATGCGGAAAACGGGGTTCATCCTCTCAATCATGAGACCGGAGATCTCACATAAAACAACAGCGGCAAGGCAGAAGCTCTAAAGCGGTACGCCACCGTCCACAATATGGAAGATACTTATGCGAATTTAATACCCCTGAAAGGGTCGTACTTAAAGATTTTGAAGCCCATTCGATGAACGTGGAAAAACTTCGAGAGGTAAATTAAGTATCCTCAGGGAAGGATGACCACATGGTCATCAACACTGTTATGTCGTTGCTAATGTACAAAAAGCCTATTCAATTCAATTCAATTTATCGGCTCTAAACCGTGTACCATAGGCACATTGGTTCCAGCTGCTACAGTCTCGATCACCGGAAAACGGGAATATGGGACGTACAACCAAGCCTTGGAGGCGAAGGCATGTTCACTTTGTTCGGAGATTGGGTAGCTACGCATTGAAGGCGATAGCTTAGTTGCACCACTGAGCGCCACTGACTGGGCGAT
>SJOL01001962.1:693402-708496 GCA_004794785.1 Opisthorchis felineus | reverse complement strand
TTCTATGCAAGTTTCTCCAGTGCCACACTTCTCCATAAGAGAGGTTGATGGCACTGAAGAAATAATGGTAATTGTTCAGCGATGACGCCAGGTGTCCATCTGCCGTGCCGTCTGTCGGAAGTGGGGAAGCTGATATACCCAAGGCAAAGCAGCCGAAGTGCCGGGGTTGGTTTCGAACAACGGACGGTCCCGCCAGTAAGTCCAAGCGTTTACCACTGAGCCACCTTAAGCTGAGTGCTGCTCCTTATTGGCACGATCGACCCTCATTTCAGCCTATCAGTAACACCGCTCATATTTCTCTCGTTAATGCCCAAATTGTATAAGCTTTGGGGAAATTAGTATGTTCCCTGTCGCTTAAACTTGGCTCCTCGTTCGCACTTCTGACGTAGATATTCCACCGTCTGGTTACACAGTCTAATGGAGAAAATCCCGGGGGTGGTGGTTGGGCCAACTACTCCAGGTCAAAATATGTGCAGTTCTCAATGGACTTGACGTGGGACTCTCGTTTTATGCCAAAACTATCTCAAAGCAGTTCGGCCTGGGTTTCTTGGATAGTGAACATCGTGATCAGTTTCTGACTGATCACGCCTCAAATATCCTCCTTTCACCTCTTTGTCTGCATAGTATGCTGTCATTCTCCCTGCTAGCTTCTTGGACTTCCAAGAATTTTTTGTCCTCATATATGCAAAACCGATCCACAATATCCACCATAACCTCGACCGCTCTTCGCAACGCTTCTTGCGTAAGAAATTGTCTCCTAATAAAAAGTAGCCGCAAGTTTTAAAACCAAAATACACTGGGACAGAAGTACATATCGGAAACTCAGGATTTCGTTTTGGTACTTCTGGATGGAAGGCCATCAATTAACTTGACCTCCCCGCCCGTAACTTGAGTTCCGCAAAAAGCTTATGGCCGTCAGTGCCCCCTCTCCACAAGTTATTGGCCGTCAATTCCGGTAGCACAGTAACCCTACAAGTCTACCGATTGCCTTGCTGAGTTCGGCTGATGGCCGTTGGCTCGCAAATAACGTTGCTAACCCATCATTTAAAACTCTATCGCGCCAGCTTCAAACTGCTCTTTTCGTTTAAAAACGCAACTCACAATCCGTACCGCACACTCTGGAGCTGATTACGTTCAGCGTAATTGCCCATCTCTCAACAATTTTTCTGTCACTACGGCTGATAATTCTGCTTTTCTTCAGACTCCTCAAGTATCTATTGTGCCGAGGTTCGCTGGCAGAACACTCCATGCTTCTTGAGATAGAAATCAGATCAGTGCAATCATTGTCATGAATAGTTTTACTCGATCTTTTAACTGTGAAATCGTCCTTTTCCAATAACAGTAGTCAATAATCGCCCTTATCTTAAATCCAGATCCACATCAAATACACACAACTAAAGCGGAGACTTTTGTACCTCTTTTAATGGGGTCTCTGGACCGTCTGGTCAAGGCCAGTTTACAAGGTGCCACCTATACACAAACACCATAGATAAGCCATCCGTAAAGACTACGGAATTGCAGTTGGTTAATAACTAGTAATCACCGATTGCGGCGTTGTTGGTCGTAGTGTGTTCTACCGCTTTATCCGTAGTGAGTCGCAAGAATGTTACGATATAGCCGTTTAAAAATTTTGTGGAAACGATATCACCGGTGAATGTCGGTAGAAAGACTTTGGCAGATAAGAATGGGTCACAATTGAGTAGCCTGGAGGCAGCGGTACCCAACGAAGCTGCCATTTTTGTACTTTTCACGTATCACGAAGTTTCATGGCTGGGGTTAATAAACTAAGAAAAGTGGCTCCCCGGGTAAAGAAGTTTTGGTTAGAGCGGATAGTGTGCTGCGAGAAAGTGAATAAATTTGAGGTCTATACCACCAGTACGAGAATCCGCCACCAGGAACACTGGTATTACCTTAGTACGCGCTGGATACCAAACCTGAGTGCATGAGCGCACCATGTTCAGAGGCGCACTGAACCCTGGATAATGAAATATCGAACCGGGCCAAATTAGCTGATAGATACATTAAGTGGAAACGAACTGAGGTGTTTTCGTTGCTTCCAGGTCCCAGAAAGATTGTTAGGTTAGCCGACAGCACAAAATCATACCCAGTTTTAGGCGACGGCAATAAGCTGCAATTTGCACAGCTGATGAGATGCTTGTGCTCATTTGTGAGCTCTCGATTATTGCCGGGCAGCCACATGGACTTGTCAGCCGAACACCACTCAGAGTCACCGGTTTACTAGTGTAAGGAGAAAAACCCTTCGCTGCGGAGTTGTTTATTAGAAAACGCCAACTAAACGGTTACAGACTATTGGACAGGAAGGTAAAACTCTCATTTGCATGTTGTTTTTAAAAACGGAATATCCATCTTCTTCTCGAACGCGTCTTCTTGAACTCTCCTGGATATTCGTTGACTATCGCACAATTGCAAGCAAAAACTGTAAAGTAGTTCCACAAATTCCGTAATAAATCCCAACTTCCATTAGATCAAGGCGAAGTTACGAGAACACACATACTACTCGCATGCGTCATCAGTAGTACCCACCGTTACACACCTTCACCCTTTAAAGGTTGCTTGCATGCCACTGATTTCCATTTACCTCCGTTGGGTCGGATCCGGCAGCTGGTCTGTTCGGCAACTCTTCGGGTGTATCATGCCACTTCCGAAGCTGAGTCCCATTTACTCTTTTCGATCCCCGACCGTCTTGAATTGTATAAACGTTCCCCCGGCGGTCGGTAACGACAAACGGACCTTGCCATCGGCTGCCCAGCTTCCGCGATCCCAGTCCACTCCTTCCAGGATTCTGATGATCCTTCCACTTAACCTTCGCGCCTATGGGGAATGGTCGTGCCTTTCTACTTGCCGTTTTCTGTCTAGTCCTTTCCTGAGCGGCGGACAAGTTTTCTCGAGCTTTCCTCCTTTCCTCTCCTAGCTCCTCTGGAGACAAGTGTGTTGCCGGCCATAACCCAATTTCCTGATCAACTGGAAGGCGCGGATGTCGACCGTACATCAGCATGAACGGGGACTTGCCTGTGGTTGGCTGTATGGAAGCCCGATGAGCGAGCAACACCATCGGCAGGTTCACTTCCCAATCACCTCCTTTGGCCGCTAGCCACTCCTTGATCGTTCGGTTATTGCGTTCTGTAAGACCATTTGTTTGCGGGTGATATGGTGCCGTCCTCAGCCGTCTGATGCCCAGCTTCTGCAAGCAACTCCTAAACTCTTCGCTCTCGAAGCAAGGCCCTTGATCCGTTAGAATCATTTTTGGCACCCCGTGGTTGGCCACGATGTGACGCATTACCACTCCGCTGATTGTCGTCGCCCGTTGGTTTGGCACGGCTGCCGCCTCGACCCACCGCGACAGGTGTTCTGTCATCACCACGATATACTGCTTTCCACTGGTTGTCAGCGGAAAGGGACCCATGACGTCCACAGACCATAACTCGCCGATTTCTGATACAGGAATGGGTTCCATGGGATTGGTTACCCCTGTCGTATCCCCTTTCATCAGTTGGCACCGCTTACAGGACACCACATAATCCATCACCTCACTTCTCATCCCGGGCCAGTAGGCCCTCTGCCGAAGTAAGTCGTATGTCTTGGTGCACCCTGTGTGTGCCATTTCGTGGCATTCGACGATCAGCTTCCTTCTCAAGACGCGAGGTATTACGGGCAGCACAACATCAGAATCAGTGTCGTTCCAAGAAATTATGCCAGCCTCACTCAGACTCAATCTATCAAAGTGACTCTGGAACATTTGCAATTCCTTGTCTCCGTCTCCGTTCTCAATATTCCGTCCATCCAACAAGGAGGCTGCAACCTTCCGTAACACAGGATCCTGCCGTTGGAGTTGCACCAACCTCCCGGGATCCAGTTCGACGACGAGGCTATTGGCACCGATCATGATCCTGGGGGCCTCATCTTCAGCCTCTGGTCTTGACAGCCAATCAGCCAGGTGATTCTCCTTCCCTGGCACGTGCCGGATCGTAAAGTCGTACTCTTGCAACCGGAGTGCCCATCGCGCGAGCTTTCCGCGAGGATCTCTGGTGGTCCTGATCCACTCCAGGGGTTTGTGATCAGTCTCGACATGAAATCTTTGTCCAAGCAGGTATGGCCTCCACTTATCCAGGGCCCAGACGATCGCTAAACATTCTTTCTCAATAGTCGAGTACTTCTGCTCAGCGTTAGTCAGGACGCGACTGGCATATTCGATAACTCCATGCCTCTGCTTCAGGACAGCGCCGATACCGCGGTCGCTAGCGTCCGTTGCAACAGTAAACATCTCTCCGACCCTGGGCAGTTTGAGGGTCAGTTGCTGATCCAGCATGCGCGCTTTGACACGTTCGAAAGCCTCGTGTGCTTCCCTGGTCCATTCGAACTTCCGATTTTGCCCAAGCAAGTCGTACAGTGGAGCAGCAATCGTGTTGAAATCTTGGACAAACCGGCTGTAGTATGCTGCTCGCCCAAGAAACTGCCGTAGGGATCGCTTGGAATTGGGAACAGCACAGTCCTCGATCTTTGCCAGTTTTTCTGGCAGTGGGCTAACCTCTCCGTGACCCACTTTATGCCCCAGCAGTGTCACTGAACTCCGAGCGAGCTGTGTCTTGGCTTCATTTATCCGCAGGCCCGCCTCCCGGATACGCTTCAATACGGCCTTCAAATGAACTGCGTGCTCTGGTTCCGAATTGCTGTACACAACGATATCATCCCCGTACACGGCAACATTCTGTAGACCCTTCGTTAAACGAAGCATCAAGCGCCGGAATGTGAATGGTGCTCCCGACAAACCAAACGGCATCCGTCTAAATTGATATTGGGTGTCCCCAACGGTGAACGCCGTTTTCTCCCGGTCCTCCGCCTTGATAGATAGTTGCCAATATCCGGAACGCAAGTCGAACACCGTGAAATATCGGGAATGCTGGAGGGAATCAAAAATATCCGCCACCGAAGGGACAGCTACAACCCGATTTACGGTCAGTTCGTTCAAACGCCGAAAATCCACGCAGAACCGATACTTTCCATTTGCCTTCTTTACAAGCACAACCGGGGAGTTGTATGCACTGTTGGCCTCCTCAATTATGCCATTTTTCAACATCTCCTGCACTTGCTTATGGACCTCCTCCCGTAGATGGAGCGGCAGCGGACGGGGTCCGTAAGGTCGAAAGCATTCAGACGAGAGCGGAATTTCGTGTTCAATCCACGAGCAGAAGCCAAACGGATCCTCTTCGCCTGTGAACAATTCGGAGTATTCCTCGACCACGGATTGTACTGACGGCATGTTACAGGACGGAAGCTTTCGGACATGCAGCTCGTTCACGGCAGTGCTTGGGTAACCTTCAAGCTTGACTGCGCCATACTTGGTCACCAGTTTTCCCCGCTTGAGATCAACCACGGATTCTGTGCCCTTGAGAAAATCTGCTCCCAAAATTGTCTGCTCAATGTCTGGGCTGATAAGGAACTCGTGCTGCACGGACCTGTCGCCTAGGCGCATTGAGTGCATTGACAATCCGTCAATTTTCAGTTGGTATCCACCCACTGCTCTTACGGCTAGCGCGCACGGTTTGCATACAGCTTCGTTCCCTCTCCGTCTCAGCGATACCCCTGCTCCCGTATCAATCAGACACAGCTCCTTCTTCCCGTCTATCTCGACAACGGCCTGTATAGTAGCCTGTGTGACTGCACTGATCGCAACCCACCCGGGAAAAGAGGAGTAGTCCAAAGTTTTATTATGTACAGGTGGTCGGGTATGAGGGCATTGATTCTTCCAGTGGCCATGCATGCCACACCTGTAGCATCGGCTCATTCGAGCGTGCCTCCGAGATTCCGTCTTGATTGCTGCAAGCTGTCCGGCAAGTTGGTCCACTTTGTTCTTCAGGTCCTCCACTGTTGACTCATCCCTGTTCTCCTGCGACTGCAACGTGGCCAGTGGCGCCTCGGCCAATTCCCGTGCCAGACGCACCAGGTGCTCCACACTCAACTGGCCAGTTGCTCTTGCCAACCGCAACTGGGCACGAAGCGCAGGGTGGACTCCCTCGACGAACTGTTCGGACAGCAACTGCTGGCGCGATACTCCGTCCAGTTCCGGCAAGGCCCGATCCAACAACTGCTGCAGGCTGGCGAAGAACACGGTCGGGTCACATCCAGGTCCCATGCTGGCCGTCTTGAACCGCCTCATAGCCTCCTGGCGGTCGGCCGGCGTGTCGAACTCCGCTGCAAGAGCTTCCTTCGCGGCGGCCCAGTCCATCTTCCGAGGGCCTCTTCTGGCCGCATCCAGGGCCGCCTTCGCCCGGCCTCTGAGGAGGGTCTTCAGTGCCGCCAACTTACCCCTGTCGGTCTCCAGTCCTGCCGCCTCCGCAACATCCTCGAAGTCCTCCAGGAAGGTCCGCACATCCCCATCCTCGAAAGGTTGTGGCCACGGGATCCTCATCCTTATCCTGGTCACGGCACCAAATGTAAGGAGTGAAACCCTTCGCTGCGGAGTTGTTTATTAGAAAACGCCAACTAAACGGTTACAGACTATTGGACAGGAAGGTTAAACTCTCATTTGCATGTTGTTTTTAAAAACGGAATATCCATCTTCTTCTCGAACGCGTCTTCTTGAACTCTCCTGGATATTCATTGACTATCGCACAATTGCAAGCAAAAACTGTAAAGTAGTTCCACAAATTCCGTAATAAATCCCAACTTCCATTAGATCAAGGCAAAGTTACGAGAACACACATACTACTCGCATGCGTCATCAGTAGTACCCACCGTTACACTAGTAGCGCCTACTCCATGTGCGATCAACACACACGGATTTTAGAGTGGATTCCTTGGGTTAATTTGGTTGGGGGAACAAAAGTAAATTTTGTCAATAAATTATGTTCGTATTTGTTTACTTTCGTGCACTACTGGACGAGTGGGTGTTGGGTTAATTCGTTCTGTTGCAAAATCCACCCCCGCAGTATGGTGCACAGTAGAAATCAGCGTAATCTTCTACGCAACCTGGGAAAACGGGGCACCGGTCACCACTTCTTTCCTGGCCATTGCCAATTCTTCTCCATTCCTTCTTTTCTTCAGGTACCAGTGCTGCATGCAAGTTCCACGCCTCCGTAGATTTGCTACAGATGACGCTAATAAAAATATATTTCCGAACCATTGACCTGACATTTTCTGACAACGCAAGCGTCATGGCAATTAATATTTTTAGACCTTCCGTTGAAGAGAGCCAGCGTAGTTGTCCGAAGGGTGTGTTTTTCTTTAGAGGGAATGACTTACACTAGGGATAACGTTCCGTCGTGCTCATTTACGCGTGAAACTACTAGTACATACTGCTTGCTTCACAAAGTCGGCCGATGCATAAATTTCTTCATCTTCATCGGCGGCCACTAGATATGTAGCCAAGGGAAAAACACAACAACAGGGCTTGTATTTATAGATTAGTTATATGATCAAGTACATCCGGGACAAAATAAATTAGGCTCTCTCAAACGATTGACGAGCCTTATGTTTACGCATTTGGCTCCCGTTCCGACGTGCATTTTTTGCAGTGTGCGCTTGAGTGCAGTGGCCTTCAGAATGCGCAGTTCACCTAGCACATACGCGCTGCTTAAGTTTTTCTGATGAATCAGTCCAAGCGTGTGACCTGTAAGGTGCAAGTTAGCTCCGGGCTGTCCGTAACTTAAAACAAGCACAAGCTATAAATTAACTGGTGAAGATAACAAAACAGCTGAGCTTGGTAAACTTGGGCTACCAATATTATACATCACGTGGGTCATCCTGACGTCTCAGTCAATAAATGGATCGGTATCTTACGCCAACAATTGCTTCTCCAGCTGCGCCGTATTTCAATGAATGGTACATTACCGTTTTCTGTCACACGTAACTTTGGTCTCAAAGGTTGATTCATATTATTGTAAAAGATTAAAAAATGACTGATCTTCTCTGGCATAAAAACAGACACTAACGTTGACCCGTTTGTCGTGAGGGATGCACCGATAGTTCCCTTACTAGCATTTAGGTTTAGGGCGGTCACTGTTAAAACAGAACGTGCAAAAATAGGAATTCCAGTTTAGTGGAACCAGGTTGCATGTTGGAGGGCCTTGGAAGTGTGCACATTTGGTCGCTGGAAACTTACACGCATCCACTTGGCGTTTATCATCTAACGGACAGTATACACATCATCTAACGGAGAAAACTGAAACCAGTTAAAACTGGGGCAACAACCGTCATTTGTGTTATTCAGAACACTAACATTTTCACTAGGGAGATTACATTGACTAATCGCCGTCAATTAGTCTAATGCTTGTATTTACAACCAGGATAGAGGACGCATACGTTAAAAACAGTCTACACCAAACTGCTGCAATTAGGAAACTTTCTGCTGCAAATACACTAAAAATAAGTTCTCCATGGAAATTTCCAAATATTTCCACGGTGATTCTTCGCTGCATTCATGGGAGTATATCATATACATACATTCAGCCAGCCTCCATTTTATAATGTTCCTGCCATTGATATTTCAGGCAATTTGAATAAGGATGACGCCGTAAGAGGCGTGATTTCCGAAATAAGGCATGAAGTCCCTAAAGTTTAAAATGGCGGGTAAAACACAACGTGGGGGAAGAAGAACAGAGAATTATATTTACTACACGATAGGGAATTGTAAATTTTGGAAAGTAAGACACTGAACCAACGAGCATTTCACTGACAAACTTAGACAAGTGAAGGTAAACGAAAAGAAACCGTTGATGACGATGGGTGATCTTTGGCAGCTGAGTGAGTTTTTGGGGTCTTGGAAAGCTTACAAGCGGATGGTGCTGTGGAAAACCTAAGGGTTGGGATAAGTGGTGGTTTGCTCTCCAATGACTTACGGTATGGAATAAAGGCGATTAAACGCCCTGGTTTATTTGTTCTGAGAAGTCAGATTTAAGCGTTTTCTGGGTAGATGAAGAGCTTCTACCACGTAGGACCGATCACGTCCTTGAATAACTTCAAAATGAATTGAATTTCTGGGCGATAGAGGCTGAAGATGTGGCGGAAGGACAAGACGATTAACCAAGGGGAAGAATTTAGTGGACCAGAGCGAACTCCTGCCAGTAGTGGTGGGTTCCCATTAAGTAGTCTGGCCACATTTAACAGTCAGGGGCTGGGAAGGCAAGAGGAGAAAGTCGAGAGCATGACGAAGAGCATGTGGGCGTTCCACCTAGCCTTATTTTCTCTCCGCCAAAACCCAAGTAACGTCAGGCATCTGCCTCTCACCGCTGGCGCTTTCATACCCAGTGACAAAATTGTCAAGTATTTCACTGAAATTAGAGACTTTGATCCCTGGTAATCTTGTACATGGGACTTTCATGCGGAGCATGCATGAGTGATGGAAATTTGTCCTACATTTCCTCTTTAAACCCACAGTTGTAGGTTGGTGCTTAATAACCAGAGAGGTTTTCGCAAAATTCACCCCCTTGTCCTCTTGCGTCACCCACTTAAGCCTTGAACCATCGTGAACAAGGCGGTTCGAGATAAATCCCTCCTCCCTACGGAGTCTAGCGGATTTACGTGTCTTTATAGTACAGTTAAGGCTCTATCGAAATTCCCCTCCCTGCTATAAATTACAAAGCTCCAGCAACCTCTTAGCGTGCACTCTTCTTTTCACTGATCTGTGCTACTCCCTCCAGTTTACTACCCACGCATCTGGAAAAGTCCCCCTGATCACCTCTAGAACAGCACCCAATAAAAAGGCCTCTTGAAGTCCGTAGTTAACTTCTTCACTTGTGATGCAGCTGCCGCTCGACTTGACACTGAATTGCCCTTCAACCTTTTCTACATACTTGGTAACAAGTACTTCTGAGCTTATTGTGCCCTCTATTCTTCAACCTTTCTGTACACGGCTGTTGCAGCCTGAATAAGACAATTGTATTTTACCGCTAACTTCCATGCTTTCCCATGCCTGTTTTTCTCCGCGGATCGAATCTCTCCTAAAGTCATAAATTGGTTTAAACCAGTTTTGTCTCCCATTACATCCACACAAAGTTGTTTAAATACACCTTCACATATTATCATCATCATAGAAAAAATCTCCTCATGCTCCTTGCTCATCGGATAAACACACGTGTTGCATCGTGACACTCCGGGCTTTGGTATGTTTTTACAGCACCGCCGTTGTGTGGCCGGTGCACCCGACTCATTCGTCTTTTTTCTCGTTCTACCGGCATAATGCATACATTCATCCAGTGCCGCTAATTCGATTTGGTTTGCAAGGCGGTTGTTCGCTGATTGCCTGACTGATCGTATCGTGATATATTTGTGAGGTCAAAACAGGACTTCTAGACAGTCCTCTACCTCGCGAATGTTGTAGCATACATGGGGATAATAAATTCACATGCTTAAAAAAGCGTACCCCACCTCACCCCGGTGCGCTACACTCAAGTGGATATGTGCCCACAACGTCCCAAGTGACGTGGATGGTTTTCCCGATTCAGTGACTTTGGGAGTAATCTCTATGCGTGGAGCATAAAAAAGCCATCTTCGCATGCCTGTTTTGCTAGCTAAAGCCCGTCTTGCTTATGGCACGTTCCTTGGGGAATCCTCTCATAAATATAAAACACCGGTAAAGACAAATGAAAAATCTGTCTTTCTTGCAAATTACCATATACAAGCCAGAAACAATGGCACGGCTTATCGGAGCACTTTGTTCTTCAAGGCCTACGGACCCTTTCTTGAGCTTCGACTGCGTCACATCAAAATAATCTCAAGTCCCAAATCTATAACGCTACCACGCACTTCATTTTTCTCGAAACCCTTCCCATAGTATGACTCAGATCACTAACCCTCTAGAAATTTAACAACTAGTATTGTTCGTGCATCCCCTTCCGTGCAGCAGTATCTCTTGCTTGTCCCCTTCCGTAGCCTCCCTCTGCAGCTTGACTTGTGCCTTGTGCTTTTCTACTACTTTCTTCATCGCCCTCCGAAGGAGCCCCATCGAACCGCGTTTGTATCTGTCCGTGATAGATTCTTAACCGCCTTTTTGGTCTTAGCATGCTCTTCTCCAGGGTAGGCCTGCCGCCCCTAACTGCAAACCAGTTACTCGCCCATTCCTACAAAACCGGCGCAAAGGCATATAAGCTGCTCATAATTGTACGGCCAAAATCGTACGACAGGTTAATTTCACCGTCAAAGCCCACTAGGGGCTTCCACTGCCTGCTGTTCACGCTGCTGTCCATTTTTAATTCCAACTACATTCTACTCACCTGCCTCCTGGCGTTCTTCACCAAAAGCACCTCACGCCACCAAGTGCACCCGATCATGCCTCATTTGGCATGTTCCCTACAAGTTGAGAAATAAATCTATTATTCGCATTATTATTATATATACGTTGACGCCAGCCTATCCGCAGACTCAGACCAACGTTCGTGCTGGCCCGCTACTGGCCTGATTTCTACGACCCTCGGACAATTTGAGAAAACAAAACAACCTATTAGCACTCAGCTCGCTAATGGCGAAAATAAATACCGTGTCACGAAAGCCGCAATAGCTCCTGTGACCCATTTTGCCTTGCTGCCTTTCTCCCAGTCAAGCTAGGACCTCATTCAACAAAACACAGAAGCATCGCCATAGTCACCCGGCCAGCGCAATGGACCACCACAGCTAAAAAAATGCGCAAGAACGCTAACATGTCGGTCGTAAGAAGCCGCCAAACATCTGTACGAACCGTGGCCCAACCAAGGCGCACAGGTGCCACCCACTGACCTCCATGCAAACTGTTGCTCTCCGCTATTCGTGTTGTTATTAAGCAGGCCCATATAGCCAGGTCCAATGCCCGCCCACCATCCGACGCCCGACTCCCGCACCAACCAAAATCCTCCGGTGCATTCCTTTTCGCTGTTTCTCTTTATTAGCAATTTCGCTAGCCAGTTTTCCTTAACTACTGGTCCATTGCAATATTCATGTCCCCATTTCACCACCACTCTAAAACCTACCCCGGGGACAACACACTGTTCCCACCTACCGCGCCCCCTACTTCTAATAGACCACTACTAAATCCTCACTTCTGTTCATTACACCGATCTGTCAAAGACAAGAGCCTTGTCCTCCCAGTTTTGACCACTTTCTTGGAATGACAAACCAGACACAAGTAAAGCCCGTCAACGCAACCGGGGTCATCACGTATACTAACTGCTCTCAACGAGTCACCACGACAGTCGCCTCCTCAGGGGCATTACATACCAAATTTTGGCATACTCCAAATGCAGGCAATGGAAAAATGACCCCTCCGGGTTATATTGCGCCAAGGTTTTGCCCCCGTGGATGCACTGAGTGCCTGTGAGCCCTTGCTCACGAATATTCATTTTCACTTGTTTGAAGTATGATTAAGCATTTAAACAGCGAAAACAAGGTGGTGTTCCAGTTTTTGGTCACATGATGAGCTAACACATTCTGGTCTAAATATGCCGCGGGATCCTGCACTTAAGGTCACAATCGCTTCTTCGGCTTAATTGTCGTTGCATTCCTGCGTCATTTATCATTGTGTGAGCTTTTCGTCACCCTACAGCAGGTCGTCCCGATTTAATGGTAATGACGAGCTCCCTCACCATGCGACTGTTGGAAACCATCTTCACTGGTGGTTGTAGTCAGTAAATGTAATACTTGTGCGCAAAATAGTGGGCGTCAGGAGTTGCTATTATGCAGTTCATTATGTCCGTATAAATTGACCGGATGCACCCTGTGAGGCACTGAATTTGGTATAGTCTGGTTCAAAACAACCCTTCTACAAGGACGTAATAGACTGGACACGCAGTCGCGCTAACCTGCAGCGCTCATTGTAGGTAACGCAAAGGAAAAGACTGCCGGACAATCTTACCGTACATTTTGATGACAATGTGTGTCATCTCAGATTTTCTCACCCCTCAGATGACAACGCAATGAGTTGTCCTGCTCAAAAAGTGTAAACCAATGGTATCTGGCAGCTTTTTTATATCTGAACAGACTGAGCACCTGGTAATTAACTGCAACCAGTTGCCGAGATTTCTGCTTATTGGTAAGCATATCTTCATCCTGTAAGGCGTTCAAAGGTCAACCCAGCTGAGGGCACTTCACCGACGTTGAAGTGTATGCACGCTAAAATAATTGCTGGATGCTGCGGCAACCAATTCTGATCACAATACGCCGCCAGCATATGACGTCTGCAACATTGGGGGGTTTTATCTACGCGATGGAGTTCTCCATGCTGTAAAGTGCACGTAACGCCCATAGGGTTCCCCTAAACACTATACTTTCCCATACATATCCTCCAAGAATGGAAACATATATAAACGACTGCACTGCTGGAGAATTTACAGACACACTATGATAATGAAGAGTGATATAATGCATCGTATTCTTTTCTGTCGTCTACCAACACACTTGGAATGACAACAGAGGAACGATTGAACAGTGTGGATAATCCGGTAAAGAGACTGATGCAGTACCAGAGCCCCGTAAGCCCTTGTAAACATAGTGTTTTACTATGTTAACCACTGCCGCACCGCTTTGAGGCAAGGATAGATTTCGCGCCAGCCCACCCACCAAATTTACACGCACCCACCGGGTTAATGAGAGAAAGCATCTAGCATGGGCAACTTGTAGTGACGATAAAACCTTTGAATATTTTTGGTTTTAAACATTTTGCACATTTCATGTTTTTTACAACGTTTCTGCAGCTGCGGTCCAACGGCAAGAACAAGTTTCAAGCTGAACAACATATAAACGACAACAGAGAAAAGATGGAACGAAAACCACTAAATGATGTTACCTGTGTGACATGATGGGCAACGGAAACATGAAGACAGCATAGCAGCCACTTACTACTAAATGAAAAACCGCATTCCAAAAATCCATCGGGTCGCACCCGGTGGTCGTCTAGGTATTTTCGCCAGTCACGCGCAAATTCCGCGACATAAGGTGTTGTATTTTTTAAATAAATTAAAAGTAAGCAAATAACGTAGTGCAATTTAAAAGGCTTGGAGTGCGGTCTCCTGAGAGTCTCGTTGGCACATTTCAGCAAGCAACGGGCCACATACATGCAGAAATTGCTTCGTAAGCTATTATAACGGATCAAAATAGCCCTGACACCCTAAAGAAAACCATCATACTTTACTCCTAAAATAACGGGCATTTTAGAAAGATATTCTTCCCGTAAACTGAAACTGACGACGTACCATTAGGGCACTCTGCTGAAGTTTGAATAAGATGAAATGAACACTAATACACATTCACCCAAGGACGGTGCTTCCGCATTGTGGCAGGCTTTGATGCACGCCTGTCACAGAGATGACAGTTTGCCCTTTCGTGACATCCGGCATGGTTTCACAAAAGTACCGGAGGACATGCTCATACGATTCAGTGGTTTCAATTCCCATAAGGCCACGTTACACATATCAATCATTGCCATAACAGACCGTTACGACGGTATGCAAATGATAATACGACCCATGGTTGCACTGCACGGTCAAATCAAACAGAATTACTTCTTTAAATATGATGAGTCTTTTAGCTCATGAAGTGAAAAACTCGGAAAGTTAAGCCACCCAGTTTTGGAATGCTGCACAATCAGTAAACAACCGCGATTATAAAATAAACTGTTTGATCATCTCTAATTTATTACGTAACCTAACGACGCCGGCTGCGAATGTATGTCATGTCATAATCCGTAAGTAGTACTCCGAAGTGGAGCCTAATGTAGTCACAGATTTTATTGATGTGGTGGAAGGTTTCCATCAGTGTGAAGGTCTATGACACATGCTTCTCATTTATTCTACGGCTAGAGCAATAGATAAAAACGGCCGTTCGAGTGTAATGTGGGGATGCAGCATGTTCACCTTTGGCACACGCCACCGGCATCTGTTCCCATCATAATTTAGTCACATCAACAGGAAGCACTTAAAGTTTTCTTGCCTAGGGACGTAGACAACATCAAACATTCGGCAGATAGTTGGTAATTGATCAGGTGGCTGTTGATCTGTTCGCCGAGCTTGGCAATTGATTTGCAGACGTTTCGTCACCATTCGAGGAGACATCTTCAGTGCGCTGTTGGGTGGTAGTCCCTCTCCTTGTGCTTGCGTTTATATAGTTTACAAAG
>SJOL01001962.1:546749-692497 GCA_004794785.1 Opisthorchis felineus | reverse complement strand
GCGAAGCAAGCTTCCGCTTGGAGACAGATCAGACAACCCCAAGCTTGTGGCCAACGCGACGGCATTTATGGACTCTTGTGCCCTTGAAGCACGCCGTTTAAACAGGCCACGACCTCACATGACAGCTTCTACTCGTCCGTCGCGGACCCCCTGACCACCAATGACAGTAACGCTCCGGGTGAGGCAAGCGTTGCGAGGGCACAGCGTCCAACGTAAATGGAATTATCCTCCCTTATTCTCTTGGTGGACGACAGAAGCGCAGCGGTGGACGCCTCACCAGATGCAAACGTTGTGATCTGATTTGGGTCAGCTGTGCGAAGGCAAGAAGCGAAGTCCACCGATAGGTCAGCCACGTCCGTTGGACCCAAACCCGGCGTGCAGCCAATAAATATTCTAACCACTCTGGTAGCACATCTCTCAGCTCCTTACTTCCGGAAGCAGCGGAGGTAGCGTTGAAGAGCTTATCCACAAACTGCCTCAGTCTTTTCAACAAACTTCACGATATTTAACAATCAGCTTGCATTGAACAGCCGTCCATAACCGCACTTACCGAAACCTGGTCTACTCCAGACGTCTTTGACACAAGGATCTCGACAGACTGCTACTCCATCTTCCGGGTTGACTCGAAATGTGGGAGGGAAGATATTGTTGCTCTTGACTTACATGCTGCCCTGCCAATCCCAAATGTACTCCTTGACACCACTCGTGCACCATTTTGTGATGCACTGTGGATTCAAATCACACCACGTCGGACCGATTCTCTTCTTCTCGGCTTGATCTACCGTTGCACCTCCAGTTCAAAAGAAGATGACCAGTTCCTCATAGAAACGCTTCAGCAACGTTACTACAGCTACCGCTCAGTGTAGCTCTTGATATTAGGTGATTCTAACGCTCCCAAAACCTAATGGAAAGAACTCAATTTCATCGGGTCCGGTGGACATTTTGTATCGATGCTGACCAAAATCGCTCAACAGAGCGCTTGGACGTAAAATGTTGTTGCACCAGCTAGATCTCGTGCACGCCAAATACCATCCTTGCTGGATCTGGTTATCATCAATGAAAGGCAGTTCGTTGAGCAAATGTTAGTAACGGCTCTACTTCGAAATAGTCGCCAGTGTGTGCTTAGTTTCGCTTTTAACTGCGGCTGGGCCAGGAACCGGGAGCTGCCAACGTGGATCAAAACCTCCTGCCGTACACACTACTTAGGAATTCGTATCTTCATTGAACAGCATAAACTGGAACCAGCTTCAGTGGAAGAAGCATGGGGGACCATTGCGCAGAAAATTCACGCGGCTGACGCGATGCTCGTCACAGGGGGGCCAGCGCGCAGTCGAACGGATCAAAAGCACCCAGGAAGATTTGGCGTCTTTTGGAACCAGCCTCCCAGCTATTCTCCAAAAAATAATTACAAAGGGCACAAAAGATGAGCCGGTGATTTTTAAAATGCGAAACCGTTGTAAATCAGAAATTTGCAAATGGAAGATCCGAAAACAGGCCACGATACCGGACCTCGTCCGGAGTGAAAAATGTACGATTTAAGTACGTTAGACAAAGCCGAAGAAACAAGTCACCCGTCTTCTTGAGAGATGGGGACCGGGGCCCTACGAGTAACGAAACAGTGGTACCTGAAGCACACATTTTGAAAGCTCGTATTCTGTACCAGCGGCCTCTTCACATTCAATCTTGGCAAGGCGTAACCACGAGCACCTTCCGAAGGACTTGGCCTTCACGGGACAGGATGTTCATGAACTCTGGCACAAGCCAGACCCCTTCAGCGCGTTGGGGCCAGACGGGTTCCATCCAAGGATCCTGGAGGAAACGTGGCCTGAACTAGCGATGCATTTCCACTTGAGTATTCTTTGGTCGCCCGACGAAGGCAAACATCCCGCGGATTGGAGAGGAGGGAATGGCACGCCAATCTAAAAACTAGTAACCGCTTATAGTCCGGGCGTCAAATGCCCAGTAGCCTTACTAGGATACCTTTCAAGGTGATGCAACGCATTCCAAAACGGCCCATTTTAAATAACTTCACCGTCAACAACTTAACATCGCCAGGGCAACTTATTGCTTCCAAACGGTTCTTGCGTGGCGAACATGCCCATATACACGGACGATCTAAACCAAGCCAAAGACGAGGGACTCGAAATGTGCGCCCACATTTTGTTCGAAAGAGACTTAGTGTATGTATGATGAGCATGGACCAGGAAACCTTAGGCAGAAAGATACGAAAAAAGGAATCGGGTATCTGGCCCCCTTCAAGCATGACCTTCTCAATGCACGATGAAAAATCGGCCCAAAAGGCATTCGTTATTCTGCAGATGATTTGGCGCACCTACCGTACCACTCGCATGGACTTTCAGACACTCTATGGGACCCACGCAAGACCGATTCTTGAATATTCCAACAAAGGTTTCTGCGCAGGAGGCAAGAAGCATCTGACCCTCAACGGGAGTGTCTAACGAGCTGCTACGAAAATGATTGCCGGTCTTGAATCCGTTGACTATGAAAAGCTTCTCACGGTGCTCGACCTCACTCCCCTGGAGTATCGTCACCTCCGAGAAGACCTAATACTTACTTATGCCCTGTTTGAACAAGGCTTGGCTAACAGATTTTTCACCGCAGCATCAGCTAACACACGGTGGGGACATGGTCAGAAAATTTTCAAGGTCAGGGCACACACTTTTATTAGCTACAATTTTTATTATTTCGGGTGGTCGGCACTTGGAATAAATTTTCTCCGACGGTTGTTCAGGTTGCATCTAGTACCCAGTCCAAAACCCTTTTAGATGTTTTCTTGTGAGTCATGGCGCTAGAAAGCCTACAGCCCCAAACTGAGAAGTTAAAGAACAGCGCTACACCCTTTTTTCGCTTGTACACTTCAAGTGAACGGAAGCTACTAGACGACGAGAACAAACCCGACCCAGGAAGCTTGAGTGGAAGCCTGTATCCTGTCAATCAGTCCGTGAGTTCAACACGAATTGACTCGTGCATAAATTAATACATTTACAGCAATGCAATCTGAACATGGTAAACATCGGTGAAACGACTAGGTGCGCAAATTAAATGGAGATGACATGGTGTTATTTTGTGGCTGAGGGAAAATTGGATATTTGGATAATAGTGCTAACATCAGCGACCCATGCCAAAGTAAAACTAATCAAGCAAAATACACTCATTTGCAAACAAATTTGGATTTGTGAGAGAATTACCTGGAACCCAGCTGAATCTCTCGTTTGCGATGTTTCCAGGCAACTGAATGTGCTGCATCAGGCCGCCCCATGTTTCAGTTGCTACGATGTTCGAGATATCGCGATACATGTATATTCGTAATGCACTACTCAGTCAATTTTGAACTGAAGACGATAACCGTTGCACAAAACCAGTGACCCTGAATATTTAGGTGGTGACGTGCTTGGGCCTCGGGCAGCAAAGTGGAAGTGACAAACCACAATTAGGGTACACGAAGAAAGAAGGGGGTTCTTTCCCCGAAAATGTAGGTTAAGCCAAAAGCAGCTAAACTCACTAGTTCTGAGGAATGTGAAGAGTTTTTGATCTGATATATCGGGGTAGGCAGAGTTGATATCGAGTAAAACACATTGTCATCATGGAAGTAGTAGTAAATTTGTCGGTAGAGCGATACAGCACTACTTTAAGGAGGCTGGTAACATGGATTCGGCACACAGATTCAGCGAATCGGGAGCGTACTGTTACCAACGTCTGTTGTGTGTATTTTTACGTGAGGCGGTAATTCCTTTGAACGGGGAGTAACGGAGAACGGGAGTTCAGCAGAGAACTTATAGTGAACTACGCAGAGGCAACCAGACTCTATAGCATCTCACTCTTCGTTCATGGACAGCCTGGTACATGGGCATCTTGGTTTGAACTGCTGGGTTCGCTGAATAATTTGGGTTATTGAGATTATTCCGGGTATTGCGGAGGAACAAGACCAGATGTCCTTGAATCTATCAGTGGGACAGCACAGTTCGTAAGTAGGGTTACCGTCGTAGCTAAATTGGGGATCCGCGTGAATATCAAATATCCTGCTACCTGGGGTAACAGGCAATGAAGTTGGGTTGTTTTTGCAAACTATACTAGCAAAGCAATGGTACCAATCTTTGTTGTACTTGGCATTGTAAAAACTGTAAGGTTGGGTTCGGCGATGAAGGGGACATCCGATCAGAATAAGTGGATGTGGCAAAACGTGTGATCTGAGTAGCACGGGAAGCTTGTACCGGTAAGTTGGCGCACCGCCTGAGTTGTGGGTCGTCTAGATGTCTGGGTATGTAGGAGAGGACCAATAATTTTAGATGCTCGGAGCCCAGTACCGTAGTCTGGAATACGTCTTTGTAGCTGGTTCATAAGTACAGCTGGGTAGCTGCATTCATTCGTTCCCTTTCACGGGGCACGCGTCAGGGCATGAAAGCTACCTAACTATTACACACCTACTAAAACTTTTCGGTTGCGCTCATTCTGGAGTTGAGCGGAGTTCGAGAGAAAAGGAAGCTACCAGTCTGGGGTGATAGCGATCAACACGTATAATGGTCGAATGGTTGGATATATGGTACTACATCAGAGTGGAGGGAGGTGAATAACTTTTTCTGGGAGTTGGTTGAGGCTAGCCGAATCGGTGGTTGAAGGCATGTGAAGACAATAGAGGCTGGAGGTGCGTTTCATTGCCATACTCGTGTTTTTGTTGTGTACTTGGAAGATGAGGTCTTATCGGTGCTACAAAGTTACAGCCCAGAGTAGGAGGTATTGGCTGTGTAGGACGTATTGTGTACGAGACGTCACGCCATGTGCTTTTAGTTCATCCCAGTCGGCTGCACGTGCGGAAACATTTTTCACTTAATTATATGGGGCGAGATGGCTCAGTGGCTGGAGCGCGAATTGACTAATCTGATTTTCCGTGGCAGAAGTCTTCTCCATCCCTTGAGCTTTCACTGTCTATCAAGGCTCTCGGTCTTTCCTTAGGCTCTTCACTATTTGGGGTGTGAGGGGTTTGCGTGCGCTGTAGCTCTCCTCCCCTGATGGTATAGATTTTCTGGAATCAATCGGGACTAAGGATTCCGACGATATACATGATGATCTCTATTTGATCATTTTTGGGAAGCCTGACAGACAATAATAAACGCCACCGGCACAGCTCCTTTCACGTTTTGCCGTGCTTTAGGGGCGTGCTCGCTACAAATACAGTGTTGATTTACTGTAGAGAGTAGTTGATCTAGCTCAGATCGATGCCGCTAAGCCATGGCGGTTCTCCGAAGATAGTGTTTTGGCATGCTTTTTGCTGCCTTGCAGTATGTAGAAAAGCTAATGGCCAGGCGTGAGCGGGATCAAGTTGTGTGCCCAAGAAGCAAACGGCAGTCTTGGATTGTAGCTCTCCACCCGTGGCTGGTGGCCACGCGACCCACATGGGTCCACGGTTTAATTGCATTTTGTAGCCGCCAGGTTACGCGATGCCACCATTTACGTTGAAAATCCGTGCTGGCCGGAAACAGTTGATGATCGGCGGACAGCTGAAGGAATCGCTCTCCGTTGTTTGTGCGTCGAGCATCGACCCCGAATCGACCGCCAAATGTGATTCCAGGGGGCTCAGACGACCGACTTGGGCATTAATGTCGCCCGAAAGGATTACAACGTCAGTACTTCTTGCCTGACGAACCAGTCCAGATAATTCTCGATAGAAAGTACCAGCATCAGAACTGCAGTCCGTTGGGGCATTTGCCCGTACTAAAAATAGTCACCGCTTTTTATGTCCTGTGGCGTTAAGTTTGATTGAGCGGGACAACCGAATGGTGCAAAGATTGCTGTTCACTGGAATCCAGTCCAGCAGAGCGCGTTCAGCTCTGGGGATGAGTGCAACTTCCATGGGTTATTGCTTCCGGATCACCGGACACACGGAGATTGAAATGTGAAAGCTGCGGTGTTCCTCAGTGTTTTAAGATGTGAGACCGCACCTAGATCTTTTGTGCGTGTTTCAGAGACAGCATACATCCATTTTAAGGTTTGGGTGAGCATTACTTGTTCATTAGTTTGACATAGAGTACGGACATTGAAAGCTCCTACGTAGAACGCATCTCGTGGATTTAGCAGAGCGTTATTTTGTTTAATGTAAATGGGCAACGTTCTGTAAAGGCACATCGGCCGGATAATTGACAATCAAATGCTCCAGCAACGTTTGCCTGTGTGGTGGGAAGGGTTTGGGGAGGGAAATAAGTTGACGAAGAATTGCTCGGGCAAATCATACTTCCTGGTTGCTTCGGACCGGGGGAGAGGGTTTAGTTTATGTACCTCGGCTTGAGCCTTTGACTCAAAAGTCTGACGTACAAGGCAGTGGGGTGACTCAGTGCCGCTCCAACACCCCGAGGATCGAAATACTATCCGGGCATTGGCTCATACAAAGTACACTAACGATATTCCTCTTGGATCAGACTATAATGATTCCGCTGCACAGTTCTGTATGCGCTTTGCACCTGAAAAGCGTAAAATGCCGTTGCAAGATTTGTTGGGATCATACCCAATCCTCGTGCTTGAAAGTGAACCGATCGCTGTGGTAGCTGCATAGGTGCTACGTAGTGAGCTTCATAAGTGAGCTCGAGATGGCTCAGTAGTTAAAGCGAGGATTGACTGACCTGAATGTCCGTGGTTGGAACCCAACCGCCGCATCTCGATTGCTCCCGTCTAGGCTTGGGCAGCGTGTCAGTATCTCAGCCCTCGTGTTTCCTCCGGGTGGCATGGTAGCTAGGCACCAAGAGGGTTGTACAGCTGAACGATTGTTATTATTGGCTTTATAAGTTCTGGCAGACTGGCAAAACACGAAATCATTTCCTTTATTGAGAGGGCCAAGGAAGCACCTGCTGACTTACCACATTTGTGACACCGACCTGTCGTCGGCTTGATTGTCGAGGGCATAGTGTGCAATGCCGCGGCCCGACTTGCTGTACTTTGTGATTCACAGACGTTAACGCCGCGTGCAGATCTTCAAAAACCGTTTAACCATCGATTCATCTGAAGCGTTGCGTGAGCCTTGTGGGGATATCAATTCAGCATTGCTGAAACAGGTCAGATGGATCCCGAGAAAGTCAACTTCCCTCGACAGATAAAGTGATCGCACTCTCCAGGTTGCTCTGGTTAGGCCACGTAATTCGTATGCCAGAGGACGGTTTGCCTCGTAGACTCTTGTGTGGAATAGAAAAGACCCAGGGGTGGTCAGTCCATGACTTGGCAACGAAGCGTGAAAGCGTTTATCAGTTAACTCAGTCGCGTTGGTAACTGCCGTCTCCGCAGATGGAAACCCGGGACGAGACAGACCAGTGGTTAGTGATCCTGACAGATATGGCAATTGCAGAGCTACCCCCTTCACTGCGTAGCTCTCGCTCCCTGTCATATCAGACAAACAAAAACATTTGACATCAATGAACTGAATGCACCGTCGCTTCTAATGCGTGGCACTCATTCCCGTATTCTCCTTGTCCTCGGTGAACGCAACTGTAACCGCTGGGACTACTGCACTTCGGTGCACGGTGTGTGGGTTGAAAAACTAGACTGCAAGGCGTCGAACATACTACTGCGGTAGTACACGTTTTTAAGAAGCAAGTCATCGTGCGTGTTCCACCCGTCAACGTGGAACACCAGGAGATTATTCATTGGACCCCTATCCACTGATCAACCTGGTGTGAGAGACTCTGCGGTATAGCACAGTTTATCAGAGATATACAAACTGCCACACCGCGATAAGGTCGAGTTTCTTTTGAGCGGTTTAAAAGTGTTGCTACTATTGGTCCCACCGAACTTCCGGACTGAAGTCCGTGGTCCTCCCTGTAATTTGGGGTAGATGCCCCGAATGGCGGCTGTTAGTCGATTTAAATGGAGTTATGTTTATCATTTTCTCTCCAGACTGAGGCTTAGACTCCTCGAAATGCTTGTATCAGACGAGGACTAGGTACCCATCCCACCCCCTTATTTTTTCATGCTTTGGAACAATGACTTTACAGCATTCATTTCACACTGTCGATTTTGATGGTGATGACAATGATGATCTTAAAAAATGTCAGAGTGAACAACTCGGACCAGATGGATGCAAAGACTGTCTCATGATCTATAAGAGGTCGCATAGCACTGTCCAGTTTTGTGAACCCGTCATATTATACCGGTTTACTACCTTTACTGGCTTCGTCTTCTATAACAGTTTATGTTCCCGGTACTGGTTTATGGTTCTTCATACCATTGAGCTTGTAACGAAAATCTTGTCTATTCTGTTCCACGCTATCGAGGTAGACTTTATCAAATGGAGTACTTTTCTTGTATGTGAGACGCGTTCCAAGAGGATCTAAGTACAATGAATCATGATTCAATTAGTTCTGCTTCTTTCTTTTTTAGCTAACTGGACGCCCATTTGGTCGTCTCTCGCCACCTTTCCCATTGTAAATTTGCTTAACTCTCTTCGGGTGCTAAACCGTTGATGAATCAGACGATCTGCTAAACATTCTGACCACGATTCGGCATGTAAGACACCCTTAAGATATCCTGCCGTTTTTTGTTTGATTGGCTTTCCATATTCATTAGTTTTGCATGGATTGATCTGGTATTTGTATGCACACAACGCTGAATTATGCCTTTAGAGTTCAGTTTACACCATTCATAATTTATGAACCACAACTTCAGGTCATACATGCTCATTATTTCGGAATCAGAATGTGACGTCGAATAACAGCTGTTTGTGCTACCTATCCATAATCTTCCTATAGAAATAATTACAAAGTAAAGTCATTTGGAGTTGTTTGAAGGAATTTGAAACTTGGCAGCTTTGCACTGAAGGCGACAGCTCTGATGCATGAACACGACTGACTGCGCGATTAAGTCGTTTACTAGTGTCATCAATCATTGTTGAATTGAGTGGGGGAGTCCTCATTCAGGGGGTCGTTAATTGTTATTTCGAATGAGTCCAGTGGTTAGCGCTTTGATACTTTGTCACCAGTTCGTAAACTGTTCACTTTTTGGTAGCTTCTACTTAGTACAGGGCTGAGCGAAAGCAGTCCTGAGAGGTGGACACTCTCCTGACATGCGGAGCACGCGTCTAAGCTTGACTTATGAAACGTGAGTAGCTCATCCATCGCGGGAAGGTTCCTTCTTAAAGTCGCATACGGTACCCCAGTCTTGCTAATCCGACGTTCCCACTATACTCAGACAGTGCTTCGGAAACACCGATGGTCAAACGGCGAGAGTTCTCCTACATCCTGTGGGCGCAGAGACCATGTCTCTGATCCATAAAGCAGAATGGGTCACACCGTCGCTATGCATACGCTGCCCTTGACAGACGAACTGACGTCACTCGGGTGCCTTAGGTGTCGGAGGGTGGCGAGAGCTGCCCTGGCCTCCAGCCAGTCCACCGGAACCTATACAACTGCTCAGGTAAATAACAGCGGTTGGCTGGTCTTCAAGCTTGCGGTTTAGGTTTGATCTCAACCAGCATTGTAGCAGCACTTCATACTTCGCAATTTTGAGGTGCATACCAAACCTTGTGGCAAAATCATTTAGATTATTTAAAATGACATCTCTGAATAATCTGAACCAAGGAGAAAAATATACACTTATCCAATGCGTGTGTGAACTCCCGGGGACCATTTAAACCCCTGAGGTTTCAGAGGCAGGCAGAAAAGTAAAGAAGCACGTCAATAATAAGGCTGAAGATGACTGGTGAGAGAGGGCAGTCCTTTCTTTCACCACGGGACGTGGTAAAATCAGGCGACAACTTGCTGTCAATCGTAAGCTCCCGTAGGAGTTCGCATACAGTCCGGACACTTGAATCCGCCGAGTACCTCGGAACTTCTAGTGTTCCTCTTTTGGGTCCGCGAACAATTTTGTGTTATGGTATGACTTCCGTTAACTGACAGCATGTATGGAAAATCAGGCAGTAAAGACATCTTCAAAGGTATGTAAAGAACCTTGGGATTCTTGTGATCCATGCCTTCATTAGTGTCAACACTGATGTATATCGGTTGATGAAGGAAGAAGCGCATCTGGTGTGCGGAAGTTTTTAGTAGGAAGTTTAGATCTATTTCAAATCGTTGGAAGGCTTTTGGAATTATGTTCTGTCATAGGGCTACTCGATTTCGCTGGGTTCTACCAATATCACCAGTTTGAGTACTCTCTTTAAGGGCTTAGATATGGTTTTTGTGACTTGCATTACCACGGTTTAGTTTGATGGCCGCGATTGTTCAGACTCTGAAGTGATGTTGATGGTTGCTATCCTGATGTACTTGTGCACATGTGTATGATTGTTGCTACAGTAAAACCCTTATAACGGCTACCTGGAAACTTGTCGAAAGTAGTTGCTTCCTGGTGGTACACGTATTAGAATGTGCTGTAACATGACATTGAGGCTCTATCTCTAATTTTAAAGGAGTGTGAATGGTCAAGTGGGGATCGATTCACACTAGCTGTTGACACCAGAAAAATGAATCCTTTTGCCGTTTTGGTCACAACCGAACTTTCATGTCAACTGCCAAAATGGACACTGTGGAGGCTTAATTTGCGTAGAGGAGTTTCCGGGATGATTTAGGTCTGGTTCTAACCCGTCTGGCAGCTGGAAAGTATGGAAACCATTGCAGAAAACGAACAAATACCGTGGATTTCTTGGTGCTTTCCTTGGTGAATTACTCATTTCTTGTGGAGGTACTGCAGGGTTTGGTACAAGCCAGTGTTCGTCTGGCACAGGTATAGCTAAACCGTAACGTGTTCAGAAGCACCACAGTCCTTCCAGAATTAAGAGGTAACCACTGGTTCTTAGGACTTTTTGAATTGGTTTCCAACCTGGGCTAATGTGATGTGCATTACCGCTATCGAATTTAGGTATTCTTTAAACATTATTTGTTGATCTTGAATATGCGACTAGCGTACCCTGAGATCCGGTATGATTTTTTTCTTGTTCACAGGTCATCTTCGTTCGTCGACTTCGACTGGACATTATCCCTAGTACATGCTGGAGCGTATCTGAATATTGACGATATACTTGCATCCAGTGAGAGAACCACTTGTCGCCTCCGTGTTTCTCTCCCTGGACTGGCCCCTCTTCTATTGTCCGATTCGACCAATGTCTCGTTTGGCCAGCAACGACCACAAGATACGGCGCTTGCAGAGGAGTCATCTGTTCAGGTCCAGACTGACGTTCCAGCAGGTTCAAAGCTAGAGTTACCGGTTTGGTTGGCTCTGGCTTTGGGGAGTGGTCGTCGTCAACTGGCCAGCATTGATCTGCCTCTTATTTATAAGGTATGTGTGTTTCCGTCTCCGATACTCCTCCTCTACTTCGAAGGATGCGTTCACCGAAGTATTCGATGCTGATCCTTGTATGGTTGATCTGAGGAGGAAAGCGCCCTTGTACTACTTACTGATGTATAATCTACTTGGTGTTGGATCAGCACAAGCTGGGCGAATGGCGGCAACAGCCGCAAGGGTATTTCAGGTAAGTTCCACTCGCTGGACAAGATTCCAGGTGTAAACATAGATCTGTTCTGAAAAATGGAGCAACATCATCAGTGCTGCGTATCTCACGATTACCTAGGTGAGCTTTGACCTCCAAATAATTAGTCGCTACCTTATAGATCTTTTCCTCGAGGTGTATTTTCTCCGAAAATGTTTGAGATTCAGGATGATGCTTAATTATGTGAACTTTTGCAGCTAGGCTTGTCACCCATCTACGGTTGCCAAATACATTGTTCTGTTTAAGGAGCTGGATTGACACGTTGTCAGGGCTTACGATAGAAGTTTAACATCAAGGTCCTGTAACACAATCTTGGAGATATTCCCACTATCAGCTCATAGATGGCTGAGATGATGGCGGTAGCTCTTTAGTCTGCTTCGTTGTTCCCAACCGATTCCCACAGGATCAAGTGTGTCAATCAGTGTGATAAACCTTACAGACTTAAACAGAATATTTGCCCTGGTCACTGGTCTAAAAAATCGTATAGTTGTAGCACTCTTGTGGTGCCTAACTACCATGCCACCCGAAGGAAGCACGAGGGCTGAGATACTGCCAGGTTACCCAAGCCTAGACAGGTGAAGTCGAAATGCAGAGGTCAAGCGCGAACCACGGACGATTCGGCTAGTAAATTCGCGCTCTGACCACTGAGCTATCTTGCCCCGATATGTTCTTATTTCAAGTTTTTAGGCTTCTTTAGAGACCGTGAGAATCCGCTTCCATTCGTTCTTTTTTGCTTTAACCTAGTCTCTCCCAATTTTCGGCCCTCAGTTTATTCTCACCAAATGAAAACGTACGTGACCATTGGCTAGAATTGTGGTGACCCGTTGCAGCTACAGCTCCCATCCTTCACAGTGACCGTCCCTACAGATCGCCTTCAGTTTGCCTGTCAAGTTTCGTTTGAGGCCTTTTTTGGCCAAGTGACTAGGCCACTACAGTTGAAACCGCCATTTTCGGGCCATTTTTACCTTATGCGTCTCTCGTGTCGGCCACTTACAACGTGCCTCGAAAAGAGCCAACTGGCCCGTGTCTACTTGGATCTACTTTGCATCGTCCTCCCCGGAGGGATCGCTTATTACTAGTTCACCTCATACTGTAAAGGTGTTTAGCAGTTCGTTTTGCTTCTGAGCAAGACTCACGCAAGAATAAATTTAACCGATCCTCACTTTTAATTAAAATAATTTTCCACACCAATAAAAAATGCTCATTCAGGAAGGAGCGCGTGCTGATTTTACGATTTTGTTTCACCTTCGTGGAGAAACAAGTAGTCTGTCTGTAAACCCTTTCAATAACGGACATTCATGGGAATTTTTAGGAGTTTCAAAAGCGTATTTCAACCGATTTACTTGGAATGGCACAGCTTTACCGTAAGCACACGGCGACACTTTGTAGATTTTCCCCTCATGTTTTTGATCGCCTTTTTGGGCCAGTGACCTTCGATTTAGTTCGCGTAACTCAAAACGTCTTGAGCTTCAGTTATCCTTGATAACATCGTTCTTCGCTATGCATTGCGCACAACTTACATCGAACCCAAATGCCATTCTATTCATGCATTTGGTCACTCATATTGAAGTGAAGTTGCCTTCCCAAGAATGCACACTGTGTGGTCGTTGAGGGTTTGCGGTGGTCTCAAAACAACACCGATAAGTTACAGCGCAGGTAGTCTTGCAACTCTTCCTTGGCAAGTGCACTTCATCAAAACAGCTACCCAACGATCTTTAATGTAAACCTTGAACTTGAATAATTTTGATCGCATCGGTCTCTGATTCATAACACAACAACCGAACTTTGATGTTTCCTTTTCTATGGTGTCTATAATGTCTATCGTCATCCAGAAATACCGGATAAACTTCCGGTATTTGGGGTTTCCATGACTGTTCGGTTTGCATAACTACCACTTCAACGGCCTCACCGCCAAGGTCGTGTGAACTCATTGTATGCGGGTTTTGGAAATTCAGGAGTGATCTTTAACTGACCTTGAATCCAGGGTAACGAGGTTTCCGGTAACGATTTCGTAAAAAAGAAGCTATGATTGGCATGTCGTACCTAGTTACTATCACACATTCTTCAAAATGAAGGCCTGGCTTAGCCTTGCACATTAAAGTCAAGACCTATTCAGTACTAGCTCAGGAAATGTTTGAACTGCTGCATTTTGACCTCTGATGCATAGGCATTGCTCTTCATGGAGTTGTGTTCTCTTCGGCAGACGTCTTCACAACCTCTGGAGCTTTCTCTCCTCGAAGGCGTTAAGTGGGTTAAGATTACCTGTTTACCTTTTCGAGTGCCTTTTGACACCAGAAACACACTGAACGTCTCGTTTGGATTAATTACGTAGTTTTTGTGAGTCCAGTGGATCGCAGCTGCACGGGACTTCGCTTCTGTTGCCTTACTGCAAGACGACACTTGCTCAGACATCCTGTAGGATAGAAATCAAGCCAACGACTCAGATAGTTTTGGGGATAGCTACAAAAGAAACGTTAGAATTGGTTGGATCATGATGAAATAACAGCTTTAATATACTGAGGTTTATTACACGACATTTCGGTCACTGCGGACGACCTTCTTCAAGAGCGGAGAAATCAGAACTAGAAATTACAAGAAAAGGAAACCAAACTGACAGCTACCATTTGGAGGATTTCGTTTGATTGGTCAAGGGGACACGTTAACTTCTGTGCTTTGCGACTGAATCCAGCGCGTCATGCGTCTCGCCGGTTTGATAATTGATCAGTTCTGACCAGTTGACATGAGCAAAGCGTCGTTTCGGTTGGTTGGGCGTGAAACCCAGAGATTCCGCACAGCGTCGTTCTGCTGTTTCGAAAGCCCTGTTTGAATTGATTGATCTTGATCAGACCGTGTGATTCTCTGCTAGAGCGCGCAGAGCAATAACTTAACCTTTTTATAGTGTTTTTTTTTACATTACGACGGGTTCTGAAGCGTAAAACGAGCATGTATCTTGTGTTCCGCAATGCGCACCACAGTTGCCTACTAATGTGACGATGTATGCTGATAAAGCATGCGAGTAGTCTATAGTCTAGTGTCCAACCTCCTCCCCCGATCTGATGGAAGGTGAGGGTTACTACGGAATATTATGGAACCGATTTACAGTGTTCTTTCATTATTGTTTAATCTTCAATGAACGTCCAAGAAAGTTCAAGAGGACACGTGAGAATGTTCACTTTTCAAAAGCTCTGTGCTGATGATTTATTTACTTTCGTGTCTAATGGACTGCAACCGCTTAGTTCGTGCGTGCTAATAAACAACTTTGCAGTGAAGGGCATCCCTCCTTTCACTAGCATCTCCTTTATGAGTAGCATTATGATTTCCGTGGCGAATCTTGTACATACAAACCGTTGTATCACCCAAGGAAATGGCTTTTTTAGGGTGGACCGGATGGTTTTTATTGTTTTGTCTATCTCAAAGTCAGCTGAAACTGCGCGGCTTTTTTCGTAAGTCTGCTGACTATCGGTAGTCTACACAATCTGTAGATAGGTCCCGCTTTTGGGCTGTTATCTCGTTCGCGACTCGTCAGTCGCCTTCTGTGAAAGCTACTGGGTAGTTGTTTTGACACATCTATTTTCACGACGTTAGTTTCATTAGCTTTCGAGACTTCACCGGAACCGCAATTGTCTGCTGTACTTATTGGTTACTGCACAACAGTTCGTTTCATACTCACCAAATAACATGATCAATAATCGAAAAACCGCCCAGAATAAGTTGTCTTTCGATATTTAGACACATCAAAAATTGACTATTTGGCTGAGACAAGAAAATCTAGGAAACTTAAAGGCAGCTTCAAACTATCAGTTTCACAAACAAAACTTACGCCGTTAATTAGGGAGTTGAACAAACTCGTAAGCCTCTAGAAATCACCGACGTGGAGCCCCCGGGTTGCAAAAGTTGTCCACTAATTGCTTTTCTAGGTTTCCAATAAAATGTTTGGCATGGTTGGCGAATTTTAGGAGCCCACAGCTACTCCGCTTGTTTGTTCATATTAAATCTTAAATTTGAAGAAGCTGGACCGTAGACAGAGCTTGGTTCCCGGTACTATTTCAGTGGCTGATAATATACCACTAATTTATGGTCTGACCATTTGTCTGTGGGTTTTGTGTCTGCCAGAGGTTCACTGCTGCTGTGTCGAATGTTCATCAGAAACAATCTGCTAGGAGAGGCTTAACAGCTTATAATCTATAGTCGTATGTAGAAAACCTGAATTCTGTCCCACTAGGGCGTGGTAGGCTTTTGCGCATAAACTTCTTTAGTTGTGCTTTCTCGATCAGCGTTTTTGTAGTCAGCTGGAGCTCCTCATCGAGGTCGACGGTTAGTTGCGATCGCCACACTATCACTTGATAAAAAGTGTCACCCTCTGGGGAAGGGATCAATTGGTCTGTTGAGACAACAGATAATATCCGTTGTTTAAGTTGAAGGAATGCATTTAAATATCGTGGGATCTTTAATGGTAGACACACTTGGAATGTTCAGTGTATCCCTTATTTTTCTCATCTTGTTGACCGACGTTGTTCATTGGGGATCACCACTGCCTAAAATCAGCCCAAACGATCCTCTCTAATTGGCCGAACTAAAAATGGCAATATTATCCGTTTGCCGACATTCTAACGTTTAGTGCAAGTGACCCTTACTTATGGAAGCATCTAGGTGGGTGTTGGTCGTTCACCACAACACACAAAACCAGCATTCTATGCTGCTGACCAAGCAGACTGTACTCGTTGTCTGTGCAATTTCTGGTCTGGTTTCCTAATACAGATCATGTCGCTCATTCAAATTCAGACGGCTTTGTGATCGTCATGGAGTTCGGGTACTCGCATACCGTCGGTGGAAGGTGGTCGTGCATTTTTTAGTCCTGCGGCACCACAACTGTCACACCTTTTTCCGAGGTGGCTTGTAAGTCGGGAAACCGCGTCATGACACTTACACACAGATCCGCTGGAGCCGTCTCCCCATGTTTGTTGTCCTGTTCTTTGAAGGACCTAATTTTCTGGTTACTATCTTCCATTTTGGCTCCCCTGTCGATGTGTCTGGGTGTGTCCGTTGTTGCAAGTGTTGTGGACCACAGTTTTCTTAATGCCTTAATTCCGTGAACCCGAGTCTTGATAGCCTGATGCGCTTTGCCAAACCAGAAAGCCAATGAACGTGCGAGTCAGCCGATCTATTGAACACTGACGAGGACAAGCATGTGTGTAGCCGAAAACGGGTTGCTTGTAAGGCTCACGTGAAAAGTTCTAAGCGGGCCAGAAAATGCTACTAAAAATAGAACTCAACTGTCGAGGATAATTGAAGAACAACCAATTAAATCTATCCCGACGAAAACGGTTATTCCATTGGCAGTCGTGTAGTCCAGTTACATTCGGAGCTGGTTTTCCTAATAGCAAGTAAAAGGGTTCTGTGATCCACCAGTGAGAAACTTACGAGGTGACCGATGAATTGTCTATGAAGATGCGGTTGCTAAGTGTCTACGTCACCGTCACAGATAACAGTAACGTTTATTTCGAAAAACGTCTTGGGGAACAAAGAAGAAAAATTATGGAGTTTGACACAAACCTCACGAGGCGTAAAAGATCAAGGCTGATTATCTGTTGCACATTTCTTGATCACGGAACAGTGTATAACTCAGAGAGCAATAGGCCCTAGGTTTGATAACACCGTTGTCGCTCACATTACTCCTACTTAGCAAGAAATTCAAGTGAGTTCCTTCGTGAGAGATGTCATTGCTGCTAACCTAAAATCCTCTTACTGTGGCCCTGTAGGTAAATGTTGTTTACCACGACCACCACTATGTTGTTCTCACTAGACTTTATTGAAGTGATTTCCTCATTACGGTTACCCTAGTTCTTTAGTTAGTTTAATGTGTTTTCTTCTTCCAGATACGACTCAAATCTGTAATGGATGCCGCTTTGAATGCCAGTCGCCAAGACACGCTACACTCAACCGGAAAGTACGTACTTCGTGTGAACAGAATCTCTGACCCCGTTTTCCCACGTGATCGTTGACCTGAACTGAGTGTTGACTGGCGGTTTTTGTATATATGCTTATTCAGCATCACTTATCCTGCTCCTCTCTTTCAGTTTTCCGACTAGAAATAATAGTAATTACTCTTACGGTATGCGTTCCTTCGAGAAAACACCGTGGGATTTCACTTGATGAATCTAAATAGCGATTAAAAAAGAAAACGGTTTTGGCGGGCTGGCACGGTTTGGAACACTCTTGTCAACCGCGTCACATAACCAACGAATAAACGAACGTCCAAATGGGTATTAGAAATCCAAAATCCAGGCACTAAGTGAAGGGCCCACAATGTACAACCGAGTCACATGGAGTAGGATAGACGCAACATCTTGCTTGGGTATTTTTGCGGATAATGGTGCGGTTTAAATCGTGTACTGGATAAAACTTTGGGATGGGTCAACAAACGGAGTCTTGCACTTGTTGTGACAACAGCTGAAGGTATGTCATTCTTAACAGATTTGGCATTTTAACGCAGCAACTGGTGCTGCTGCCGTCAATGGGATGCTCTTCTAGTTAATGCTTTATCAGAACCAGAACGATTTAAATTCAATGAACTTATTGGACCATCACCTCCCAATTGCTGTTGTCGCGCCATTATTCTCCTTCTCCTTGGTTAAGGAAACTGTAGCAACTGGAACAACTATATCTTGATACATGGTTTATCTCTGTTGCGGCGTGATGGCTCAGTGGTTAGAGTGCGGATTTACTGACCGGAAGGTCCGTGTATCGAACCCGACCTTTGCCTCTCGACTTCCCCTGCCTTGGCACGGGCAACCTGGTGGTATCTCAGCCTTCGTGCTTCCTTCTGGTGACATAGCGGTTAGGCACCGAAAGGGTGCTTCAGCTGAACGATTGTCTATCTTATTCTTATACCTCTACAGCACGCATCTGTCGACGAGGGCTTTCTATGTTAGACTTGGACTCATATGAGGTCCAGGAGCATTCATTGCGTGAGTTTTTGCAGACGGGACTGCCCTATTAGGTTTGGATTCATGTACGTTTGTGAACCTAGGTTTCTTCGTTATTTGCCTAGCCTGAAGCCATTCCTAAGACCAATGCTTCTGAACCAGCGGAACATCTTGTTGTGCTTTGTTTCTGTGACCGCATGTGCTACCACCTAAGCCAACACAGGGTAGCCATTCAGTTAGACTTTTTCTAACCAGATTTCCGTTGGTGTTAACGGTGACGCTGACGTTAATCGAGAGTACCGATCCTAAGGAGAGGAGAGCCAAGCATTGAACATTATGATCTGACCGGTTAGCGAAGCAAAACCCCGTTGTTTCCACGGGTATACGTCCTTTTGCCCGCATTTATTTACTTATGAACAGCCAGGTTTTGTCGCTTTCCAATGATTCATCCATTTATGAGTTTGACTACGACTGACACTACATCTGACCCGATGACACCGCTCACTTTCTCGTACCTGTGCTTGATGCGGGTCGAGTCAACCAGATGACCACTTTTCACCATAATCTGTTCTCCCATTCACAGATTTGACAATCTGGAGATGGCTCTTTTCCGTGTCGGACAGTCAGGACGGTTACAGTTGGAGCGCTGGACCCTGAGGCATCATCACAAAATTGAGCCCAGTGCGTTTCTCAAGTCGGTCGTAGCTCGGTTTCAAGCAAAAAAGGCAAAAGCATTAACAGAGAGTAATGGGGATGCTAACTAACATGATTTGTTTATTTTTGTATGTTTGGCTCTTTATTTAAAAAATCTTCCAAGACTGTTTTGCCTTTGTCTCTATGGGTTGGTTAGGCTCGTTTCTGTGCTAGCTCTGTGAGTATAGTTGGCAATTATGATCCCTGGGCCTTTATTTTCAATGTGGGACAACAACCCATGTTGTTTATTCTGGTTGTTGATTGCTGAGGAAACAAGAGTATTTTTATAACCAGAAGACAGATGGCAGCGACCGACACTTTTACCACTCAGTAAAACCATACGATATAGAATACGGGATTTTGTTCAGGTTCGTTTTTGAGTTCAGGGCATGATGAGTTTGTGACGTCCTGCACTTATCTTCCAATTAGACTTGACACTGCCGCACATGATCCTGTAAACGTCTACTTCAGTCTTCGTCCAAATCCAGCTCGTAGTTTCTGTTGCCGAGTCTTTGACTATCTGCAGCGAGAGGCAAAGTAATGGAACGGTATAAGTAGCTAGTTTTGACGGAATTTCAATTATTATATGAAATCAGCTTACAAGCTCGCTTCAGAATTTCCAAGGCAATACGACCTCGTTGGGAGCACGATCAGGCCTTCCGCACAATGTACGTCCACGAACAGCTCACCTGCACCATGTGCTATGGAAAAATTGATCGCCATGAAGGTCGGTGATAAAGAAAGTCGTTCACCCCTGTCGAATTTTAGGCCCGCCAGGGTATAAAGCATTTATTCTAGTTCAAAACATTTTTCATTTGTTTCCCGTGTTGTCCGCGTTTGAAGGCATAATCCAGTGCGGTCAAACTTATCGCTGTTGGATGGACTTCCACTGGTGAATTTCCCGAGGGTTCGTTGATATTGCATCAGGTTTTACTTCTCTAAGGTAACAGGCGTGAGCACTATCGGTTGGTCGTGTACTTAGGGGAATCGGCTAAGTCAACATTTGATGTCATATCTAACAAGATCAACTCACCAGCTACCCATAGGCCCACTAGCCGAGTTTGGATGACAGCGCCCATACCAACATTCCTTCCTCTGTGGCAACTCATTTTGGGTGCTGTCCAATTTTTTTATTGCTCCAGCTCCACGCACTTCTGCGTGCATTTTGTAAGCTTTATCGTCAGTAGTATCAGTACTTTCACTGATGCTTCATTGCCGTATCACCACAAGGTTTACTGAATTACATTTACTGCCTTAGAGTGGAACAAGACTTTATATGCGCCCTTTTTGTCGAACCTATGGTGGCCGATTTGTTCATGGTTTGTTTACTTGCTAACGAGCTTCTACAAGGCTCCATACATCGAGCATGAGGTACCCCAGCGGTTAAGGTGCGAACTTACTGACCGGATGTCCGTTGTTCGAATCCGACCTCGGCATCTCCACTGGACCCATCTAGACTTGGGCAACCTGGCAGTGCTTCCGTCGGGTGGTATGGTAACTAGGTACCGAAGAGCTGTAATCCCTGACTGGATTGGAGCTTCACATATAAACTCTTCAAAAAGCACGCGTCCATAATGAACATAAAGACGATTATTTGGGAGGGTGCTTTTGCACGCCATCCTCATCTTCAGCCCAACTAGCATGCGAAAGTCAAAATAACTCTTTCAGGGTTCGCAGTTATTCCTTCTTGAGACCCCAAGCTACGGTAATGCGATTCCTACCCAGCTGTCCATCAAGATTTGCCTGCTCGATGTCGTTTAAGAATCTGGTGTTTATGCCTGGTAGGTAGTCTCTCGCTTGTTTCCTGTGTGTGCCCTTCCACCACATACTTCCACGTAATACATTTTTACCCTTGGAACTATAGCACAGTCAAACAGGTAACTTTTAAAAAGGAGTTTCGAGATTTTTGAGATTCACTGTTGACTTCTTCGAATAAAATCTGGTGGTTGGGTCTGTAAGCTTGTAACTTGTGCAAACGTACTGGATTGAGCCTCGTTTCGTCCGAAAGTTCCGGTTTGTTATGTGAACATTCTGTCTGGACGTACGATCTGGATGGACTTTCTGCGACTAGCACTGGTCTCTTCTGACAGTAGTGGGTGATATTCCTGGAGTTCTGTTTGACTCGCTTGTTCAGGGTGCTTAGGTTGTTGGATGGTGTGCACTGCCTCAGTTGAATATGAGACTGACTCTCGGTAGTCTGAGTGGGTGACCGACTGTTCCAGGGGTTGTTCTTTATTTGGTTTCGCCCATTGTTCTGACATCAGCTCTTTGGGCAAGGTTGAATCAGGTTTGGAAGATGCTGCTGAAGAGAATGAAGTTGTTTGCACATCTATTCGACATGACCCGGAGCGTGAGTATTGTGCGTTCCCTCTTTCGGTTATCGCACCGGTTTGGACAAGCAGATTGTGTACTCCATCATAACTTCCAATAATGCTGAGTACCTTAGAAAAAATCGGTCCAGCATCAGCTTCTTCTATACTCAAGTCAAACTGGGTCTGTTGGGACAAGATAGGTTGAAAACATTGTCATTGTGCTGCAGCGGAAATATATCTTTGTCACAAGAAGGCTAAGTTGAACACGTGATTATTTTTCCTAGGGTTTCCGGTTGGACAATTGAGAAATTAAAAGACTATGACAGAACCGGTCTGAAGTGGTCATCCAGAGAGAATGATAAGGTCGGGGGTGATGTATTACAAAAGCCGATTGACCCTGGTTTATTTTAATCTCCAATAAGAAGCATTTCAAATATTGTTTTGTTTCCACAAAGGAGTTCGAGCATAAAAGACTGGAGTCTACCGCTACGTTAGCCTGGTGTCAGGCAGTTCTATCATATCTCCACTGGTTTCCATGGGAGCGTTGGTTCTACGTTGTGAGACCGATTACGTAGTTAACTGATTGTTGGGAAGAAGTGTGAATGTTTGTTGGAATCAAAAGCGCACAATGTATAGGCAGCTTCCATTGCCTAAGTTGGCGACCTTATTACTTTGTCCCCTTCTACAGAATCCGAAGCGAGATGGTTCAGTGGTTAGAGCGCAGATTTACTGACCGGAAGGTCCGTGTATCGAACCCGACCTCTGCCTCTCGACTTCCCCTGCCTTGGCACGGGCAACCTGGCAGTATCCCAGCCCTCGTGCTCCCTTCTGGTGGCATGGCGGTTATGCACCGAAAGGCTGCTACAGCTGAACGATTTTCTACAGAATCCTTGACATTTCTCCGATGGTGACCACTCGCTGTGCCAGTCACTTTCTAAGCTGGATGTGGGCCATTCGTAATAGCAGGTCAGTCGTGCGAAATTGTTTTCGCATCTACACATATTAGCACCTATACCGGTATCTTCGGCTTTGCCTACTTTCAGTTTAGCCTCGATTAGACTTTAGATTAGAGCTGCCATGATGAATACTGAAGGTTCCTTATGTGCTAAGTTGCGTTTGAGTTTCCACCCTGGATTGAAAAATTTCGAATACAATATCCAATTGTGGAATTATGCTACACCCAACTGTTCATCCTCCAAATCGTCAACAGCCTGAAAATGTTCATTTTTCCCTCCAGTAAGCAAAATAGACTTGGTTTCTTCAGGGAACTCTGCCAATATAATACTGATTGGCAGTAAATTCGAAATACTCGTGTTGGCCTCTTTCTTCCGTTCAAAGACAAGGAAATCCAAATGGACACCAAAAATTCTGCTAAAACATGGTTGTTCGCTCAAAGACACCGGCTAAATTCAGACAAATTCTGGTAGCTCTGTCCAGGCTTGACAAGGCGTTCAGCCCTGTTTTTTTAATATCCGATGGACTAGCGAGCAACTGTACCACGATATTGTCATGCCACTGTGAGTGAGTCTCAAGCTGCCGATCAGTTATATTTGGGTATGCAAATTTTGGTTCATTTCACAACAAACAAACCGTCAGTCATCATTACGGTATCTGTTTCATCTATTCTTAGCAAGTAAGCTCGACTGAGACTTGATCAGTAGTCTTTCGGTTGTACGCTTATACCCTGTAGCTTGTTTTAAAGTCTTTCGATTACGTTTCTGCCTGAATGTTTCTTCATGGAGATGAACCGGTTTCTGCTCGATTAACAGAGAATTTAATCAAACGTGTTGAATTAAAAATAGTTGTTTTCTTCTTCATGGTTTTGGGATAGAGGTTTTTCTAAAGGCAGGATGCTGTCTGCAAGATGCAAAGAAATGGATGGTCGCTATGATTGTTTTTTTTCAAGGCATTGCTTGGATGAAGTTTTTTTTACGGACATGGAGCGTTGTACTAGATTACTGCATTTTCCTTAGTGCTAATTCATAATGGTCAGTGGACATGCACTTATCTTTTTACTCCGCCGTTTATTCGAATCGACTGTCTTATACTCACATATTCATTTAAGCCTTTTGGAATAACTGACTTAGGCAAATCTGACGCTAGGCGCTAATGGCGTACATGGACATGGTCGTATTCTAGACTGATCATCCGGCCATTTTGGAAGGCAACACTTACGAAACCATACTCACCAGTATTTATCTAGACGGCTATTGTGATACTGTACCTGTCCCTTAATTAGGTCACGTTCGGTAAAGCCTACTGAAATCCCTAAAATTCGGTATGCTGTGCACTCTTTTTTGTCTACGATGAGGTGTATACGGCGCGACAGAGTCAGCTGTTTCAAGGAACTTCAATGTCGTTCGTGGATCGTTAGCATTGTAGTAAACGCGTATTCCGAGACTGAAGGTTCACCAAATTATCTAAAGCCCATTGGATTGATAGCTACCTTGTATGATATTAGCAACTGATTTAGACAGATAACCTGAACCAGAAATCTCTTCACCCCTTATCGGAGATATCAGCCAATGCTGCTTTCCAGTAGAGAAAAATATGAAGTGGTACGTATGATGATTTTGCAGTTTGCGTTATTTGAGTCTGTTTTGAGTCTGTTTTAGTGCAGATAACTTTGTGTTAAATGCATTAATGAAACGTTATGATGAGTATTTTGTAGCGAGCACAGTTTTAAAGTTTGTCGAATGGCTGGTGGTCATTTGTCCTGTGGTGACACCTTTAACGTTCACAGTCACCTAGGTGCATTCTAGCGCCTTCTGCGGTAAATCAGCGGCCAAATCTACTTCACGTCTTTGACAGTCGGTGTTGAGGAGAATCAGTCACGAACAAGAATGCTTTTTTATAGACTAATGTCTCCCTGAACAGACTACTCAGTTATGTAGAACCATGTTTTTTCGTCAGTTGGGTTCCTGCTAGAAGAGATCACCGAGCAGATTAAACGACTTTGGTTCCTTCGAACGGCCCGTCCAAAGATGTATGGCCCCATCAATGCTAGTCGGCCGATGCAGATGTAATTCCTCATCATTTCGATCTGTCTGTCTATTGAAACTACATCGGAGCAAGTCCGACGCCAAAACAGAATTGTATGATAGTTGGAGCAACTTCGTCTGATGGTTTTACGACCCACGTGACCACCCATTCTAGGTCGGTTTCGTATGCACATACCTAATGCGCGCTGAAGAGACCCAGAACGCTTCTGGGTTATCCCTTATCAGAAATGCGACGTTGCTGGTTGTTACTGATTGATGGCGTTTTTAAATACTCCTGCATTTATGCTGAGTTTTTGTTGGTAAATCCCACCAAGATTCACATTCCATATTTACCTACCATCCACTTTGTCGAAAAGCCGATTTCAACTAAATATGGATACTATCATTGTGATCGCATGTTTCTAAATGAGTTCTTGTCCATGTGTGTTTAGAACAGCCTGATTGTCAAATATTTTGGGTAGAAAACGGATATGGGAGTTGCCAAGTTGAAGTGTCCTACCATCCGTACTGTATCCCGATTGACTATCAGCTTGGTTTAGCTGCACGATTTGGATGTCACAATATTAGAATGCAAAACTGTAAAATATCATCCTTCCCGTACTATGCCGTAAAAAAACCAAGTTGTTTAGACCTTGCAGGTCGCACTTTTTATCATCAGTGAATATCATTTTTTCAGTTAGTGAGTCCTTAAGGAACGGCCTCTTTTTGTGACTTGGATTTCATATTGCTTGTGAATCTGAGTCAGGCAATAGGGTCACCTCACTTTCGTTTAATTCAAACGCAAGCCATGATCACCTAGTCAGCAAGGTGCGTTTCTTTTAAGTTGCAAAAAACGGCCGATCAATGCCAGCCAGTGAACTATGAATCAGGAGACGAACTGACCACAATCAAACTAGTGCAGGGTTTAGTACGGCGGCCAACCACACTGCATACTATCGCTGAGTACATCGAGATCTCCCTAAAGCTGAATGATTTTCGAGATCACAACAAACCGTTTCCAAAAGCATTTTTGAAGCTCGGCGAATGCATTTTACGGAGGACGGATGTGTTACCTGTGTCTTTCAGGAATATAGTTCCGATTTACTTAGAAGGAACGAAGTCCTAAGTCTCTGAACTTCTCAAAATATGACTGTAAATTTTTACGGGGAGTCCATGTGATTGAATCTGTTGCCCCTCTAACCATATGAAAGCGTTGTACAGTGGCCAATTGATGACGTAGGATAATCCATGTAAATTCACGACAAGAATTGTGACTTTTCATCTGAAGTACTTCATCAGTGAATGTCACTCACGGGTGACAACTATGTGGTTGTGACCCTGGTTGATCATTGGCTGAATCGAAAGCTTCCCACATGTGTTGCCCCCGGGATCAGCTATTGGTTGGAACTACGCACTAATCTTAGTACCAATTCGCACCCCCTCATCATGCGATATGACCCTTTATGAGTTTGTGTGTCCCAGATGCGGGCAGTACAATGTAAACAATGAATTCGGAGGCTGACAACTATCTGACGTCTCTTCAGGCACACCCGGATTTTCAACCTGTATAGGAGTCCTCTTCATCTGCTTGATTTCCCGGACAAACTAGAATGAGAAACACAGAAGAGGATAGGTGATTATGTCAACTGTGTATCCTACTATTCTGATGAAAGTATTTTTAATGACTGAGAGTTCAGACAATGTCGAACTAACACGAGTTGCCCAACCCTGTTTCATTACATCAGAACGGCCCATTATTTTGCTAAAAAATCTTATTGTCCGCTTCTTAGGTAATACTATCGGTCGGGAATAGTTAGCAGGATGGTGTCCCACTGTTCTTGATACAATAACACGATCCAGAAAAATCCGAATGAATCAGGTCGTATTATGGAGTTGGTCGTCAGAAAGAGATAAGAGAATCTGTCATCACTAATGAGTGACCGAGGTTTTAAGATAATTTATCCGCAGTTGACTAAATTAGTAGTTTCCCTGATCATTAAAACAACCCCCAGCATCCCGTGTACTAAGTTGATCAAAACTAATCAGAATGTCACTGTATGAACCACGGATTCAAACGTTAAATGTGACTGGATCACATTCACTGAATATTATCCATAACCCTGGCACTGGTCTTTTCCAACATATTCGATACCTCATTCTTGAATTCTCAATTTCTTACGTGTTCTGATTCCCAGCTCGACTATGTACATAGTTTGACTTTTACAATTCAGACTCTAAAGCTCGCATTAGACAAAGAGTCATCTGAACCTCTGATTAGAGGGAGTTCGTACCTATGATGCAATTTTGACTCTAACGCAAGAAAGGTTTCCATAAACGTTAACGTCGGTTAAATTTGTGCGGAGTAGCTAAAAGAGTGGGGGTACTCTGAAACCAGTTAATTAAATTACCAGTATTCCAGTTTGCAGGAGAAAAGGGACGTGCTACGTGCAGAAAGTTCGTTCATTCGGAGAAGAGTCACAACAAAAACGTTCGGTACATATTCTCAAAGTCTTTGAGTGCACTTCCAGAAGCTAGTGATGCGTACACATGTGGTTTGGACAGAATTTTCAGCATTGAAACACCCATGGCATTTTCTCAGATCAGCGGCATGTTTTATTTGTGTATGAGCCAGTCTCCAAAACATAACTCAGCCACAGAGACTTACTGTAAACTCCATTTCTTCCTCGGACAACAGATCATCCTTTTTATACCGATGCAGTTGGTTGAATATACTCAGTGTGAAAAACAAAGCGAAGAAGAATCCTAGGGTTGTCAGCGAATTCAAAATGATTGCTGTCCGCTTGATGTCGTTTTGAAAGAGTGGCAGATAATCGTCACCTTTGAATGCCTCAGCTGATTGGAAAGAGAAAATGAGTGCATTAGCATTTTCTGATAGGGGTGGGGGCAAACTCAACATCGTAACAGGTTAAACAGATTCCCAGAAGTCAGCAGGTTCTACGATACTCTGTTTTAACTGCAAAGGAGAGCAACTCCATTCATACTGGATGAGTGAGCATGATATCAAGCTGGAAGTCGTCATAGACAGTGCACAAGATGTTCCGTGTCTTTCCAATGCCCTGGACTTTTTGCTTCCAGAAAACAATGAAAAGGATTTGCTCCACTACATGGGATCCTCGGTGCATTAATGCAAAATCATAGTTTTTTCCGTTATGAATAGCATTATTCATCGCCCTGAGGATGCTTCACTGAATGTTAAAATGATTGTGATTGGTCCACTACCTGATTGGCTCTATGGGGCTTGGTGTCGATCGATCTTTGGTGGTTCGAAGTCACCGGCTGTTGTAGAGTATTGCGTAAAAAAATGAACCTTGCTGGAGGACTAATCGGAGCCCAGTAGGTCGCCTGCTACGATAGGGTTTAATGAGTGAGTGGAGAACGATTCTTCAGATTTGTCACTTGGTTGTAACTTTGTAGAGAGCCGATCTCTGATTGCGTTATGAGCAGGATGGTGACCTCACAGGGAGCATCCGCGTTCCCTAGCATACCCTGGCTTTTTGATTCCTCAAATAATTTCACTGGTTTGTGTGACTTCGCATGGAAGGTAATTTGAAGATTGTAATAGCGTACACTGACTACGACACGCTGTATTTATTGATAGGCCAATTGTAGTGCTCTCATATGCTGCAATTATAAAAATAATGCGACTCGTAGATAGAGCTTGAGGGTTGGCCATCACCTTTTGATGCTAAGTCGTCAACTCACAGCATTGTTTGCGCCATTACTAAAGGTCATGGTCAGATAACTCCATCACATCGATTCCTCTGCCATTGTGAGAATGTAACTTCTGTACAAAGACCACTTTGCCCACTTATGAAGCGTAGGAGAAACTTTATTTTTCCCACTTTCCCACCCGCCCCATTTCTACGAAAACTTATAAGAACCAGATTCTCATCAAGGTGAGAGACTGTACCATTTATCTATGTTGAATTACCTAGTGCACTGTTATTCATATAAGGTCCAAGTGAAACTGAAGTTCGTGCTGTCTTATCAAGGTCTGTTCCCATTCCTGAAAACAGGTCAATGTAAGCCGGACAAGCTGGCACTGTCTTCCATAGAAGGCTGGTTTATTAAAACATGTGATGTCACACTATGAGGTACCACTTGACACGCGCTAAATATTACAGATAAAGGCCCATAGTCTTAACTGAGGACATACCTATAGACTTTTTTCTACCCTGAAATTATAGCTACGTACTATTTGAGCCCGACTAGTGGTCTATGAGTGGTAAATCACGAGTAGGAAATAGCTGATCTGCACAGAGCTGCTCTTAACTGAGTGGGAACAAAAAGCGAACAGTATTTATGAGCAACTTGCCCTCTGTGTTTTCTTCTGTTGTACCTTCAATTGCACCGCCCAAGGTGCGTGAGTTCTCCTATTTACTTCGATGGAGAACGTTTTCGGAATGGTAAAAATTAGTCCTTAAAGGGACGTGGGCTTTACTCGGCAGGAATGTTCATAAAGATGCGTTTGTGAACCGAAGCGCCACTCAGACAAACTGGTTTATTTACGATTTCATCTGAGTCATTCTAAACTATTCACATCCTGTAAAACGTATTGGGATAAAGTTCCTGCAGTGACACAATATCGCGGGCGCTTCATAAGGTGATCCATGAATGTTTGCACACCAGGGACTTCGCATTCTTTGTTAATTCCCCTTGAGGTTGCTGTCAACAATAATGAAGCGTATTTTCACACTTATTCACTATTGATCTGATAGGACTGTAAATTATTAGACGTCTAAACTCTGAAAGAACCTTGAAAAAAATTGACTTCAGTTCAACATCATAGTTATTTTGTAGTGATCACGGATTTTTCGAGGAGATCATATTTCCTGTATGAAGTAGCCCGTGCGATATGCTACATTAGTTGCCTGAATTTACATTCGCCAGTCACAAAATATCAGCGAGTCACGTGGTTTCGCTGACATTCACTTTGCTCCTCTAAATAGTCAGCTCACAAACAATCCACGAAAAGGGTTAAGAACCAGGACTTACCGTAGTATATCATCTCGTACTCCGCTCGAACTTCTGCAGAACCGTTGAGGCCTGGGTGCCGAACAAAACAAGATATTCGAAGCTTACCCGTCACTGTGAAGCTAGTAATGTATAACCGGTTACTGCTGGCTTCTATCAAACCTCCCGGATGCTTCTCCACCCGCCACTCATAGGTTATTTGTGTCAATGGATAGCCGTCAGATTCGCACTCGAAGAACGGTAAACTTTTACTCCTACTGTGTTCAGTGATTTCGGCTGTACTCGGGATCACTGAAGGGGACGGGGGTTACAGAGTGAAGTAAGGGTGCAGTTTTAATATTCATCAATAATTGCGAGTAGGTTGCTATGGATGGTGAAAAGCTCAGCAGGCTGACTGAGGGGCCACTGAATATCCAGGCCACTCACTTCAGTGATCTTTTCTATGCACGAGATTTGAACAACTGTGGTTCCAAGTCGTATTATTTAATTAAGCTGTTATTCATGCGTAGTGAAACTTCTGAGCGGTATTATCAAGTCTGGCTTGGTTGACTTCCACGAAGAGGTTTCTGAGGGCCTGAATACTCAAATTATTCTTGTGTGAACTTATAACGCACCACAATCGGTTCGGTACAAACGGTACTTGGTCTACCAGGTTACTACCAGTCAATTACACGCCGCTCACCTGTTCGCTGGATACAAACTCAGTAACATCGGGTAAAAACTTCTCTACTGAACTGTTTAAGTGGTCTTAGGCCTGGGTGAGCCTTCTTCAGGGAACCGTTTGACCCAGATAACGATTAAGTAATTTTACAGTTATCTAAACTCCAACCAAAGATAAGAGGAGAATATTCCTACATGATATTTTCTCTCAAGAAGCCTCTCTCGAAGACTACATTCCTGTAAAACTCACTGTCTGAAAACGCTGTTCCCCGACATACATCAGCTGAAGGCCATATTCAAGATTAGTGAACAAATCCATCCGAATCATTTTGCTTTTATCGTTCTCACTTGCGAGATGAATGTACACGCACTGGAGAAGCGCAGGGGTAAAAAAACGTTTGCTTCAGCACTAAGCTTCATATATATTTTTTGCCATGACAAGGTGAATGATGCCGTCAAGTCAGGCTTCCTGCGTTAAGTTGCAAATTCATGTCCGTTTGTTAACAACCTGATATGTCCGCGGACTTTATGGTGGCTTTGAAACAGTGAGCAGCCCACCATCGTTCATCGCTGAACACAGACATGAGCGATATGTTTTGGGGCTTCAAACTAACTGAAGAAAAACTGTCTGCAGTATGAGAAACCATGTGCACTTGGTTAGGAAGTAGATGAAAAAACGATGAACAGTTACTGTCTCTTATTCGCTGATGACAGTTGAATCTGCCCTTTGGAGATACCTGATATGTTGTTTTGAATTTTGCTAGTCCCGCATACGATAGGAGTTCCAGACCAGAAATCACAGGACTGTACTGACGTATGCTTAGTTGGAGATGACTCCCATGAGGGATGACAGTTGAATATGCCCTTTGGAGATACCTGATATGTTGTTTTGAATTTCGCTAGTCTCGCATGCGATAGAAGTTCCGGGCCAGAAATCACAGGACTGTACTGACGTATGCTTAGTTGGAGGTGACTCCCATGAAGGAACTTACTGTAGTTGATTTGAGAATATGACTAAGTACTAGTAACAGCCGATTCATTAGTTGTCTCTCTGTAGTGATTCAGTATTTCTGCTAAGTCACGTTTTGCATCAGAGTGACTACTGACGGCATACGAAAGGTTGGATGGGACACTAATGGGCATAAATAGTTCATACACAAGTGATCAACCCCCTTTAAAGGTTTCTTGGTGCAAAGGATGAGTTGACACCTGTTGTAACGCTAATTTTGAAACCGTCCGAAAGTTACCGAGCAAAGTCAGCCAGTTAGTTTGGAAACACCTAAATAGAAAGACCTTCATTGAAATCAGGAACAATGGAGTACTAGAGGCCGAGAACGACGGTGAAGAACTATTGTGCAGTTTGTTGCTTTGTATCACTATAGAATGAAACAAGGAAAAAACGAGTGAACTCTGATACATCCAACAATCAACCAGTAAATTATCCAAGCCGCAGTGCCTCACTTAAACAGGCTTGTGACACCAACTTCTCTGGTGTTTCATATATTTAGTGAGCGGAACCTCATGTAAGGTGTAAGTAACAAGCGAGAATTTCTCTGGTATTGAAGGGCGAATTAGGCGGTGAATAATATTGTCATCGGGAAGTCAACTTCAAATGCCTTGTGTGAAAACCAAAAAGTTGAGTTGCTCAAGTTGACTTAGTTGTCATAAAAGTTCGGCAGTCTTATCACTGTTTCCTACATTACGTCATATAGGTCTTTGAAACCTGTTCCCAGGTGTGTTGCGATGATAAAGTCAGACGGTTCGTTTGGAACCGTTTTTCACTTCTTGAACGCGCTCACACATACACGTTTACCTGAGAGAGCTACAACCTGCCAAAATTCTGCTAACCCTCAATGACCAATCGTGTTTTGTGCGATAGCCTTTAGCCACACAATATTTTCTGGTATTTACACTACAATGAGCAATTTCAGCTTGTCCATAGTCAGGTTTATGCAAATTACAGTAGCAATTTCACTGGTATAATCGCAGGTTTCTGTGCTGAGGAAGTATTTGGTGATTCAGAAAGATCTGTTGAAACGAAGTGCAAGGAATTCTGTACTTTTTGATTCAGATAATTTTGAATCTGGAGCACTTTGTACTTTGCGGGGATAGCAGCTCACAACCCAAGAATATCATGGATTATTTGGTAACACGGAGGTTGCTGGTGAGCTGACATAGAGAGGAGGGTGACATGGAGAAGGAGGACATGGAGGGTGCAAACATTTCAAGTAGAGATGATGGAAAAAAGAAATAGTTAATCCGTTTGTGCCCACAGAAAATAGACCTTGAGTGGTTGAAGTAGCAATCTACCATTTTATCGACTCAGCCATCCGAACCGAATACGTTCTCAATGGTAAACACTTGGTTAGTAGATGAGAGAAAATGGAGTAAAACAGTGAATTATCTCATCAGGTTTCTGAATTGTTTTTTTCTAGGAAGGTAAAGAACTAGCCGCGAAAAACGGTAGGAGATGTGTGATAATCTTGCACTGCCATGAGAGCTGTCCACCCCGTCTACAAAAAGTAAGGAAAAGGGCCATACTTTCGTTTTTTGTTCCGTAGATATGTAATTCTGTGACGCAAAATCGATAAGTTCAAACCTTGTGAATGTATGGACAATAAAGATATTTCCTACGGGACAAGATCTACTGAACCGTACCTGAGATGACGAAGCCGCGGCTGATATCGAATATGACATTGTGTTTTTGAAATAGACGACACTGTACAACATAGTGTCCTCCCGGAAAGCTCTTGTCCAGGTTAAGAGTCCGTTCCCTGCCAAAGTTTCCTTTGAACGATTTTGGATAAGAAATGAGATGCAGCAGGATTTTCGATTCTTTCGGCTGCGACCTATCACTGCACCTCAGAACGTCTCCTTTCTTGTGTACCCGTCTTCCAGGTCTAACTGAGATGTTCGTTTTTTCTGATTTATGGAATGAAGTAAGTTCGGTGAGATATAATAAAAATTGAAGTATAGAAACTTGAGGAACTGGCATGATTGACTAATCAGTTGCAGAAAACTAGAGAAAATGTCATCAACTAGACGTTGTTCGGTTTATAATCCGGACGATCTATGTATCTTACGACCGCAAAAATGATTTCGTTCCCCAGACTCAGCAAGAAGTTAGCTCCTTGCAAAGTGGAAGGTATCCAGGTACCATATACCAACGTTTTCGGTATAGGCCGACCTCTTTTGTTACTTCTGGCCACAGCTAGTGAATAAAGTTTCTGGATAACTCTATAAACTTTAATATGTTAGAGGTGCAAATAAACACCGGAAAATGTGAACAAATTTCATACTAAACAAGAAACCACTTTACATCGAAGAAAAAAACCCAGCCACTCAAAAGGTCCATAAAAACCGAGCAACTTGTAGTCTTTCATTTGAAAACCCTCAAGATTCACGGGAGAAGCGAAATGTGAATGTTTACAAATCCCGGATGCATCGTTGAAATAACCTCAAAGAAGAAACGTTCTGAAGGTTTATCAGTGCCACGGTTTCATCATCATCATCGACAGCATGACATCGGAGTTCAACACCGATGCTTCGCTGCCGTAAAAGCATGATCTATTTGAAAGTCCTTTTGTGAAAAACAGAATAAAGGTGGACGGGGGAGGGACTTGGTGCTAGCTTAACACAATCATTCCGAGGTGCCCACAATTCTAGACAATCATTCAGGCAGTCTGGATAGAAACTGACAACAAGAACGCCACTGACATCTGTTGGCAGCCATATCCTGCAGTGTCTTGAACCGGGCGCAGTGGGGATCACGCGTCCCTCATCCTGGAAGGTGAGTAGCACCGACAGCACCCAAACGTTTCGTAACTCTCATCATACCTCTCTGCCAGATCAAGATTTGGCCAACGCTCTGCTTCCAACACTGAACTGTGCACGGAGAACAGCACTCTCTTCGGTAAACGATGGTTCGGCATACGCAGCACATGTCCCAACCAACGCAGCCTCTGGTGCTGGACATATTCTTCAATAGAAGTCACCGTTACACCATCGAAAACTCGCTTTCTAATTGCCTCGTTATGGATTCGCCGACACCACACGAGTTATGGTTCTGAGACAACGATTGTCGAACACCTGAAGACGTCTCAGTTCTGCTGCACGAACAGGCCAAGTCTCATATCCATACAACAAAACAGCCCGCACTGTAGCTTGATACACACGTCTCTTCAGATTCAGGGATACACCACTTTGACGCCATAGGTGTCTCAAATTAGCAAACGCAACCCGGGCCTTGCAGATTCCTGCATTGACCTTATCTGTCACATTGCAGTCAGAACTACTACAACTTCCAAGTTACGTGAAACGCTCCACAACTTCCAGTGCCTCTCCCTGGATTGTAAGTGGCGTGTTTAGTGACTGCATGTCCACGAGCCTGACCTTACACTTTGTGACAGTTCAACAAAAAACACCTGCGCCTTCTCATCTTCGAAGACGAGAACGATATCGTCTGCATATTCCAGACCGACAAGGTTTTCGGCACAGGCTATTTGAACACCGGAGTTTTGAAGGCCTTCCAGAGTTCGCCTCATCATTTCGTCGATCACGAAGTTAAATAGGAATGGAGAGAGTGGGCATCCCTGACGGACACCGCTTTGTGTACGGAAGCTTTTGGAGAGCTCGCCGTATACTCTCACACGTCCGGAAGTTTTAGAATACAAAGGCTTGTGTTCACGAACTTCCGGGGCATTCCTTGGTGGGCAAGCGTGTCAAGAAGAACAGACCGGTCAACCGAGTCGAATGCGCCTTGGAAGTCTAGGTATACAAAAATTGTTGGTCGCTTATACGTATGGCGTTGTTCTAGTACCTGACGAAGTGTGAAGATTTGGTTAACGCAACCCCTACCAGGCCGGAATCCCGCTTGCTGCTCTCGAGTCAGTGTTTCACGAGCCACCGTAAGGCGACGAATCACGAGTGACCTCAACAGTCTCGTTACGACCGGGGTCAAGCTGATCCCCCTGTGGTTGCCACACTCACTACGAGCCCCTTTTTGAAAATGGGCACTATCACCGACTCTCCCCAGTTGTCTGGGACAGACTCCTTTTCCCAAATGCAAGCGAACAGATCAGACAAGCGCTGACTGAGGACTTCACCCCCATCTTTGAATAAAGCGGATGGGAGGTCATCCAGACCAGAAGCTCGGTGGCGCTTGAGAGAACATATGCAGTCGTAAACCTCCAACGCCGTAGGTGGTTCCACATTCACCGTCCAGGGTTCTACGTCACCTGTGGGATCCAGATGAGTGCCAGCTGGTGGCCATGACAATTGTTGTTGGAAGTATTCGGCCCACCGGTCGAGGCGTTCTTCTTTATTCGAGATGGTCACTCCATTCCGATCCTTGATTGTTTTGCTCACAGGTGATTTTCGGGGACCGGTAGTACGGATCAACTGAAATAATCTTGGGGCATTACCGGCTTTCTGGGCTCTTCCATTTCCTTGGTTTTCTTTGTCTACCGCATTTCACGGTCGGCTTGCACGCTCGTCATCACTGGACGTCTGCTAATTCGTCGCATCAAGTTATGTTCATCCCTCCGAGATCTAAGGAATGCCACCGTTCGGTCTGATATCCAGTGCTTGCGTGAGCCTTGGGGTGCCGTACCACAGGCAAATTCCCAGCACTATGCAAAGAAGTGGCAATCTCGTCCCAGCATGAGTTCGCGTCTGATGGTGGAGCATTTGGAAGATGTTCTAGAAGACAAGTCAGGTAAGTTCGTCTAACATCCGGATCTGCCAGTATCTCAGTTGCCAAGCGATTTGTCCGCACCTTACGCGGCCCTGGAAAACGTAGAGAGATGCGACTCCTGACGAGTGCGTGGTCAGAATCCACAAATGTGTTCCAAAACGACCGACAGTCAGTTATTGATCCCCGCCATCGGTAACTGATGGCAATGTGGTCGATCTGAGTTTGTGGCCGGCATGCCGTTGGAGGACACCATGTGGCCAGATGACTTCGGCCATTTCGGATGTTAGTACTGCATAAAAACAGCTTGCGGTAAGCACACAGGTGAAGCGATCTTTCACCATTGTGCGTACGTACCGATTCAAATACTTGTCGACCTCCTAATTGAGTCAAGCAAGGATACTTCCGCCCGGTGACTTAGGACAATACTAACGCCTGCACATCCTGTCGCTTCAGCCTCTGGATCACCAGAGGCGTGCCGCAGCTTAGTCTACCGTAACCCCTCAGAGTGCTTGTCGAATACCTGAGCACCGTTTCACGCGAGATTTTCGAGGTTTATGAGTAAAAATAACTGTTTAGTACTTGATTGGTCATGAAAGTGTCGCTGTAATATTAACCAAGTATTACGTTTGGGATAAAGGTTTTGCTAAATATGTCCCATGTTCAAGAAACAACCTACAAAAGATTCAAGAGTCGGCTCGAGATCATTGATTATGATGATGATGCAGCGTAAAACCTGCAGAAAGTGGCGTTTTTGGAGGGAAAATTCCGTTTTCCAAAGCAATTACTGTAATTTCTGCAGATTGACAACTGAAATCCTAGAAATGAATTTAGCTGCATCCAAACTTACAGCCTTAATTATACCGTATAGATGCGTATACAGTGCAACCCTCCAGAAACCAAACGTTCACACTGAGCCCAAGAGAGTATCGGATCCGCTGTTGACGTGTTCGTATGAGTCTATTCGGTCGTCCCATCAGATGAAATTGAAGGAACGAGCGAACATCGCTAGAATGCTCAACAAAGAAAACTGTTTCAAGTGTGACAAAATTTGCGTATTCTACCTAGAACTGTTTCAGACTAAACGCACCCGCTGATTCGTGAGTGAAATTGTTCTAACTAACAAAGCCCAAGTTTCAACAGTCGTGCCATTCGTTTACTGTACACAGTGTGGCAGCATTTCGATACTCTTCACCTCGGAATGATTAGTCCGCTAATCGATACCGCATTTAGTTATTTTTCCATAATATAGGTTGTACTAGCTGTATTTTCCTTCTTTAGGTGAAGACACCAGTTGAAAGTGGGCTTTTCAACCCATACTGGGGATGACTTTCCTTTCAAGGAAATTTGGAACTGAATCATGGTTGGTGGAGAGCGCCCTTGTGGCCTCTTCGAGAGAGTAGATGCCTTCGAAGATACCCTCCTTATTTACATTTGTACCACATTGCCAACTCCCGTTGGTTAAAATGAATGGGGAAAACTAGTTTTTCCCGGGGTGCATGATTCAAAATCCAAGTCCACCCATCATTGTCTTCCATAGTTGCCCTTTCACTCGACAATCAAATGATCGATTGTGTAGTTCCCTCTAAACAAAAAAAATCGGCATATTTGTTGGAACAGTTCGATCATGATGTTGTTTGTTTGTAACACAATTTCAATTACATGTTTCAGTCAGTATGTTGGTTAGGTCGAATATTTTATTTAAGCTGATATGGTAACAGCCACTTGATGCATTAAATTTTGCGACAGATGTCTGGCCGTCTGATGACTATTCATTTGGTCTTTGTCAAGAGTAGTTTCACGTCCAAGCTCTGTGCTTTAGTTTGAGTGCAGTTGTGAAGCTGGATCAGTTTGTTGCGTCTCATCAGTCTGTCTCCAGGCAAGTCAAAATTATCTTAGTCACCAGTGCATATAGGAAACTTTGGTTTGCCAACACAAGACCCCCGCAAACATCTTCACGTGGTACATGTGGAAATCCTTTAGTGAACGACGGTCAATGGAGTTTCAAGCGAATAGTTCATAAAAGTGTTTCTCCTTGGAGACAGAAATGTGTATTGCTGTCTGTGGTGACGATCTGTCATTTGGGAGCTATCTAAGTGACCCAGTTTTGGCGATGATCAGCCACAATTAAGTACCATCGGAGCCTCTTCTTCTTAAGTTGGCCGACAGCCCTAATCCACCAACTCGTAGACTTTGCAGTCTTGAACTGTAATCACATCTAGTCCACTGATATTGACAATAGGTGCAAAGACACCCAAATATGCTTCCAAAACGGCAGCTTCATGCAGAGTCGGACGAAAAAATAAGTTACTATGAGATGACAGGTACGAAATCGAGTAGCAAACTGACGTCTGCAAACTGAGGATTACGCAACCGGTTCCAATAAGTTCATCCCAGGTTCACGGTGGACATGTTTACCATAACCGATGGTGATCCGGATTCATTAACATGCCCATACAGTGAATGGTTTTCACACAAGCTTTCTACTGGCATTTTGTGGAACTCCATCTTCTCCGTCGAATTCGTATTTTGCCATGGAGCTAACCTCAAGCTTAGACGTACTTGAGTAACTGCAAGTGACGTTTTAGCATTATTCTTGGGTCGGTAATTGTATGAATAGTTAAGGCGACCAACTTTAAAGATCGGTGCTTTATGCAGTTAGGGCAAAGCTTGTGTCCAGGTCGGTCAGGGTCTACTGCGTAAGCTAGACATTGTCTGTAAGGTTTACTTTCGATAGGCCATCAGCACTTTATGGTTCCAGATAATGGACAACGTCGAGAGGTGCTTGGCTTTCATAACTAGTTTACAGAGGAGTTTGATTTTAAGCTACGAACACGCGAGTGAGAGCAAAGACTAACCGAGAAGAGCGAAACCGGTCGTGGGCTGTCGCAGAGCTTTCAGCGATCTCTGAGTGGTGTATTACGTCAATACAGTGTATTGCGATGTCACGAATACTGTACCAACTGAAACATGAGGCGGCCTGGAGCAGCACATTCAGTTGAAGGAGAAAGTCATCAAGGAGAAATTCAGCTGGGTTTCAGGCGAGTCTCCCGTGAAAACCAAATTGGTATGCAAATGAGTGTATTTGTGGAAAAATTGATCTATTTTTGCTAATGATGGTCACATTTGAGCAGAAGCACACATACTTACACACACACCATTCAGTTGCAAAAAAAGAGGAATATTTTTTACCAAAGAGTGAAACACGAAACCAAGCTTTACATGATGACTTAACCGACCTTATCTCTCGGAAATAAATTGCGTTTTATCTGAGAACTGAGCGAGTAATTTTTCTCCAAGGGCAAAACAATCTTGTAAGTTTCTACCTGCTAAATAAGCTGAAATTAGAGATATGGAACTGCTTTATGTTGCGAATGTTTTTTTAAGCATGGAACTGTCTTCAGAGAAATCTTAGTAAATCCAAAGTGATATGAAACAAAATATGCTATTAAATAGAGCGGTATGGTCTATTTTAATGGTCAGACGGATTTCGAATACTTTTTCGCTAAGATACTGTCAGGCGGAATTCCTCACCGATACCGCTTTGCCGCTAAAAAGTTAGGCGCTGCTACGGCCAAGAAGCCTATCGCGCATGCGAATGGCCAAAAGATCGGGTCGCTTGCCGGTCAGACATCAAGATGAGCTCTGAACGGCTGAAAGTCTGGACCCAACTGCTAATCATGATCCAGTTATCGCCGAATGCCGGTTGTCAACGTCGCATCTAGAAGGCGTCAAAAGGCAAAGTGTGCCTCACACACCTTGACTCGGTCATCAATCGCTAATCAGCAGTCCGATTATTTCACTTTTGCGTTGTCACTACTGCTAACCGATCCCATAGTTCAATCACATGGTTTTGGCCCTTCAACCAACAAGGGTTCAGCTGAAATCTAATGTAATTTGTAATTTGTTGCTCTGGATCTCCTGAGAAAAATCTTGTACCTATCTATTCGGTCTAATTGTCTCCGGAAAGACCGTGGATCTCGGATTTTTTATTTTTCTGAAGGTTCACTGGATGCACACAGCTCTTGATTTGCAGTATAAACGATTCAGCTCTACAGTGATACTCGGATTTCAGTAGAGAAAATATCCGCATTGCTTACTAATTCTTCCGTACATTTTTGTTGTTGGCAGCAATGGTAAAAGTTTCGTAAATGGTTTTATATGGAGAGAGAAAGAGATCCCTAAAAAGCACAACGAAACTGGCTTCTTCAGCTGACTTATTTATACATGGAAAACTTTTATGACTTACCAGCCAATTCCACAACCATCGGTTTACTGGCCGTAAACAGCACGGTATCCAGGTACTTCTTCACTACTTTGCACCCCATTATTGCAAAAGGCCTGATATGAGGCAGCCAAGCTTCATCAGTGATATGGACTGAATCGTTTTTCAGGTAGAACTTGAAAGAGGAAATCGCGCTAATCCGTACATCGTACACATCCAAGGGCTCCACTGTACAGAAGCAGGTAAGCTGCGCTGGAACTTTGATGACTCTGTAGCGCGGTTGTATGTTCACTTTAGGGTCCATCACTGCCAAAGGAGCAAGAGCATCCGTCGGTCTTGAACTCTTACATCACCGAGCACAAAAAATATTGTAAGCTGAAAATATTTTTAAGGTGCCGTCACGAAAACGTTATTCTCGAGCCTCATTTGGTAATGCCTGAATTAACTTTCCTAAAGAGGGGCCACCTTGAGGTAATTCTCTTATGGGGATCACTGACCAAATTATAGCAGTTAAAAGACGTAATTCTCCCTAGGATGTTTAAAGGGATGACTTCTTTTTGTCAAAGAATGCTGTTTCAAAATGTTTTTGCCATAACAATGTTTCCATGAGTTCATGGAACAAACGATACTGTTCGCAGAACTCTCGATACTAAAGCACTGGAGAGAAAAATGTCCACACGATATTTGGCTGAGTTTTTCTAGAATTGCACAATAATTTTCAAAAGCAAAGGTACGGCGTAATGTAATGACTTTTATTTGAATGCCCATTAGTGGCTCTACAGAATAGGTTGGATTGGCCGTTCCAACTTAATGACGAGTTCTAATCATTGCGATTAAACTTGGTAATGAACAGTAAAACTGATTTATTTTAAGGACTCACACGGGAAAGTGAACGCGTGGGGATAGACGAAACATCCTAAACGGAGGTTATTCATATCGAATTCGGAGTAGTTATTTCAACTATGTTGTGAGTGACCGGAAACTCCTAACCCCCAGCAGGTATCCCATCAGATCATAACTACTGAAGTGTGCCGCTGGCGTAGCGCCATAAAAAAATAGGAACGTTTTAATGCATGATGTGTGTGAAAAAAATCAAAGTATTGTAGTTGAGCTGCAGCTTGATGACATTTCAGTCCGCAAAAACATGCTGCTTTAAGCCGAAAACGTAGTGGGTCGACTGTTCCAGTTAGTAATAACACACTTCCTTTCTACATGCACTTCTAGATCTTACAAAATGAAGGACATCGGAAGAAGGCGAGTGAAATGACCGGAGCACTTGAGACTGTTCATGCACTAGGTTTAAGGATATAGATCTCATTTGCCAATGTTTGCACTCCATTTTGTTGGGTGACTGCTCCAAAATGAATTAATGCTAACAGGCTGGACACTTAGTTGACCGAAGTTACCTCCGTTAAAATATCGGTACCTCCCCGCTGCCTCGCCACCGGTCGTTGCACATCCCATCTGGATATTGTATGCTAAATGAGCTTCCGCTTGCATATCACTGGGCCTAATGCCCCTTAGTGTAGCCCAAGACTACGTGAACGCTCTATTCGCTACGTTGACCACACCGCCCCCATGTCTGAAAAGCCTATCAGTGCTGCCAATAAAAGGCACAACCAACCTGTGCAGGTGGCACAAATGGAGTGACTTTGACAACGGAGCTATCTATCCATGATCGTGCTGCTGCAGCAGATTTCGGAACCGTGGTAGCAGCAACCACTTAATCGTGTGTGAATCGCTGTGTTTTGGCTGCTGTGCTAAAGAGCCTCAGTTTACGGGCGTCTGGTTCAGTCACAAGAGTAAATCTGATGCGCACGTCGCAAAGAAATCGCTTTATGGAACTTAGGCTATAATATTTTCCTAACCAAAACTTCAGGAGATATCAGAACATAAAGTAATGGACATTTTGAACGAAATTCTGATGACTTTGAAAACATGGCTATTGGGAAAAGTTAGCGAATGGAGAATGCGCGGCACTCAAATCCTGAAAAGATGTGTGAAATACAAAATTCAAGGACAATAGATTTGTTTATCCTAATGCTAAGAATGACAAAAAATGTGTGGGTCCAAGTGACTGCAGCCGCGGTCTTTCTTTGAAATTGCACGTGCTGTCAGTAAAACAACTCGGGGCTGTTTACATGTTGATCCTACGCAGACGTGTACACCTCACCAACAGTTTTTCCATTGCCATCGGCATAGTTCATTATCGCTCAATTCAGCAGCATGTCCAACGTTCGAACGAGCATGTTGCATTAGGAACGACAGCGAACAATTTCGCGCTGGTGACTGGTGCTCCGTTGGCGTGTCTGTAATGATAGTCTGAGAACAGGAAGGCATGGTCGCGATAACCGGATCTGGGTGGTCCTATATGCGGTTGGCCGTGCCACAGGACACGTGAAGCAGACAAACCAACATGGGCACTGTTATTTTGGCACGGTCCCGGGCCACTGCAGTCAGGGCACTGCAAACCCAAAAAACTGCTGTCATAGTTGACCGCAGATGGCCGTAGCACAATGTGAGTTTCGCGAAATCGCGTTGCAGCTGGATGACGGAAAACGGGCATACAGGACAGGGCAACTAGTTTACAACCAAATTGAAATTTCTTGTATTGTTAACGTGTTATTATTTACTATTTGTTCTGGATATCACACTCTCATTTCATAACTATATAGCCTAGAGGGTTTTCTAAAAGGAATAAAACCAATGAACGGTTCCGTTGGGACGCAGCAGCCTTTTAGGAATTCATGGTGGCTGGATGACCACGCGTTCAGTTTAGATTGCAGAAATGTTCGTCGAACTTTTCTAGCTAGCGGCCTTAACTGCTGTTCCGTGAGTTGAATCGCATATTCCTTGAAAAACAGGCAGGAGCCATGGGGCATTCGTGCCTCTCGAAATCGATTCTATCTGGAGCACTTGCTTGAAAACAATCACTTTTGGATAACAGGGTGAGGACGATTTGCCCTGTCAGCAGAAACATTGTTGTAATGCCTCTACAACTGACTACAGTGCTCTTAGGGCGGAACCTAAATGCACCGGTCGGGGACCTTCTGTATCGCAAAAGTGACAGATGAGGATACAAAAGTGCGACACAAATCAATAGGATTATCAAACAGACATGTACAGAGAACGCAATCACTTTTTGTAGCGACACGACAAGTCATGAATGAATACCCCATATGCATTTACTGATGGATCGATGAGCGATCCAACGCAAGTGGTAACTGTGTTTGGGCAACAACTGGGGAAACAACACTGGTAAACTTTTGTATGGGGCCTCTTCTAATGTACACTCTAATAAATTTTAAGTATGTTAGGTAGGCAGGTACGCAGATAGCTTACTCAGTTCGACAACAAGGACACCCTTGTGTCGCCTGAGGCAGCGCGCTGGTGGCTTACTCGTAGCGTCACTAGCGTTGAAAACGTGATAATTTTTGCATATTGCTTAGTGTGAAGAGTATATTCATTAGCAGATCTGAGAAGCTTCTCGTTTGTGTTGTTCTTCAGACGATTGTACAGTGCGAAGGCTGATAGTGGATTCAGTTGGTCTGGTATTTTTTATCCCCTCATAAATGAAGATATCGCGAGGGATCAATGAAACCCGAACCTCTGGACCCAAATCGTTAACAGCCACTTCATGCCTCGAACCGTTACATTTTCAAAGATATGAAAATGTAGGCTTGACTAGCGCTAAATGACTTGGAAAATAACACCTGTGAGATCGCTTGAAGTGATCAAGCAAACGTTTTCGAAGATCAATGCATTTTTATTACAATTCAAATGCATCAGACAAGCACTCATTTTCCCAGATTGTTAACTCAATGGACCAGATATTCGTAGCTCGGGTGCCTTCATTAGCGAGTGATCAAGTGGTCGTTGATCTGTTCACCCAGTTTGGCAGTTGTCCTTCAAAATTTTCGTCCACACTCGAGGCGACATCTTCAGTGCGCGTAGCAATTTTTTTTCCAATAAAGTCGCTACTGGCAAGTACGCTCATACATGGAATAGGCAGTTAAAATATTTGAATACAAACAGCTTAACTAAAAAGCTGGCATTTGAGCCACCAAGCCCTGGTTAATTAAGAGCTGCCGTTGGTCAGTAAAGGCAGGGTGAACGTTTTTGACTACACGAAGTTGTTTAGTATAGTCGAATGGCGATATCATCTGCTGTAGCGAATTCGTTTTGTCTGACGACCTTGAAACGGTTTGCTGGCACTTGATACATCACGCTTAAAGCTTCAGTCAAACTAATTCGGTGCTTTGTATTGATCGGGAGAACTACGGTTAAGCTCGTGGCACGTTTCTCTAGTCCACTTTCACTACTTGAAGGCAGGTGCCCATCAATTTTTTGACCTAGGTTTCTAGTCGTCCGACTGATGTAGCTTGTGGAGCATTCACAAACAAATCAACATACTGTCATGGTAAAGTTATCCACCTGTACCTTATCCTTGATGTTTGTACTGAGCGACCGATCCATTGGTAATATGGGTCCTAGAGTGATCTGCATTAAACGTCCTGATTGATGGCGTCAGTTCCAACTTGATCGTTTCAGGAGTGACTTTGCTTCCGACAGGTAGCCTGACGTAGACAGGCAGCTTCGGGATAAACAGACCTCTGTTTTCTGTTGTACATCGCTGTATTAAATATCTTATCACAAACTTATCACACTTTTCCATTAGGACTCTGGATATATGTGTCAATACTGCATCTAGCACGTCATCTGCGTATATCATACAAACCCTATTTGCGAGAGAGTTGATAATATTTCGTTTGTACTTCGTGTCTCCGAAGCCATGGAAATCGTGTGACCTTTGTGTGTGTGACCTTTGAAGTGTCATGTGTATCTGAGAAATATATGCCTACAGGATCCGCAAAATAAGACATCCCATGATTAATAAAATACTCAAATTTTGCAAATGAATGTTTATGTCCATGTAGGACACTTTGGCGTCCATTTCTGTAGTAGCGGTATTTTCTCGGTCTGTGCCTCGCAAAGCTAGCGTTCACGTCAAAACAACCACCAAAGATGCACAAGGTATATTAACGCCCAAAACGAAGTCAAGAACATTTGTACAGCGCTTCATATATATAGTGTAAGCGGTGACAACCTTCTGGAAATTCTGACGCCTTCTGGATTCGCCATTGGCAACCGGCATTCGGTCAATACTGCGTCATGATTGGCTGTTGGGTCCAGATCTTCGACCAATCACATCTCGGCTTGATGCCGGGTCGGCAAGCGTCCCGAAATTTTGGCCAATCTTGCGCGGGGTAGGCTTCTCGGCCATAGCAGCACCTGACTGCGAGCGGTAAAGCGGGATCCGTGTGGAATTCCGCCTAACACCTCCCCCTTGAAGTTTGCTGACGTAGCTTTGAAGCCGCGGGTTCACTTGCAGGGGCCTCACTGGCTTGCGGATCCTGTCTGTCCAGCGTCGCGGTCGTAATCCGTGCTTAGGCTGGGCCTCCGACGAAGCAGCTGATGGATTTTCTGGGATGGTGCCGAGATCGAGTGTCCAGAAGCATCTCTAGACTAAACTCACTCTGTGCTGTGAGCGGGACCTGCGCCTCTGTCGGCCGGATTTGGTTTGTGTGCCGTATGCACCTGGCTGGACCAACTTGAATCTCGTAGAGCACTTTGCCGCGCCGGCGAAGGATGAGTCCTGGAATCCACGTAGGGTGTCTGCCGCTATAGTCACGAACCAACACTCTCTGGCCTTCGCTGAAGGAGCGCGCGGTTGCTCCATGATGCCGGTTGAACTGTTCTTCCATTCTGGTGTTGCGGTGACTAGCCTGCCTTTTCTGTGGCCGGATAGTGTCATGTGGTGTTCGAACCTTCCTTTGGAGCAGTGCCTCTGCTGGTGACACTCCATCAGGCGAATTGGGGTTTGGAGTCGCTCGATATGCCAGCAGGAATCTTTGCAAAATCTCTTCCGTTGGTCCCTCCCCTCCTGGAATTTTGAAGTGCCTGCTTCAGAGTGTCAACGAAGCGTCCCGCCTGGCCGTTCTACTGCGGATGAAACGGCGGCGAGCGGACATGCATTATGCCATACTCCCGACAAAGGTTTGAGAACGCCGACGACGTGAACTGACTGCCGTTGTCGGATACAATAGCTTCTGGCGTTCCAAAGTGACTGAACAGTCGTCGGAGTTCCAGGACTGTAGTGGCAGTTGTGGGGCTGCTCACCAGAAAAATTTCCGGCCATTTGCTGTAAGCGTCGACCACGACCAAAAAGTGTTGGCCACCCACTGGATCTGCATAATCGATGTGAAGTCAAGACCAGGGTTCGGTCGGCAGCGGCCACGAGCGTAGGTAGGTTTTCACGGGTGACTTGGATGCTTCAGCTCACCGCAGGCAAGATTTTGAGACTTGCTCGATCTGGGAGTCCATCAAAGGCCAGTAGACGTAACTCCGAGCAAGGGCCTTCATCCTGTTTGTTCCCGGGTGCCCTTTATGAAACTGATTCAGGACAGCTGGTTGTAACTTCTTTGGGATGACAACGCGTTCGGAAAACAAGAGGCATCCATCGACTAGTGATAGTGCATCACGCCGGTTAAAGTAAGATCTCAGTTCGTCTTTTGGACAGGTACGCGGCCACTGATTGCGGTGGTACTTAATGACTTGCTGCAGCACAGGGTCTTGATCGGTAGCCTGGCGGACCATGTCGGCGGTCACTGGGAGAATGCTAACCGCTTCGGATACTACGCGGTTAACCTCCGGTTCCAAGGCAATTGTTGCAACAACAGTATCTTCTGGTTCTGGCCTACTTGAATCAATGAGGCGCGACAGTGCGTCGGCTTGTCCGAGGCTGGTGGTGGACTGGTACTTTAGCTTGAAGTCATATCCCAGAAGCAGGGTAGCCCATCGCTGGAGGCGGTTGGCAGTATATGCCGGGATTCCTTTCTTCGAGCCAAACACAGCAAGGAGTGGCTTGTGATCGGTCAGTAGGGTGAACTGACGGCCGTAGAGCATTTTATGAAACTTCTTAACGGCAAACACGATCGCCAAAGCTTCCTTTTCTATCTGACTGTAGTTCCGCTCGGCTGATGTCAGGGATCTGGCCGCATGAGCAATGGCTTTCTGGCTGCTATCTGGAAATACATGTGAAATCACTGCGCCAATTCCATAGTTCGAGGCATCCGACGCCACAACGATTTCCAGCGATGGATCGTAGTGTGTGAGTAGCAAATCGGAACTTAGCATGGACTTGACAGAGTCAAAGGCGCGTTGGCATTCTTCTGACCATGTCCACTTGTGGTCCTTGGTAAGTAGCTGGTTTAGTGGGCCTCGGAGGCGATGCATGGCAGGCAGAAACGAACTGTAATGACTTACGAGACCGAGGAAAGACCTAAGGGACGTCACGTCTGTGGGTGCTGGCATACGTTTGATAGCTTCGATGTTCTCCGGGTCTGGTCGGCGGCCATGTTGGTCAATGATAAAACCAAGGTACTTTATCGACTGCATGAAGAAATTGCACTTTTCTCGGCGCACTCTGAAGCCATATTCTTGAATGCGACCAAGCACGTAATCAAGGCGCTGCCATAATTCGTGGGGGCTGGAACCCATGACAATGAGATCGTCCAAATAGACAGCAACGCCGGGAGCATCCTTCAGCATAGTATCCATGATCTGCTGAAATATGGCTGGGGCTGTTTTGACACCAAATGGCAGTCGGGTATACTGGAACAGACCGCGGTGCGTATTGATCGTCAGAAGTTCTCGGGATTCTTCCTCAACTTCAACCTGGAGGTAAGCATCGGCCAAGTCAATCTTCGCGAAACATTTACCCCCATTCAATTTCGCGAACAAATCGTCTGGAAGAGGCAGAGGGTATTGGTGGGTATCCAGTGCAGCATTGAGACCAGTAGAGAAATCTGCACACAACCGGATGGTCCCGTTAGCCTTCTTCACCAACACGATCGGTGCGGCCCATACGGAGTAGTTGGTCGGTTGGAGAACACCAGTCTTCTGTAGACGGTCCAGTTCCTGGTCAACGATAGGTAAGGCTGCATATGGTACTGGGCGTTTAGGCCTGAAAACTGGTTTGGCATTGGGGAGGAGGCACAGTCTGGCTCTTGCTTTTGTGCACCTTCCAAGCTCGTCGGCGAATATAGACGCATAGCGTTGTAGGAGGTCCTCAAGTGAACGCTTCGCAACGTGAGTTGGTTTGAGGGCACCTCGGGTGGCTGCGTGCGTGAGGTTGCAAATGGCATTAATTGGCTTCTCCAGCAGATTCAGCTTTTCTATCCAATCCAGCCCCATGAGATCAAGTTTGGGGCATGACGTCAGGTAGCACGTGGCTTGTGCCGTCGAGCCATTGAAGCTAATGGAGCAGTCAACCTCGCCAGTCAACTTCAGTTTACCACCAGAAGCATTACGGGCCCAATGTTCGGTCGGTTTCACATGAGGCTTACCAATTCGTTTCCATGTTCGTTCACTGAGCAGTGTGATGTCGGAGCCCGTATCAAGCTGCAAACGAACTGGGATGTTGTTGATACGAACCGTCACGAACTTCCTTCGGCAAGCAAAATCAACTTTGAATGTCGCCGTCACCGAGTTGGACCGCGATTTGTGGGCCGCACGGTGGTGTGCGGGTGGCTGCGACCTCTGAGATCGACATAAATCTTCTTTGTGGCCACGACGATGACATCTGGCACATTTATGACGCCTAAACCGGCAATAACGAGCAAAATGCCACTCACCGCAATGCCAGCAACTTGTGGGAGGTTTGCTCTGTTTTCGATCGGGCTTGTTGTCAGATTTCTTTGGCGCGCTGGAGTTAATTGCGTGTACACAGCTGCTTGAAGTCACAGGTGACTGGCCGATCATAGCCGTGTCGTGCTTCAGGTTGATGAGGCGTTGACATTCAGTGGTGAGGCTCTGCAACGTCATTTCAGCATCCTGTTCAATTCTGGTAAGCAGCCGGGTTCTGATGTCAGCATCTTGGGGCGACTGGAGACCGGATACAAAAATGAGGCACTTAAACTGATTCTCCGTCATTGAGCTGAGCTTGAAGCGCTCGCATTCCCGATTGACAACACCGGCAAACGTGATGAAATCATCATCATCTTTCTTGACCAGCTTTAGGCATTGGTAACGGATATTGAACAGTGATGTTTGATCGCCAAATATCTGAGACAGTGTTCTGACCGTTTCATCAAAGCTGAGGTCGCGGGGCAGCTTGGGGAGAATGAAATTTGTGTACCGTTCATGTTCCGATGTGCCGAGTTTTCGCAGCAATAATCTGACTTTCCATCCGTCATCAAACTTGGAAAAATCAGTCTTGAACATGTCTTCGTACCGCTTGAACCAGGAGTCAAAAGTGTGACCAGAAAGAGGGTCGAATGTGAACTCCGTGATTGAGGCCGCGGCTGCATCAGTTGAAGAAACAGAAGACTCACCAGTACTGGCTGCTGCTGTCTGGATATGCAGTCTCTGAGTCAGTGATTCAATGAGCTTCAGTTGCGCTTCTTCAAACTGCTTTTGTTGCTGCTGTAATAATTCTCGAAGCTGACTAAATTCGATTGACATCGTGGGTTCCCGTTCGCCAATTGTAATAACGGTATTTTCCTCAGCTTAGTTCTCGGTCTGTGCCTCCCAAGCTAGCGCTCACGTCAAAACCAACCACCAAAGATGCACAAGGTATATTAACGCCCAAAACGAAGTCAAGAACATTTGTACAGCGCTTCATATATATAGTGTAAGCGGTGACAACCTTCTGGAAATTCTGACGCCTTCTGGATGCGCCATTGGCAACCGGCATTCGGTCAATACTGCGTCATGATTGGCTGTTGGGTCCAGATCTTCGACCAATCACATCTCGGCTTGATGCCGGGTCGGCAAGCGTCCCGAAATTTTGGCCAATCTTGCGCGGGGTAGGCTTCTCGGCCATAGCAGCACCTGACTGCGAGCGGTAAAGCGGGATCCGTGTGGAATTCCGCCTAACAATTTCCTATACAGAATTGATGGGAACTCAAGGAATGAATCTATATGATGAGCCACAAAAGGGTGAGACCTGTAGTGGGCTGTGGATGGGCTTTAATGAAGCATGTGATTAGTATCGTTAAAAAAACTGATTTTGTTGCCACTGGTTTAACATTCCACATTATTTCACTCTTTTTTCTAATACCCATGTAGCTAAAGTTCACTTTGGATTGGGGGTTTCTCAGTAGTTTTATCTCCACACTCCACATAACGAAGAGAATTCATGAAAGTATTCCCACGGAATAATTCAGTAGTCACATCTTGGTAGCAGATGTACTGTGTTGTTTCATGATGGGCCTCATAAAGTGAACTAATTATTTGCTGTCCTTCCAAGAATATTTTAACAGACAGAATTGCCCGCATGTATTCCTTTTGGTCACTGGCGGGTCAGGCGTTGCAATGTCGATTTCACAGTATTTACGATTGTATTGATTTGCACAGTGCAACTATACACTCTCATCAGTTGGGGTTGCATCTATCGTATCCTCACTTTCCGGTGGGTGCTGAGACAGTGTCACTCTCTCTAACGACCGATAGTGATCGTCTCTCTCGACCTAAAAACTGATTTGAACCCCGCCGATCTTGAGAAACTGTGGCAGCGTCCGGCGATGAAGGGTGTCCCTGCCAAATTCTTACCTCTGATAAAGGCTTTATATGTCTCCACTCGTGGACGCATACGTGTCTATGGAAAACGTTCTCCTGAATTAATTACATCCAGTGGTGTAAGGCAGGAGTATCCTCTGTCGCCCTTTTTTTGCGGCCATTTAAACGTTGTGGATATGATAATGCAGGCATTTGGGCTATCGTCTTTACAAGGAGGCAGATAAGCGTTGTGGTCACTGTCTCGCAACTGGCTCTTTGTCTCTTATTCGGCTACGTTATTAGTGACCGCAATGTGGTTCTGGCTAACTGTCTAGGTTATTAATCACTGTCGTTGGACAAGCGGAGTATACTTGATTAACTGAAAACCGTTCGTATAGATGTAATACGTTACTCATAAGAACATCACAAACGAGGGAGTCAGCTGGATTCCAGGTGAGTCAACCGTCAAAGCCAAATTGATTTGCAAATGAGTGCATTTGTTGTTGTGTGTGTTGTTTTTGTCGTCCGTCGACTGGTCGGAAATGTGCCTGGAACGTCCGGACCATGTGGGTTTCCGAAAAAAGTCGCGGTAAACCGACCCATTCCATTGCATTCTAGGAAAAGGTCCGGAAACCGCATACAAGTGTTGACCTTTTTTACATAGGCCACGGAAAATATGGGTAAACCACTGCTAGTCTTAAAATGAACTCTTCCGTACACGAAAAGATAGCATTTAAATATCGCTGATGATCAGAGATAACTGAAATAAGTTCTGTTAAAAGTTCTTCCATCGTGATAACGTAGAGGCTTGTTAGAACCGGACCCAGAGGACTGCGCATCGCTTAGATGTCAGCTTGTTAACAAGGTGAATGGATGAATTTAAAACGGTCGCCTTCTGCGTACAAAAGAAGCAAATTAATCGTCATCTCTTTCGGTTAACATTAGACAGCTCTATCATTCCAAATGAGTAATCCGTCTCGTTCGAACAATGTTGTACATTCCACTGTTCATTGCACTGTAAGGCAATGACTACATTTCAGCAGCCTACTGCGAAGAATTGTCGACCGCAATTGCGGATTTTATCGACACCAGGTTCCATAGTATCGATTAACCGCCGACCACGTTTCCGTTTCAGTAATTCGTCATAGATGCAACTTGTCGAATACGTACTTTAAATTTTTGTGTTTCAGGAGTTCATAAAACTCACATGCAGATTCACCGATTAGCCTCAAACGACTGTGAACCAGTTCGTCTGCTCAGCCGTGCAAACCACGATGATGAAAAATGGGTGGACCTAATAGAGTGGTGAACTGTTCTTCGCTGAATGCAACAAAACTCCGACCATCATTTCATTCATATAGGTCTTACTGGCCGGAATAACCACATCCAATTATTCATCTTGCTTGAGAATTATAATGTTATCAGGTGGAGGCTTACGCAGAGCATTAATGTACTTCCGTGATAGCTTATGATCAGTGCTAATGAACGCGTTTTTGGACCAGTTATCTTTGTCTGTATGATTACTGGGTTAGAATTTCAGACTGCTCTGCAACAGTTGCACGACTCGGTTCACGCGTTACGATCTACGAAAATGCTTCGTTTTACAATGCATATAAAACAATGATATCAACTACCTGTATAGTAAACTGTTACCAGGTGTCTAACGCAGCGGCCTTTGTAGAGCGATTTGCACATGAAACTTCCGTATCCCGGTTTACCGTCTGAAAGACTGAGAATAGCGGCACCACGTCTTCTGAAGCTTCTAAACATTATATGACCTGACAGCATGATCCAGGAAAACGTCAGCTTGATCAGATCGGAAGAATGCGCAAGACGACACTGGATTGTGGGTAGGATTTCCCCCACGTAATAGACAGGCAGTTGGGGTGCATCCATATAGGTAATATTCAACCTCAGACGTTGAAGATCTGTATCAAAGGAGGAAAAAATCCAAAAGTTGTAGTTATAGTTGAGAGTATAGAATGGAAACTTTGTATATGCGACGGTTCACTTGGTGGCTTAAGGTCAGAGTTAAGGCGAGTGAAGCGGTTGGAAACGTATAGATAATATGTATAGGTACAGAGAAGACTCACAAACACTCACCAATTTCACAAAGTTATAACACTATATAGAAGTTAAGGGTTCTCACACTATTTCGAAAAATTATATCACTGGTTAGTGCTTGCTTTTACCGGGCCAGAGGTTTTGAAGACTTTCACATACAGCAACCCCACATTTTTTCACTTTGGCAGTGTGGGGCCTGTCGACTTACGCAGCTCTGGTGGGACTGTTTGCCAGGGGTTCTGCTCATAACCAGCATCCTTCTGTTCATCAACAGCAGTAAGGAGAATCAGGCTGAAAATAAACAACACTGAGTACTGAAGCCAGTTACCGTAGGATATATTTGTTTTTCAGACAATATTTTCAACCACATCCGCCATCTGTAGCGCACCGTTTCGATTATTCACTACCAACGATCTGTACTTTCTCTATGAAGCACTACTTCATCTAACTGACTTACACAACTGACCAGAGACAGAAGCAGTGAATTGCCCACATTCGCACTGGTATAGTGGATCTTCCACTGAAGGCGATGAGGAACAGAAAATTCAAACGTTGCACTTATAGCCTGGTTCATCGCGTACAAGGCAATCTGCCCACCCTGAAGACTGATCTAGACACCATTGTGTCGCATCAGGTTGCGAGAGTTTCACGATGAAGAAGCTTAGCGTTTTGTTTTCTAGGTGTCAAATTGTACATCCGTGAAAGAGAATGACTATTTTGGATGCTTATATCACCCCTCAGGAGTGGTAAGATGGAGCTCGGGGCTAACCACATACGTTTAGGTTTACGGTCACTATGATTGCTTTTAGACCATAGTTGGGTTAACCCGGATTCGGTCACGAAAGCTAACTTAAAGCCTATCTACCTCGACCGGAGGAACAAGGGTGCGCGACAGTAAAAAGTGGAATATGTGGATCACAGTGGGATAAAGCCTCTGCTTTCGTTGGTCCCTGTGTACCAAGAGAACAGCCATCACTCAAGCTTCCACCAAGAAATACCAGTAGCCACAACACCTCAGTCAGCCCCAAAACAAGGATGCTTTTAGTTGGACGATTGCAGAACGACAATTGCCACTAGATTCCTGAAGCAGAATAGACTACCAACCTGACGACAGTCATCGCTGACCTACTTGATGTAACAAAAAAACTTAGAATGAGCTATACCCCCGTCGCAAGGCTTGCCCTGTTCCCAGAAGAATCATGATAAGCTTCTTCCGTATCCCTTCCTAGAGTTAGCCTTTGAACAATGTTGGACGACGTGTAGTGTAGAGGGCTAGCATGCGCTCATTCCTATTACCGTTCTGAAATGTCGCAGTCTAGGTCAATCTCACACAATCCTCCCAGAATTTAGAAAATTAAGGACAGAGGTACAATATATGATATGATATAATATAATATAATATAACACAACATAATATAATGCAATATAATATAACATAATGTGTAATGAACGGATACAATCCAGCAAGCCTACATCGTAGAAGCTGCAGAGTAGTGCTTGGTGAGAACAACTGGCTGAAAAAAAATCGACAAATACTAAGATAGCCAGACCCTAAACCCAGGTCAGGGGCTTGGTTTGGCAACCTAAATGAAGACCCTTTCTGGCCATGTCTGATTTATATGTGCCTAGCCAAAATAAGGCCTACTTTGGGCATTTGCAAAATGTAAATCCAGCAGTAATGTAAAGTCCAGGCAGCTGACCATTCGTATTTTGGGAGGAAGTATGTGTTCCCAGTCAAGGAACGCTCCCAAAGGGTGGTCATTATAGGGAAGATGAAAATTTGGTCTACTCAAGTGAATAAGGGATAAATAACTACACAGAAAGAAAAGATGCCTTTGAAACTTGGGGATTTTTACAACACAAACGTATTCCCAGAATAGTTAGGAGCTGCAAATCATTGTCCCATAACTGTGCCTCTGTTTATGAATCAGTATTGGATCTAACTTGACATCATGATAATTCTCCCATTCATTTGCTTACTCTGCCCATGTACTTCTGAACTCCACTTGTTTGGCTCGTGCGTACCCGCTCTTCACCTTGCTGCAAAGACCACCCAGTCCGACACTGGTTTATTGGCGTGAGTGTATATGTGCAGCTGATCCACTTACTCATGTGTGTTCGTGCCCGGTCTGCTGAGCCTGCCCTGACCTGTTCTGTAGTGATTTCCCGTATGATCGCACCACCAATCAGAATCACGAGACTGGACCTTGAGGGACCACGGCAACCCACACTACCGAGGCAACGTACCGCTCGCCGTTGTCTGGTTTGCAGACCTTGACACGGTGCTGTTGCGGTCGGTGACAGACTTCGGCACCTGTTGATGTCACGAACGTGGACAACTGAGGTTTGTTGTATAATCTTGCCCATCTTTTTGTAAATAGTACCGTAAACTCTCCCACCCAATTCTTCCTTTTGCATTCGGGATTGTCAAGAATACGCATGACTCGAAATTCCGTATTGAGAGGCTCAACGATCAGACAGTAAGAAAGTTCCATATCACTAAGTGTTTGCGAGGCGTAGGTCATTCTGGAACCCGAAAGTATATCACTACTAACCAAATGACAGCAGACAGCATTGTGAGAGTACAAACAGTTGATACAAGCTTGCAAGACGATAATAGCCATCACACTATTCGGTTGGGGAACTGATGAACTCAGGTGTATACTTGCGGCCAGAGAATAAAACCTGCACATAATGGGCGACTTGTCATTTGCTGAATGTTATCTCCCAACAACTCGTGCTGCTGAAGTGGAGTCTACATATGAGCAGTGCGATAAGATATCTAATCCTACGGCCAAATTACCACAGCACATCGGACTATCGGAAATAAAATGGAGCAGGCGACAATCGAAATTTCATGGAAACCCATTCGAAGATGGGAAGAAGAAAGAGTAGCTATGGACTGCAGTTGTTTTTTATTTATAGGAAGGTTATCGGGTCTGTATGTATAGTTCACCCGGTTTCGAGAAATATGAACACGATATGCACACACAAAACCCTAAATGCTATGGCTCCAAAAAATACTGGTACTTTGAAAATTATGATTTTATCATCCTCCAAAACTAGGATACCTGGTTTTGGACGTGCCTGAGTTACAGAACACAACATAAGCTTTTTCTGAGAGCGGAAATTCCTCGCGTCACACAAATATCTCTGGATAAACGGACTTCAAAAGATATTGTAAGCTGATCGATAATGAAATCTTTTGACTTCATGGCACGATATTTAGTAAACCGGAGAGTATTCAAAATAATTGGAAGCGAACAATATTCCATAGAGTCCTGTTTGCTGCATTTTTTGGCCCACCCCTCAAAAACGCCCTAAACTGATGAGACTATCGATCCATCTTTCACGCTTATGTCCACGATGCGCCACACTCGATCAATCGCACATCAGTCACTAGCATCTTTTGATCGCACATAATTTGCTCGCTCGTCGCCGGTTGGCTTCGGCAGTCGGGAAAATCTCAATAGGTCTGAGTGATTCCGTCTACTCAGCTTAAATTTAGTATAAGATGCAAAGACAACGGAATCATCTGAAAGACGGAGTGATGGGTGGAATATCTGGCGGATGAAACTGTTTTTGAAATGAGCACATGAGGTTAATCCGGTTTTAGTGAGTGATCGTTGAAGATGGTTAAAAATGATGGAAAGAAGTGGATGAAGTATGAACTCTCTAAATACAAAGTTAACGAAATATTTCATCAAGTAACTGCGTCTAAAAAGTGGTTTGGTGACCTGGAAATGAGGCAGCATTGCTTCTTAAGAAGTCCCGTGGAGATGACAGGAGAACAAAAAATTGGACTAGAGAGGAGACGCACACCAAGGAATCTATGAATAAGACCGAAGAGACAGAAAGTATTTTTTCTCAAGGCATGAAGAGCTAGATATCGAGCTCCACTGAAAACTATTAAGACTTGGAGGAAAGATTATCGTTACTTGATATGGTCACATCTAAATATATTTCACAGTAGAAGTTCTTGGGCGATGAAAACTGAAGCAAGCGAGGGCTTCACAGTTAGTGGCTAAGTCACCGAAAGATTGGCTGGAGGTAAGAGAAGAAAATATAACGTCTTAACATTTCAGAACAGGTGCGAAAGACCTCTCCTGACCAGCTAGTGAATTCATTCAGTATGATTTATAGCTGTCAGTTTGTCCCAGTTACGCAATGACCACAGCCAATGTCCTGCCATCAGTGCACCTGGATTGGAGATGGAATTCAGGGACGGGCTTACTTAAACGTATAAGAGTAAGAAACAGGAGAGTTGCGATTTGGGATATTTTTGGAACCGACTCATCCTCATCCATCAAAAGAATTACCATAAAGTGAAGTAAGTAGTAACAGCAGGCTACCTTTCCCGACTGCTCATTTGTGACCACTCATTCAACCATGTCTATGTGGATGTGTTCGGCGATGTAGAATTTTCGTATTTAGATTTCTGTGCACGCTATAAGTAGTTATGCTTTCTCGGTATGAGATCATTTTTAAGGCTGATGAAAACTCCTGCCAATGAGCGTTTTTATCTACAACTAGCCCTTTATATTATTTTATTCCCGTCGCCCATGTCACAACAGTTTGCGCCACAAACAGACTGCTAATCTGTTTGAACAGACATCTCAAAACCACATCAGTGCATCTGGATGTACAACAGCTGTTAGATGAACTTTGCCGTCTTGAGTGGAAGAGTTTCAGTTGCCCGGTATTATGAAAGTGTAAGATACCTTGAAAGGCGTGAAAATTATGAACATCTTGGCAGATTATGCGTCTGAACAGCTATTCAGTATGAACACCCAGCTCACATTCGCATGATCTGCTACCTATATGTGTAATTTTGGGAGTGGTCTGCGCACTGAGACTATATCCTTATGCACCTTGGATACCCTCAGAAAGATTGATGGATGGTTCAATCTAATATGATTGCATTTGATTCTTACTTGTTCACAACTAGGGACTGATAAAAGTATCGTCCGACGATGCATCATTCTCGTTGTTCTCCATGCATTCAGAATCAAAAACAACGCATCATAATCTTCTCCCTTACACGATTTGTGTTCAGCGTTTTCCGCAGAATACTCATAAGTTAACCGGTAACAAAACCCGGAATAAATGAGCTTTTTAAACTCTTATTGTCACTAGGGTTATAAACCTAAAATAATAAAATCCCTATCACGTACCTTGTACCCGAAATTCCAATAGTTCCTTCAGGCTCAATCCGTTGTTTTCGTAGTAACATATATGACGATGGTCACCGATTTCCACATCTTCCGTAAAGACTAGCTTATTTCCGTAAGTGCTGCTGCCGTTTAGTCCTTGAATTGTGTACCATCGTGGCAAAGACTGTTCACGCCATACTTCTATCCGGCTTGGCCCAAATAGTGTACACTGGAATCCAAACGGCTCATCGTTGAATAGTGTTGTTTCTTTGGGACCGTCAATAACTAAGCTGAAGTCGTCAGAATCTGCATGGGAGGCGGGAAAACACTTCACCTTGAAATGTGATTATCAAAGACAACTTTCCCAAAAATGCTTTTGATTTGCTAAAATATCAGTAGCTTTCTTTCTTCTTGTCATTTTATACACACGGTGTTGGAACTGCTGAGAAAACATGTTGATGCTTCGTTGGCGCTCTATTGCGATCATACTCTCTCCGTCGGTACCTTCTTGAGTTGCTCCCCTCCTGACCTCACGCCAACACATCAAGTTTGTCACACACAATTAGATGTTTTTCGAAACGTTCCAGGATGCCCTGTCCGCCTGCTTTTGGAAGGATTTCATTTAAACTCTGTTTAGAAACCCTACAATACCTGTAAGCAACAGGTACAAATATGATTCGGACTCCGCGGCCTAATCATAATTATATTCGAAGTAATCGTTACCATCAGGATAACTGTCTTTGACCATGCTGCGCTAGTATCCCATTGGCAGATGTAGCTACAGCAACTTCGTTTGTTGCGGCCAAAATACACTTTTGCTGGTTGCTTGGATCTACCATAACCTATGAAGCTGCATCTAAAACTGCGTTCAGCACCCGTTCAGAATTAGACCCAGTGATTCTAAACTGATCGCGATCTGTGATCTTTTATTCCCATTCCGAAAGACGTTGGCTAGATAACTAACAAGGGTCATAGCATTTTAAGAGTTCCTGTTTATCCTAGACCAATCATTTTCACAACGTTTGTGTGCCCATGATATCTGCGTCACTATCACGCTGCTTCCTTCCTTATTCATCCTTCTACTCCAACCAAACTATATGGTCCGGGGGGGCAATAGGTGAAACTGTACCGTGACAACCCTTTTGATTGACCTTATGAGCTTAGATGGAAGAATGGGAAGGGAATAAATCAACTCAGTCACACTGACTTGTCATGCCACTATGATAAAAATATCCAAGAGCAAAAATACTCAATGAAATGACGATATTCACATATTTTAACTCCTAACGTCCACTTTGACTCCCTTATCATAACCCGTTCACCCCATTCAAATACTTCGAGAGCCGACTAAGCTGGCTATTTCAGAGCTGATCTGGAAACTGTTTATGGTAACCTAGAAGCTCGCTCTTCTGGAGCAGAGAAAAAGTCATACGAAAGTTGTGAGTTGACGCGCGATCATTGCCAAATCACTTTCCGCTGGGTAACATTATTTCCAACCACTGGGATAGAAGCTCCACAACTGTGAAATTGGGGAGAGTGTCCTGTTGTAGAGCATAAAAACCTGGAATTCCAATCAGGTCAGTGTAAACCGATTTCAAAAATCAGGCATATCGGGTTTTCAACAGTGGACCTGGGTCCTTGCAATCCTTCCCTGCTTATCGGCTCAGGAAAAGCCATCCTGGACGATGTAATCAAAGGATGCGTGGATGTTGAAATAAAAACAGAATCATAAAGCCGTCCTGGTTGTTAGTGTAGATGAGTGGACAACGATATCAAACAAAAGGCATCAACCAGAGTTTGATGTCTACGAAACGTCATCGCTCGTTCAAAAACCTGGACACCTGACACACGCCAACAGGTTCACCTCAGTTATAGTGAAACATTTCTGGACATATTTGCGCGCTGTTTTCTAGATGGCGCGAACGCTATTTATGTTACTACCGCTATGGGTGCACTAAGCGCTCAGGTTATAGTGAACTATCTTAACCACAGATGATTATCTCAAGTTTCCATCAATGACAAATGGATGATATCCTGTTCAGTATAATTACCGATTCCGGCAACATCCACACTCCATTAGTTCTGCAGAGCACTTCGTTGGGTATCTGAATACTGCTTTTACCCGAAACTATTTAGCGATTGATAAATTCCGTGACAGATTTCTGCCACACTGTTGAGGCGTTTTTCTTTCAACTAACAAGGACTGTGCTATTTCACTGTTTATGTCCAATGGTTTAAATCTTCTTCTTCTTCTTCTTCTCAATACTTGATTCGTCGGATTTCGTGGCTCCGAGGTAATGACTAAAATCAGCCTAAACCACCGTCAAGTGATCGTTTGTTCAAAGGACTTCCGAAAATACCGGCCAATGCCACTGAGGAGCACACTGGGAACAACATGGTCAAATAATTTGTCGGTTGATTTCAATGGAAACGGATATTGCACGGCTGGGGACGTTGCTCCGAAAGAATATCATACATGAGCATACGGCAAACACGGCAGCTGAACACCAGGGGTATGCTGCCAGTGTAAGTTAGCATACTGCAACAAATACATACTAAAGAACTATGTGCGTTGTGGGGTGGCACACTATTGGAGACCAATGGTATACACATCGTTGGTAAACAGACCATTTATACATACAGGTTCTTCAAATGCTTATTACTGTAGGCGCTCCAATGAGACAGATTTTCAGTTCTCTGTACTCAGCCTAATGTGTGCATATCGTACAAATCCAAACAAAGACACGATCCTGTACCCAGGCCAAACTAATTGAAGTTTATACAATTGAATATTGTATAATTGAAGGTTATTGTAAGGAAGCTTGTTTACACATATGATAGTACCGTCAGAAGAATCTGTCATTTAATCAAAAAATCATTTTGTAACTACTGCAACTCACTCAAAATTAAAATTCTTTTCTGCAGACGCAAGTCTGACGACTGAAGTACACACGTCACAATGTATTCTGACGATTCTAGCTGGTCAAACGGGGGCTGTCCAAGATCAAGTGTATTGTTTAGAGTCAGGCTGAAAATACTCCCGTTATCATTCATCAGTGAACAGACCAATGGCATGCGTTTAAGCAGTTCATTCAAAGATCCAGGTGCATTGGGATGTTGGAAGTAGAACTCAATTGGTTTCTTTTGTTTCGAAACGTAGAAATCTTGTTTTGGGTCCACCACGAGGGTTGTTCGAGAATCTGGAGAAACAAGATACAAAAATCCATTCTGATACCCAACCATTGGTAACAATATCCAGATATCTATTGTCCTCAGTTTGATTGTGCGTTTAAACACTCGGTTGCATGGTGGTTCATATATTTCGCATTATGGCCATTATATTTATACTTTGCTTTGTTCAAGATGACGCATGACAAAACTATACTAGAAGTGTCCCCCACGAAAAGAGTCTCAGAGGAGACTTACCTTATGTGGGTTCTTCTGCGGAGTCCCTCCTGAGGGAAGTCTCATTACTCTAAATTGCTCCAGGTGGCCAACCAAAATGGCCACTTTTGTGAGGCAGTTTTTTCTGGGATGTCTTTTTCAGGGAGGAGGTATTCTCCCCGGATAGGGGCCGGGATTTGAAACTGTGTTGATTTCCTCAAAATAACTGGATAGTCATTTTCTCTTACCTCTTTATCTACTAGGCTATACTCAGTTTTCCGTCTCACTGATAGTCCCAGTGATCTTGCGATGATTAGGTTTGAAGAACGTCAACAACGGTGTCGACTAAGAATTTCGAACACTCATTGTTTAAAGGAAATGAGTTATGTTTTCGTCTCTATCAGGATAAAGCGATAAAGATGTCACTTGAAAATCGGGTGTAGGTAGGCGCTCAGAATGCGGCCTACATGAAATTAATACTTGCAGCCGCTTGATTTGGCAATTTAGAGATTTCACTCTCAAGGTACTGGCAAAATGACATTTAGAAATATCGATCCGCAGCCAATGCTATGGAAATGTCTCTTGGTGTGGGTAAATGTACTATATATTGGCTCGCTAAAATGGATGGTTTTTTAATGAAATGAGGCGGTTACTAAACAACAGCAGAGAAGTAGTCATTGGAGAGTTCCTTGTTCATCTGTGTCACACTAACATTCAGAAGTAGCAATGGCCCATCAGGCTGGTAAGTTCATGACTGAACTTGTCCACATCCAGTCTCTTTTGACAATACTCGAGCTCGTTATCAAACGGTTACTGGAGAGATCTCCGCATATCATGGCCCAATCTGTTGCCAAGTTAGCTGTTTCCGGAACTCAAGTTTAGCTGACTGATTTCTGCTTTTGTTTGGCTATTCGGTTACTAAAGTTTCAGGGATCTTCAGCCGCTTCATCAATGGAGGAGCAATCTTTCATTATTAGTGAAGAAACAGTGGTCGTAACAGCAGATAAGGTGACTGGCTACATTCTTACAATGCCCTGAAGGAGTAGCATGATATAAAGCTGCGAAATTTACGAAAGGGACGGCTTTGCCTGCAAGCCGGTGTTTTTGGCTACTTAGTATTTTTGCCTTGCATAAACTGACCAAACGGTAGTAAACTAATTTAATCTCGAGTAAGCTCTAAGAAAACCAGCTAGAAAACGATTACTAGAAGGTCCAACTACTGCTAACGCTTCTGGGTAACGAAGATTTAGGTGCTGTTTGTAAGCTCATAGTCACGTTCGGAATCGATTATAGTGGGAAAACGTACGCGATTCTACGGGCAAACAATTTTCAATAAAACTAGCATCCTTTAGTATTTGCCCATGAAGCAGGGTTTGTATCTAACGCACAGACAACTCAGACACCCTGAAAAGAAGTGCAAATTCACTGACGCTAGACCTCAACGACCTCAGATATGTGCACGAAGTATATGATTCATTTGGCGGACGTGATTTATATCAGTATCAGTGGCCAGTCAGTTTGCTAACGGTGGGAATCCAAAACCAGTGTGATGATCAGTTCACTGTGTGAACTGGCAAGTACTTTCGCCACGTTGTTGTCGTTGTTTTGAGAATGACTTTGTGTGGGGTGTTAGTCGTCAAACACATTTTTGGGGGCGTACTATGATCCTACGCTGAGGAGTGTCATTGGTTCAGTGTCCACTGCCCTGTGTCGTACCAACCACTTTTGGGGAATAAACTACCCATACTCCAATGTGGAATTTAGTCAAACTTGCTCTATCAAAATGTAGCGGGCACTGAGTCTGGGTACTTTTGTCAGTGAGTCACATAAAAGCGATTCAGAACCAAAAGCGCCGGACATAATAGAGACAACAAGGGACCCGAAATGCAAAAGTGAAGGATGAGTGGCACTATTGGTAGTGTCGAAATATTGGTAGCTTGAATGCGTTTGTTGGTTATCGATCAAGTAGCTGTTGGTCTGTTCGCCGATCCTGACAATCTGCCTGCAGTTGCTCTATTTTCGACCAGTGTACAAGTCCATCATACTGCCAACTATCCAGTGGCATAATTCGAACTTTGGCTGTTAACCAGGTGAAAATTGATCTCTTTATACCCGAGCCACCAATACTTCGGCAGATTGCCGTCACTCTGGCTTCCTATATGAATATTTTGGTTAAATTCTGTGTCCAGTTTCTTTAGATGAGAATTGTAGACTTTGTAGTTTGCTTTGTGGTGTTAACTGGATTACCATGTAGAGCAAAAGTGGGTTTTTAAATGATTAAGTTTACAGCGGAGAAATAAACTTCATAGTGCTACGAAATCCCAGCGAATTTATGTGATAATATTCTACACAGTATCCCATCATTTCTTTCATTCTGGTGCTTCCAAATGGATTCTGCTCTAGTTCTCACCTTACTTTCAAAAGCCTGAATGCATTCGCAGACAGAAGAAAGAATAGCTTACAACTGACGATATGTTGTCTGCCATTTGTCAGAAACGCCTGCCACACATCTGGCGGAGGGTTACATTCCGTATATTCCGTAAATAAATCGGTGGGACAACTACTTGAACCGAATAAATCTCAGATAGTGAGTAAATGGCTCATTTATCTCTACAAACCAACTGAAGGTCAGTTAAACTGATGGAACCAAGATAAGCCCGCTTAACTCCGAAGGATCAAGAGGCTACTCACCGTAGAACATTATCTGACTGTCTTTTGGTACAGAGCCAGAACAGTAAATCTTTTCCAATGATAAATATGGATCAGTGGAGTTAACCTGCAACAGACCATCCTCAAAGACTGTTGTCCCTCTTGCGTTAGCGCAGCTCACGGTGTCCGAGTGTCCGGCTACGGCCAACACAGTTGGTTTGGGAAGAAGAGCCCTACGACAGCTGATATACCGATGAGGGATTTTGTCCACTTTGACTGCTCTAGGTGGCACGCAGAGAGGGAGGGGTGAGCCAAAATCGGTGACTACAAATTTGGAAAATCGAGCGGTTACGTTTAACTTGCTGTTGCTACATGACACTTTGATCGGGCCGTGAAGCAACATATCGAAGTGAATATTGTTCGTGAATTTCAACATCAAGTTCTGATGGAGAGTGGAATATGTCAGGTTACATGTAATTGGATAAGCAACCATCAATAGGGAAGCAGTTATCCCCGTTTCTCCAAACACCTCGTACTTGGCTTCCAGTTCACCGTCTTGGTTGTTATTGATTATGTACTGCACCGGTTCCAGTAGGATTTTCAGCTGATTTGCTTTATCTGTATGTGAGATTAGAATACACACATTCGCAGATGAAAAGGCAAAAAAACTGAAATTGTACACACACACGACTTCTCGAATCTAGTTATTCACAGATAACTTCAGGAGCTCAAATTTAATTTCTGTTTACTCAGTATTTCTATCGAAATCCGTATTCGCTGGTGGGTGTTCATAAGCTCCCTGTTAGCCGAAAATTGTTTAAGCATTTAAACACTATTTAAACCTAAAAATATGGTTTGGGCAATTGAAAAAGCGGGTATTTAACCAGATCCCATCCTACTTAAGGGAAATATTTGTATTTCACTGTAATGCTTAGAGCTCAGCCTCCAGTAAACTTCCTGGTAAACCTCATGGGCGACCGTTAAATCCCACAACGGTCATGTCAGATACTAATCGAAGACATACCGGCTTTCAAAGAAATGGAAGTTGTCAGTCTTTGGAAATCAGTCTGATTCATGTTACAAACTCACTGTGATACACTGGGCGGGTTTATCCAAACTCGGCTGCCCAATGAGTGGGTTCAAATTTCATATTATTTTTCAGAACACTAAGGAGTAAGCGACCCAGTTTTGTGCTAATATGTATTTGCTTGGTTCAGCCACTCGGTAAGGAATCGCCTGTTTCACTGGTAGTGTGAATAATTTTTTCTTGTGCTCGATAAGAAGGATTCAGCAATGCTATGGTTGTGGTTCCCAGTCTTTACGCACCGTCCAAACTTTCCATTGTATCAAGGAAGTTCGTTCCTCTCAGGTCATTTTGGATCAGAACCACCCGTAATTGGCAAACCTAGATTGCTTAGATCACAATGATCAACTCGTCAATGTGTAAGAAATCTACTGAAGTTCCAGGTACAATTATCACGCAAAACACGTCATCCTGCTTAAAAACCTTATCAGGCTGGTATAGACAAAATTCCTGTTTTTCTTCTGTGATATATTTTTGCCTTTCTCCCAATATTTCCCAAGAGTTGGATACTTTTATTACATATATATATATATATTTATATGTTGTGTGGTGACTTGTGATCTGAGTCATGTAACAACTTATGTCCCGTCAAGCTAATCGCCACCCCGAAGAAGGCGGTTTGTCACGTCGGGCCCTGACCAAGTACTTCTTCCACTTACATTCTATCTACTCTGAAATTTAAGTAGTATAAGTTCAGCATAATTGCACCTCACGCTTCTCAGCGCGGTACCATCTCCTGCATGGTTTTCCGATAGGGATTGAAAGTAAGAAAAAGTACTGCACTGTATTGGGCTTTCTGAAGTGTCGCTCATCAGCATTTTTGTGCCGGAGTTTCGCAAGAAGCACACAGAAACTATCCACCGAAAAGACGTTATGTCTGAGGAAAGCTGGAACAAAACGTTTGCTGTAAGTCACTTGGTTTACAAGTGTTCAGATGACCACTGTAATTCAGTCTAGTTTAGAAGTGAGTTCCTTTTCTTCTGATGCGTGTACCTGCATGCCAGTTTTTAGCCTTCAGCTCTCCGGTAGAATGCAGCACTAACATTAGGCAAGGTGTCATTCACTAACAGAAGACTCAAGTCCCGTTAAGCGACCACGCCCCAAACTATCGCATCGTAAGACGCTCATTCCGCATACTAGTCGTGAAGACAATAACTTGAGAGACGATGATTGTTTCTTGGGGTTTGGTTGCCTGAAGCGAACCGTCACAAAGACCGAATTCTCAGTTCCATTAGGGGTAAGGCCATGTTTGAAAATCACTTGTTTTAAGGAATTATCCGATACGTAGGGAGCATCACCTAACCGAGCCGTGGATTTAATGTTCAAGCAAAGACGTGTTTCATTCACATACTTAGATGTAGTAACATTGCTAAACTCACTGATAACTAGAAGAGTTTTATGGACCTCGCGCTCGCCACAGAAGAATTCGTAAAGACCAATGGATGCATTGGGAGAGGCTAACAACAGATCGTGGGCATTCTCGAATTCGGTGGACGGCGAAGCGCTGAGCCTGCATTTTACCACCCACTGTTTCAGGTTTGCGCGGCTCAGAACTTCCGCCCACTCCTTTGAAACTTTCGCGATGCGTTTGCAAAAAGGCTTATCGTGGATTTGCGAATTCAGCAAAAGTACAGCTGGAACTGCGTCACAGTGCAATTCATACCTTCCATCGTTAATCAAAAACCGCACAAACGTCCCATTTAATTTCAAGGGTTCATTGGTGCACTGAATTCGGATTGTGCCTTCTTTTAGCTCATTTAATTCCATCGAACTTTCAAATGTCCATTGGATTCCAGACGGCCTACCTGTCTCAATCTGGTAGTGGATTGCCTGACAGTTCATATTCATATTCAAACTCACGTCCACAAGGCATTCATTCGTGCTGTTCCAACCAAGACATACCGCCAGTTTATGAGAATCAGATTTGAATAAAACCTGCCCACTCGGACGAAGCTTCACAATCAACCGATGTTTCAAAGGATCTGTGAAATAAGGAATACAAGTTAGATCACTGTGGATTCTAGGAAGTAAAAAAAATACAGCGTGCACAATGTATCAGAAAGCTGGGAACACTGGTGCAGTCTTTTATCGGATTTAGTTCAATTTGTAACCAGGGTGTTCATTATGTTGGCAAAACCAACGGCCTCAGTCCGTTTCAATTTTCAAGCTACAAACCGTGTATTGGTACATAGTGGTTCCTGCTGCTACAGCTTCGTTCGATGAGGATAAGGAGAATAAGTGAATGACAACCACGCGTTTGAGGCGATGACCAAGTCAGTTCACTGACTTTGAATTGTTTTGTCTGTCCGGTATGGCGGGCAGTGAGAGAACTTCACAGTGAAAGCGATAACGTTGATGCGGGTCGGTCACTGGCTGCTTGCATGGCACTACCTGACAGGGACTCTAACCATTGGTTTTCTGCTACCGGGGGACAGCAGCCCCCAACGCGACTGAGTTGACTGGTAAAAACTTTCATGCTCCCCCCGGGTGAGTAGTCTTCAACCAAGACATAACTGGGTGCACAGGGCTCTATGATGTAAACGGCCCTCTGGTTTTCGGTATGCACAGGCTAACCAGCGTAACCTATGGACTGTGAACAGCTGATCTGTCGAAGGGGGGGCGTCATTACTCGGGACCACCTGGTGCAACTCAGCTTTACTGTTCTGATATCTGAGAACAGATTATCTGCCGTTCTCTAACAGAATCCCGCCATAAATCCTTCCTAGACTTCGCTCATGAATGTAGTTGTCTTCCAACAAGTCAAAGATCAAGGAAGATAAGAGTTTTCAACTTCCGTCCGCTTTATCCTGAAATATCTGGCTATTCTGATGGAAAATGTCATCATTTTACGATCATGTCTTCCCTGGAAAAACATAATAATGAAAACCAACTCATCACCTGGTCTTGGCAATTGTAAAGTATGAGCTGGCATGAGGTACTATGAAGCCGAAACATCTGTGTATACATACTTCTCAAAGAGACTCGTTTCTCAAACACTGTGTTTTTTAGTCATTCAGATTTTTTCATACACAGACTGGCTCATTTTGGCTCCTCCAATCATTACAAACTAGTCGTCTCTACAAAGATGCACTCAGAGACACAAAGTCGTTTTGTAAAGAAGGCCATACCGCCTGATGGATAAGCCTTCGGTCACCGATGTCTCTTTTCCTTGGCTATATCCCTTCAGTATGTCGGAACATATGACCGTTTTAGTTTGCGATATCCTCTAAATAACACCTGTATAGTACTGATAGACGTGCGTCTCGAGGAATGTCGAAGGATGAAGGGTAAACCTTATCAGAACTGGAGTCATACGGCAGATAAGAGGATGATGAAATAGGCTGAAAGATGGAAACCAACCAAAATGAATACACGTCCAAATGCAAATGACAACTATAATTGTTACACGGTTTAAAGGTCGTTGAAGTGGCTATGTAGTTATCTGTCAATGACCTGGACAGGCAGCCACGACATTTGTTTTCTCGATAAGTTTACCCAGACTGTCAACACTACAAGTGTTGTGTACTACCAAGTTATCCAGCTCAAGACTACAAGAGTTTGAAATCCTTTTGCTGAATCTATGCACTGATGTTCTTAGAGAATCAATCTGTTCAATCCGAGTAACACTGCTGGAACCAGTGTCATCTGTTACAGAACTGGAAAGGTACTCCCTTACCTAAGGAAGTTTAATCAAAGTTGCATCTCTGTCATTATGTCTGAACTTTTGAAATCGCTTGAAACAGCGGTTTAAAATGGACTAGCATTTTGTTGGCTGTATCGTTCTGTCATAGTTCCTGTCGGTGATTGCATGTTAACACTTACTCAGTATCTGTGTTCGCTTCATCCCTTGTTCTTACTGAGGTGTAGGTTAGGATCCCCCTCCAGGACCTAAGAGTTCCTTGGGAATCATGGAAACAGATATCTTGTTACAACTTCTATCCCGCTTTGATGTTAAAGTCGTTCCTTCGGAAAAACAGCCAAATTTGTAAGCTTTTGTAGCCAAAGGATTACATCACGTTCGGCACAAAGACACCCCTAGAACGGCTATCTTTTCTGTTTTCTTTTTTTTTGTAATTTGGTATTATATTACACATACAAATACACCGGTGCAGTGGCATGGTTTGCCTGTAGGTAGACCTGTAGACAGACAGACAGACAGACAGACAGACAGACAGACAGACAGACAGACAGACAGACAGACAGACAGACAGACAGACAGACACGGAGCTGTCTTGAGGCATGGGGATATGGGGTTATCTCTCATTCGAAACAGTCTTAACAACGACTTGCTAAATAGCTTTCCTCCCCTCACAGACAGTGAGGCGTGTATTCCGGAGTTTATTATGGCTAACAACATGGGACCATCCCCCTCAATTAGCAGCAGATGAGCTCTTAATTTTGAGTCCAAGTTCATCAGAATTCACATATTGGCATCTTACACTACATCATAGCCGCATGTTTTGTTCCTTTAGGGGTTCTTGCAGTTACTGTACTCCAGCTGCATTTCCATTCTGCCCAAGGTCACTACGCCATAGTATGGTCTCAGAAACTTTTTCCAAGCAGCAGAGAAACATTAAGGAATACAATCAGTTAGCAATCACCGGGGCACTATGGTCCTTATTGGCTGCTCAAAAATGCGTCATTTTGTTTCTCTGACGACGATTCAACTTCTAACATCCGGTGAAACTATGTTTCATCTTAGATGGCACCGTAATGCCCCTTAACTGTATCCTCTTCGGCTTAACCTGAGACCTGGTTCATTCTGTTTTTCTACTGGGGGGTCTGAAGTCTCGTCGTGTAGCTGAGTAAACGATACGAAACAATGAATTCCTGCACTTTCTTTGCTCTTTTTTGATTCCCGTATATACTGAAACTGCTGTAGGGTTTGCATGCTGAAATTTCAACTTCGGGTGCATAAGTATTTTCCTAACTTGACCTAGTTTGAATTGACAATAGGAATCCGGGTCCTGAGTTTAAAATTCTGAGTACTGAGTGAGAATACTAATACGAAAATGAAATGATGGATGTGATTCGTGGTCAAACCGTCAACCACTCGCTCCATTAACATCAAACATTCTGTCTAGTATTTTGTGTCAAATAAATCGGAAAAAGTCTATTGTAAGCTGAATACGGGAGCTTAATTTATGGCATCAGCAGGATGCGATTCTAATAAAATTAACATAATTTTAGAAAAGCACATTAGAGAGTGGTAGTTTCCCGCTTTGTCCAGGATAATGCCCTCTTGGTAATCTCATTCATTCGTCTGGTCACCAAATGGGCTCTTCAAAGCAGTGTGGACTTTTTCCTATCAGAGAGGTTCGGTGAACAATTAGTGGATTTATTGCCGGGTAGCATTTCGCTCTTGACACAAAAGCCGGGGTGGACTTAGTTGCTCCACGCTGGAGTTAGTTGATAGGGCTTACGGGACTCGTAGAATTCAAGCAAACTAATCACATCGCTCAGGCGTGAACAAGTTCGCTTGTTCAGAAATGAAAATTCAAATGAGTTTAGCTTGCACGGGTAAGCGATATTGAGGAAAAAAGTGGGAAATATAGACGTAATAAAGTGTGGAAGAATGAATTTGGCTATTGAAAGGCAAGCGTTTAGGAGTAAAAATTTCCTATGAGAATCGAACATTGATTCTAAGGGGTCGTGTGCCGTAGATTAGGGAATGCTGGGCTAGATGTATTTCGGAAGCGTCGCTTGCCCACCTTGACTGGTGTGTCGATTAGATGGATGTGTCATGACGACTTTGTGGGTTCGACTACTCGGCATCTGCATGCCTGTCAGTCGGTATTCGTTAAACAGTGGAATTCAGTTTTATATCTCGGGAAATAGTAACACAAAACTAGTGGAGTAATCCGGCTACTCTGTAGGATGGAAACGGTTCAAGGTATTTACCTGCTAAATGTGTTGACGTACGCTCCTCAATAGAGGCAGATGTGACTCAGTCATGTCAAACCTTTACGAGCGCCGGAAGGTATAAAACCTTGAAGAGTTCTGCTCAAGTTCGATTTCCCCCAACTGTATACATTTCTATTGCACCTGCGGACAACTGGCTGGAAGGCTACTCCGTGTAGATCGAATTTACGAAGGAGACTGTATTCTCAATAACTTCGTTAGTCCGGCAACATTTATTGAATTTTTAGGCAGTTATAAAAATTTCGTACTGACTCAAAAACAAACTCGCTAGAAAAGAATGATTTTTCAGCAAATTTCTCTCTGGTTTCCAATACAAAGAGCACTAACAAGTCATTGTTTCGTCGAACATCAATGAGGGAACTTGATATCCCACGAAGTTTTTACGGAACAGATATACCCAAAAGTCGCTCGAACGTAGCTCAAACGTATGAATCGGCCTGCAGGACAGGCACTGCTTGTATCATAAAACAGCGATTGACTAACCATTTTCACGTCCCGAACATGGACTAGTTGATCGGACGCACACGATCTTCATTCCAGTGTGGTTTCTGACCTCATTTGAAAACGACCTTCTGCTGCGGATTGGACTTTTGGACTGAAAACCTTGAAACCCTTCACATGTTTTGGCCGATTGTACTTTTTGTCGTGCCGCATAACTGCGCTTTAACAGCGAACTCGTTTCGAGGCTAGATACCGAGCCAATGAGGTGGGAAACAAAGTGCACCCAGCCACTTGGATTGTGAAGTGTGAGGGTGGTAGTATGCCTTCTTGTCTCCAGGTTTCAGAGCCGTCGCCGTTGTGGGCTGACTAGGTACGAGTTCACCAGCTGTGTAGTTGTCATACCTGGTAAGCCGGTGGCTACGCATACCGTGCTGAACTAGCGATTACGAAGGAAAAGCTGGCAGCACAAGACTTTGTAAATCAGAGTCCAAGATGACGGAGGGTTGACCGTGACACTCCAGCCTCACCCACTGGTAGAGATTGAGAATGAGGTGCATACGCATACGCACAAAGTATCAGTTCGATCAGAGATATCAAAACGGAAATCCGTTTAGAGACATCAAAGTGACTTGCCTATAGTGAAAATTATACACAAAAGGACTCCCGAGTGCGACGAAGAGCCTGACCAGCCTATATTCAAGTCTGTATAAGAAGTATAAGATAAGTTAAACGCTGGAAAATTGGGACATCACTTAAAGTCTTACATACGTCAGTATTCAGCTGCAGGTGGTTTGTTTAAGACCTTCAGACTGAAAGTCACCGTCACTTTTTTGTCTGAAAACGAGACTTCACTGTTTTGACAGTTCGTCGAATTGTGAAAGTGAATAAATGAGATGAGTTAAACCATGAGGCCTAACTATCCGACAGCTCATGATACGTTGACTTTAGAACTACAAAACACAAATGCGTGCGTTACAAACATCTGCACATCAGTCGGCCTGAAACGTGCCTAATGGAGTGACCGCTCCTCCATGGTACCTTAGTGCACAGCACTCACTAGCGGACACTCATTTAAATATTTCAGCAAAAGAGAATTAAAGTCCCGTGTTTTTAGGCGACATATGTTCAGTGGAAGCGGATTAAATTTCGGTGTAGATAATCATTCAATAGAAAATCCCTTCCAAAGTGAGCAGGTAATTCGATGTCCCAAGTGAGAGTTTCTATGGAAGAGGTTTATGTGATTCTTACTGACAAGCACCTGTAAGGGAGGATAACTGACCTGCTGTTTAGAGGAATTGAGGAATTTTTAGTAAAAAATACGGCCAAATAAACCTTGACGATTTAGGGAACCTACAGAATAAACGCTAAATACCACTTACAGTAATTTGCCACCCTTAGGAGTGACATGAGTTTCATTTTTTCATTTTTCATTTCAGTACATCTACCCTAGTTGAGAGTCCACCAGTTTACAATATTTTCCAAAAGTTTCCGGAATCTGTGGGGTACAGTGAGTAACGCATTTCAAAAGTAATCTACATTCGACTATATACAATCCGGTTCTTCAAAGGCTGACAAATTTTACTAGATCACTTGAAGTACGGATAACTGGGAACCAGACGATTTTCATCGTAGACCCAGAATTGTAGGAGGTGCAGCATAGTGATGACGATCGAAACGCGGACAGGTAATGCTTAACTGAATCAGTCAATCGCTATATCCTTCGACTTCATGATGAACTTTCCCAGTACTGATAACAATTATGGTTTACCACAAAAATTCAGCTCAATTTTAACTTTAATGACAATATGATGACCCCCATCATTGGTGTGTTTGTATGCTCTTTTCCTTGCCTTTGTAATGCTGAATATGATAGATGCACGATAAAGCAACTTAGCAAGATAACATGCGGGCCACTCTCATGCCGGAATAGTAGTTACCTAGAGCACATTCAGACCACTGGGCCCAAAAAGATGAGAGTACTTTTTCACCAGTTATTTGTCCACCTTATTCCCTGTTTTGTTTTAGTCACAGAATCGGTGCTAATCGCTCATTTCGACCATCACCACTATTTTGACCGCTGGATATGCGCTGACCTGACGACGAGACCGCGAAAACATGTGTACTTGATAACTATGAGACAATTCAGCCCCATCAAATTCACCAGATTTCGTTCAATTACTTTGAGCTGGGATCTGATTTCAAGAAAGACAGTTGTGTAGCAGCAGTTTCAAACATTGCTAGATAAAAAAGACAGTGCTACACACTAACCCCTCAATAAATCAGAAAGAAACTACCTGGATATATCTTTCAAACTCTACAGCATTTTAATGTTGAAAAAAACCCTGGGATGAGCGGTGGTCTCTAATAAAGACAATTGGCGTATGGGGTTAGCATGCTGTTTTTCAGTGACAGTCTTTTCGTATCCGTAAATTATGAGTCTGTGGTCCGTATGGATGAGACAATGAATAGCAGCCTCCTGGGACATAATTATCTCTACAAATAAAGTTACGGAATTCAATTAGCACGTCTGTGTTACGAACACACAAGTCCAAGCTTTCCGCTGCTTTGCACGAGCGCATCCTAAGAAGCAGAATTTGTCACTCACTGCTAGTAAATCGATTACGTCGGCTAGGATAAACGTTCATTATTGAAGCCAGAGCACTACATACACGAATTTCGCTAAAATAAAGGAAGGACTGTTTCCCATAAAATATATTAAACTTGAGGATTTTAAGAAGATTGTTTACACAAGCCAGTTCACATAAAAATAGAGTAAGAATAATAAGAAAACAACGTGATGCATAGCATGTATTCGTAGCAAATGTACTTTGACTAATGCATGTATTTGCAATAAATAATTTAACTGAAACTTCTCAGTAGGTTTTAGTGGGTCGATAAAATTTCCCAGTTGAGAAACTGAGAACTCACAGTGACTTTGTATACGTGAGTGGCGCATTCTCATTACAGGAACATGAAGGGTTTTCTTGTGCTCAGAATTCACTCGAGAGTGCACGGAGATTTGTGTTACTGTATATCAGCTCGACTTGACTTGGCTGCGTAACAAATGGCTGGTGAATTTGCACAGACTGGATGAACGTTGTCTGAATCCAAAACCGGAGTTGCTGACCTCAACGAATCTGATTTCAGTCACGGTTGAGAGGAAGATGTTTGTGGATCACTCTGTGAACTTATTTTGAATTTTTTTAAAAGAGCGACTGCCACAAAATTTCAGCAGCTGATTTAATTCAGATGGCACAGATTGGTGTTGACATTATTGTTAGTAGTGGCCACGTTATGTCTAAGTGCGAGATGAGTAATTGAGGCCCCTAATCTCAGACGTTTCTATTAGAGAGGTACTAGTTTTGATGAGATTGTAGAAGTTCAACTCAACAACTAGCGAAAACCTTGCAGCTTGATTACATTTCTGCATTGGATGCATGTCCTCCATAAAGAGTTTTTGTGCCTTACTGTTCTCACTGCCTACTAATTAGATTGCACCTTTCACGAATTCAGAAGAGCGGTGGGAACTGACAATGGTTGATGACTTAGTATTACTCGAAGGCATCTTCATTTAGTTTGCCGTAGATAACTGCATTTGTCAAAATATGGGAATCTTACGGTAACACCATTTGGCTTTTGGTTTTATACTGTATCGTTTCGGAATAATAATATTACGAATGCAGTTACCCTCGGGTATGAAGACCGTACTTAAGGATGGCCAAAATCTGATTCTGTCTTGAAAATGAACAGTCGCCTTGGCTTATTCCGTAGGATCTCGTGTCCTTGACGGCTTGGCTTCTAACTTTGTTATAAATGAAAAATACTGGTCTCTTACAGGCAGTTAAAGCGTAGCCATTGTTGCCCTCCACAACGTCTTCAAAGAAGTTCAAACCTTTTCAGGAGATCACTTATTTTCAAAGGCGTTTTGTTAAAAAAACCCAGTTAATGGTTATCGGGATTTCTTACTTTCATCAGTGGTAAGTCCACCAACGAAAGACTAGTACAGGGTCACACGTTGAAGCCCGTTCAACCAGAACTCTAACAAGTTATTCTAATACGATATGACAGGGCGTTTTATCCCGGTGATTAATTTTCGATCTTCGCTGATTTTCAGACGAATCGATATGCTTCTGAATTTACGGTTTCTACTTCATTCGCCTTATTTTCCAGTTTGCTAGATGAATTTTTTCATCACAAATCAATGAGTAACTGCAATCTTCAGAAGTACTATTCACACTCACCATATCGCATTAATCATCGTTTTATCTGTGATGGTCAAATTTCACACCAAAAGGGTAACCGGTTGTGCGAACTCTTATTTTTTCCTCAACGTCATATATCTTCCTAAGGGATCCCTAATGTAGACAAGTCCAACAACAGGGTAGTGGGGAAAATCTCGGATTCTCCATCACCTAAAATAAGGTCCGACATCAGGTTGTACATTGAGAGAGGGCTAATGCCGGAGCAGTTTTTGTCAAACAATTACTACAGATGACCGCTGTCCAGGCTTACGAATGGAAGACAATGCGCCTATGCCTGCTTATGGGCACACAGTACAGGGATTGAGCCGTTGGATTGCAACTTGGCTTCAGACGCAACCCAAAATCTGTTTGCAGAGAGAGGGCCCGGAACATTGCATGTATTCAGGGCACCAATAAGGTTTCAATGACTAATAAGTTCACGATTTGCATGGAGGAATGTATTAGAAACAGGAAATACACTGTCACTGAAAATGTTGATTTACGTGGTATTCTGTGCATTGTTCGAAGTACACCAGACAAAGTGATACTGAGGAGGCAGTTGTAGCTAGTGTAAGCCAAACAAATACGGAAACTAAGCAGTGCCGACCAAGAATATCAGATGGCACTTCGCATACGAGTCACAAATAACGTGAGTGTTTAGAATTGATATTCGATGTTTGGCTCAGCCAAATTGAGCTAACTCCACGCACCTGTGCAAATCATATCCAAGGCGATCAACGCAACAAAACCATCCACATATTGACGGTGTGAAGTAGAATATCAGTTATGCATGTAGTCGATCCAGAGTGACTTAAAAGGTAAGCAAATATTGACCATAATGTCTAAGTAACTCTAGCCTTCTCCTACCTACAATTTCTAAAAAAGGTTACTGCGTTTACCTTTACAAAGTGAACGTTGACAACTTTGTAATCTTCTGAAGCTCCTGGACTTGATATTCTTTGCACTCGCTACTTCATCAGCGAACAATCCCCTGCGCATTCGACCCGTAAAGGAGAACCTGGCCCCTAGATTTGTCTCATCTAAATCCGTTCAGCAATTTTCATTGGGGTTATCTTGAGAGCGGCGTTTGTACAGCCAGACAGGGTGGCTTGTCAATCAATGAGACGAATAGGTCTTGTGGTGCAGCCTAAAGAAGTTTGACTTGTCCTGTTTAAAATGCAAGCCGCGGCGCAAGTGGAGGATGGGAGTACTTTTGATTAAAAAGAATAGGGTGAATGCTCGCACTTGTGTAATGACATTATTTATCAACCACCCCTCTGTCAATTAGCTTCATGGGGGGCGAAAGATATTAGAATACAAGCTATGGGATATCATGAGATGTCGGTTGACTTAAAACCAAAATCCATAAACCAGATGTCCCGGTGAGACCGATACTAAACGGAATAGTTTCCCCACCCCATGAGCAGGCCAGATTCTTGGCAGTTAGTATAAAATCGCTCACCGGGAATCTAGAGCTTATATTAGGAATTCATATGACATTGCCAACAAAGTCAGATGACATTCTTGTAAGTTTCGATGTCAATTCGTTATATACAAATGTGCCAAAGGGGGACTGTTCAGAAATAGCCAAGCGACTGTTACTAGCAGACACCGCCCTTTCAGAACGGACACAGCTTACGGTAGATGAAATAGTGGAACGCATAAAAACATGTATGGATCTCACCGACTTCGTTTTTGGCTTCGTGGTTTACACTCAGGAACAAGGTATAGCAATGTGATCTCTAATATCCCCGGTTTTAGAAAATATTCGTATGGAAGATTTTGAACAGATAGCTTTAATCGGATTCCCGTACCCACACAAAATATTCTGGCGTTATGTTGATGCCACTTTCTTCTTGATGAAACGAAACAAGGTCAGTGAGTTATACAACTATTTGAATGACCTGAATCCACACATCAAATTTAGTATGGAGATAGAGTGAACTTCGGGTACACTGGCCTTCTTATACTGCATGACTGCATGGGTCGGGGGAAAACTAAAGACCACAGTGTACGAGAAGGCAACTGAGACTGAGGAAATTTCGAGCAACTGGTCTGCCAATCCGAAGTCGGTATTGGTTATTAATGCCTCATCAATGTTGAGGCAAGTAAGGGACCTGTCCACAGATGTTGATCGGATAGCGCCTCAAATTGTAGTAAAGAACTAATTTCGAGGTAATGGATATCCGGCTAGTTTGATTAGGCGTCAATTGCGAAGAGTGTTGGTACCGGTGACGGAACCCAACAGGAAATGGATAGGGACTGTCGTTATTCCATTTAAACCAGGGACATTGGAGGTTACTCGAAGGATTCTAAACACGGTTAACATAAAGTAGCTTTCCAGAAGAGAAACACCGCGCTCTGCACTGATGCAATTAAAGGATCGCCTCCCGACGAACAGGATCAGAGACTGTGTCTACAAAATTAATTGTAACGATTGTACTAAGGTCTATATAGGGCAGACGGACAGAGAGCTTCACTCCAGAATCGGAGAGCAATGGAGAAAAATAAACAGGCCGCCGATGAACGCAGATGAATATCAAGCGTTATTGAAAGACTCGGTAGTAGCGGAAAATGCACTTGACACCGGATACAAAATAGATTTAGAAAATGTTGAGGTTTTGAGGCGAGGACAACGGTCCACGCCACAGAGACTGATAGCCGAAGTGGTAGAAATCGCCAAGCATCCCAGTATAAATACAATAGAAGGCGTAGAACTGGCAGGCATATGGAGAACGGTCTTGGATCAGCCGAGCTGACACGTGTTCGTGGGAGGTTATCAGACGGAGGAGTCGATACAATTAGCTTAGATCTGAATTGCACTTAATCTCACGCACCTCCCTCCCCCAAACCAAAGTGTCGTAGCCCTCACAAGACCACAAAAACCAACGAAATCTACCAGTGGTACCCAAGATGAATCATCAGTTGAAGCACCTTGAAGTGGAAGATTAAGGAACTAAACCCGATCAAAAATAATTTGAACCCCCTTCCCAGCCCATCAACCGCAAGATTTAGGCAACCACACTAACAGACAAGACCTGCTAATTAACATTGAACACTGATTTAGTATGCTAATCTGAAGAGGTCTTACTGATTGGTTCTCTGTCTGCCTTAGAACCTGGCCAACTTGATGACCTGCTTACTTGGCCTGATTAAGCTTTTGTGTCAAAAGCGAAACGTTGCCCAGTTAAAACTACCGATTATTTACCGAGCCCATCTGATACGATGACTTCTCAATCGGTCCCAAAACTTTTCCATATCTGAATCTTGTTTCACAATTTTTGTCAAAATATCACCGTGTTTTGGACTCAATCCCTAGTAGATAGATTCAGGGCATGTTTAATACAAGCCCATCAAATGCCAGTTGTTTTCTAGAAGATTCGGCAAATGTTGGCGCAGATTGCGATGTGGCCCAGATACACAATCAGCAATGGTTTTGAATAGAAAATGCTTGCAATTTCTCCGGGTTAACTTTACTGTCATTTGTCTCCTTTGAGGAGTCCCTTCGAGGATTCAAGAAGAAAACACTTTACGGGGCGATTATTTCTGAGACAAAAAGTCTTTTCCATTGCAGTATCTTGAAATTGACATGGGACCTACGATTTGGGAACTGAGATTTGTTGTTCCTATGAACCGATGTTTTACCTCACAAAGAAAATGCCATGTGTAATAAACACAGATTACTTTTTGGATCCACGAATTGGGCGGCTGATGCATTTGGCCAGTTAATTATGTTAACAGTAGGCTTTCCAGGAATTTAGTTGAACTGACCGATATCCGAGCTCATGTTCTCGTGACTGTTCTCATTTTTTGAAAACGTGACTAACAATACGACAACAGTGCACATTGGGGTGGCAGTAGAAGTGTGGAAAGCTTGTAGAAAAGCGTGAGCGATGCATGTACACTATACTTAAGAAGCTTTTGAAATAAATCGTGGGAAACATTGTCAACCTCGAGAAGATGAAGTACCAAATAACTGAGAGAGCAAAAGGATAAAGATACCAGGAACCTAAGGAAAAACCGAACCACACAGCAACATGGATATATGGTAATCTCTTGGTCGAAGTCTCTCTCTCCAAGTCGAAGTAATTCACTTGTTGAGGCAAAAATGTCATTTACCATTTGGAGTTATTCCTTCGAAAGATTCTATTGTATTTGATTTGCTTTGCACAATGGGCTTCTTTGCACTTGAATCCGTAAGAAAGACGCAAAACCGGGCGCTCGTTGGGAAAACAAGGCGGCTTTTTTCACCTATCTTCAGTAGACGATGACCGGGAAGGGCTTTAAAATGTTACGTATGGTCAGATTTGTGGATACTTTTTCCGTTGTCTTAGATATATATGGGCGCCTCGGAAAATTGACTAAAATTTCCTATTTCTACGGTCAATCTCTTCTGGGGATGGTCACTTCAGAACGAGCTATCTGTGTAAATGTATGTGATCTCCATAGTTCGTTTTTAATTACTTCGGAACAAAGGAGATCGCAGGATTTGACCTTCGTTACAATGATATATATATATATATATATATATATATATATATATATACGATACGATGAGATATGGTACCATTCCATCAATGTCGGTTTTCAGTATCCTTCGATTAAGTTTCAGCTGAACTTGTGGCAGAAACTTATTACTAAATCAACACACACAAAAGAGGTCCACCGCCACTACTAACAGTCACACCAAAATATCCGTTCAGTATTCCACTCTTAACCAACTGACCAATGCACCCTATTATTTACTCTCTAATGATCACTGACAAACGGTGAGATATCCAAGTTTATAAAACATTGGCTTCTTCAGATGAGTAGCTGAATAATGAATACCGATTAAGACAGAATTAATACGATGTAATTTAGACAAATAATGATGTATTCTAATTGTGTAGACACTGGTTATAAATTATCATATGCCTGGAAATTATTGCATGTTATTATTGTATACATGGTCATTCATTGGTCTTCCTGGCCAGAAGTCATTTTTTTGTCTGAACAGGTACAAGAAATCTGTGGCAAAGTCTATTTGCTTTTGTTAAGGCAAGCTGTTCCATATTCAGTAAATGTAGCTTCAAAAACCTTCGAGTTCAGGGGACGTTTATCCTATGCGAGGATTGTATTATAATAAAGTTCTGTTGAAGAAAGAGTGCTGATTACCGTTCACAAAAATAGACGTTGACTGTCGAACACTGGACGCAACCTGTGTTGTGATCTCCTCGCTGTAGACATCTGACAGTTAGGGACAGTATGACAGTAACTTAGACTTTCTAATAAGTTATTTTGTTGGCGAAATACAGTCCTTTGCAAACTAATTTGCTGTCAACGGGAGATTTGACAGATTTAACAGGATACCATCTGAATCTCTTCTGTATTATATCACTATTGTGTACCTCTCGCTTATTTGGTTTCCGAAGCCGAGTGCACTCATCCCCAGCAGTTGATCAGAACCTTTAAAAGAAATTGTGTACCCCGCGTCAGATTATGTTGATGTCATACATGGTGCACCACTTGCGAGTACAACACTAGGCCAGTCACATGGTAGTTATGTGATCGGTCCATGTACACGTAGCATACCTTGGCAAACCATCACTTAACATGTGATACACTACTCATGAGGTTGCTGAAAACTCGTCGACAGCCCACGACCGGTTTCGCCCATCTTGGGGCTCATCAGGTAGGCGCAGTCCCAGAGTTTCCATCAACCTTATGCTCTACTTGAAACCAAATTGCACGAAATTAACGAGATACACTCATTTGCTTAAAAACATCAAAGGCGAGAGATTCAGCTGGGTTCTAGGTGAGTCTCCCGGCAAAACCAAATTGATTTGCAAATGAGTGTATTTCGCTAGCATCACTTAAGAGGTTCTGCGCTTGTACAAAAACAACCTGCTGTAATGATATGTGCGCATCCCCTGGACGCTGGCTTTTGTTTACCGAAGCCATCTCCCGCACACGACGATATATGGGGAGGATCTGCCATAAGCGATCTGTTGGTCTACAGCCACCAGGACAGATAACGATGTAAACAATGTCAACATGAGGGATACGGGTGCGTTTTTCGGCACTGGTGCGATTTGTTCGAACGCATACCTGTTCATGAATAAAGTGTTATTACACTGAATGCGCACTATGAAACCATAAAATAAAATGCGGAGGCAGTACGCAGACGTTCGACGAAGACTGTGAAATCACACTGATGACTGGGTAGGTGAATTACCATTCTATAGGATATACAACAGCAACTAATTTGCGTTGGCTCGTGTTGTCAACGTCCTTCCCCAACTTCACTATCTAGACGCTGAGTGTGACTGATCGATTAACCTGCAGAAGCACTTGAATAGGATTATTCAATTAACGACCAGTTGCCAAAGCTTCGATTACGGACCACGTGATTCCTAGCATGCTTCCGTTTGTGTACTTAAAGATAATAACACACATTCGCATTATTGATAATTCATTCAAATGGACATGTTTGTAGATTTTCGACTAAATTGAGTATTTCTGAGTGCTGATATTCACCGTAAAGTTCTCAAGGCCTTTGAAGTTCGCGAATCAAGGGCGTGCAAAAACTCCTATCGAACTGTTCGAATTTTACGGCCAACGAGCACTGGAGCTTATCGATGATTTTGCTACACTTAGTGGTATTTGAAAGTAGGGGACAGGTCTTTAGAAGCTAATGACCTCCTCTGGATATCCTCTCAAGTGACCAAACTCTGTCCCCAACAGAACATTGAGAGGTCTTTTTAAGTTAGCGGATTTGTCCCTTGTTTTGAATTTACGCTTGGATCGAACTCAATCTACCGAGATGAGTGCTTAACAAACGATTTCTGGAGCTTACCGTACAGATGAATGTGTTGTTTGAAGCCATCTTCACATTGAACGGTAATATTCCTGGGAAGAGCTTCGAGTTTTTTATTAGTAAAAAGTAATCCGGCTGTCACAGAAATCTCTCGTGAGTCAGTAGTACAATTTACTGGTTCACAATGCAAACTCCGCTCTGACCCGAGTGCTCGGAGCCATTCTGTTTTGACTGGGAGACGTCTGCAACACGCACGAGCAACGAACCACTTTGCAACATATCGAACAATCTTTTGCAGAGAGGCGCAATCAAGGTATGTCACATTATTTTGAAGCAAAAGTACACTTTTGGCAGTTCTTGTTGCAACCGAACCATCCACTTCACATTCAATCCTGTAGACACCTGGTTCGAATTCGTGAAGTGGAAGATTTTCGTGAAAGTTACGATGTATTGGAACATCCGACAACAGAGACTTGAAAGTACAATGTGCATTATGACCGTTTTGACAATCACTTCTAGGTCGTATTCGAACGCAGACGCTAATGGTATTGTCAACATTTTTATACAGTATTTTACGTGCTGGCAGTACCTGGACATAAGCTGTCTGACCTGTTCCAAAGAGCCATGCAAGCCAGAGAAGCAAAGTGGGTATACGTGTGTTGCTCAAGGTGCACATGCGAACGCGCTGCTTCATCGATTGTTTGACTGGCTTTTGAAGTCTGGTCCGTCACGTGATACCAAGCTAGCACAGCACAGTGCCATTAAGAAACCCTCGGGCGCTTACACAAAATGCCAGACTGCGCCTGCGGATATACAGTTCTGGTCACGATGCCATCCTATTGAAGTAGTGGTACACGTATTTTATAAGAGTATGACCAAATATCGGGTTTACTGTTATATATATATATATATATATATATATATATATATATATATATATCAATTTCCGGAGTAAAATTGTCCCCCATCTCACAGACTGAACAAATGTGACACTTGGATTCTCCAGTTAAAGCACAAAAGCTTTTTCAAAATTCATTTCCGCTGATATTAGAGAATATCAAATTATTTAGTCGAATGGATTACTTATGATGTACCTCCCGGTGGTTTTCACATCTGTAAATGCCGTGCTCTTCGAACTGGTATGTTAGAGCATACGGCAGTGGAGCACCACTGTTCTCATCCGGCATTGATGCTGATGGCAGTGATGTCAGATCCGCGTGACAACCTACAGCTAATGAAGACTAGGAATGAAGGATAGTAATAATAATAACAATAATAATGATGATAATAATAATAGACTAATAAAGATCACTTCATCTGCACATCGGCATACAAAGGAATCTCGCAAGTGATCAGATAGGCGGAAAGTGCCAAAAACCCGCATTTGTTGGAAGGAGGCGATACATCCCAAAAGATTCTTGACGATGAATCCTCAGGCAGCTGGCTCATATACGTATCCTTTTTGGAACTGCAATAGTTTATCCTTCTTGAGGAAAACGTGAGCTATGTTCCTGCCAAACTTCTCGCAGACATTTGTTTCATCTGACTTGACATTTCGACAGATGGGAAAAGTTTAAATCTGGGTGAATGAAGACAATTTATGACCGTTGTTTTTACTCAACTGAAGCAGAATAACTTGTTAAATGTACTTATTTTTGTGGACACGTGCCTGGCGTACTGTGAGACCAGTATGCAGTCGAGTGAACCATGTCCTTTGTGAAGAAACTAAGAGTACTTATCTGCTGTGCCAGCTTACCTCTAAAGTTGTGTTTTTCTCTTGCCACATTAGGTAAAAAACCTGCTTAATTTTAGTCTTGATAAAATAAGCTTTGAAGAAACATTAGCCTCCTAGTGGGAAGCCTATTTGGAAGCTGTCGTGACGGTTAACATAACATTCACCTTTATTTTGATACAGAATTCCAGATATGCTCTGGTGTGTCGATTTCCCTTGTATTCCTGTTTCGTTATTGATTCCGATGTATTGACTCTTTCAATGAGGTTCCTCACCGGTCAGTTCCCTAATTTCGTAATGGGCTCTAATTCGGAAGCAGTAAAAATCTAGTTGCAAATCAGTGGCTACTTTCAGCTCTCAAAAATCGGGTTACAAACCTGGCATTAGAAATGACAGAGCGTACATTTCCAGATTTGATACATCAATAGCAGGAACGGCAACAGAAATGTGCACTGCAGCAGTCGGAGTTCCCGAAGAGATTAAAATAGCACACTTCAGACGTTCTTCAGAAATAATTAACAACGGGTCATTCTGAAATACTACAAAGCTATCAGCAAACTGAGGATGGGAGAAAGGCCTTTGGCCACCGATTTTATATAGATTCCTGAGGCTACAGGAGAACAACTCTTAGTCGATTTCTTAAGCAAAAGGCCATTCAGGAACCTATCGGATACAGAAGCTAACTATGCGCATTCGTGTACTGGCCACAGAAGCAGCCGGGGAGAGTGAATTAAATCTTCGTCATGTCCACCTTAGGTGAATGATTCTCAGAGGATGGTTACATTACCGTTTTCAGAGCTTTTACCTTTATTTTAATCAAAACTGCCAGATGCGTGCACCCGCGTTGATTATTCTTGTGCTCGTGTCGCATTATTTATATCGATCATCCCATTCGGTTTTTGAGTGAGAGTTGTTCACCGGCCGAACCGGCTGCGGCAAAATTCAGTAGCATAACGGAGGCTACCTCTCCCGCTAAGGTTGGGTGATATCAGAAACTAGGGATGCGCTTTGTTGACTCCCAGCTTCGTAGTTTAGAGTCAGTGAAACGTTCCAAGGTTGAACATGGTCTGACATCAACTGGGTTTGTAAATCCCATAGGAATTACCACACAGACCATGCTGTCTACCCAAAATTACAGTCCTGTTCTACATACGAGTTTAAGCTTACGTTAGCTTATCTGTTTAAGCATTGTACAGGATGAGTTGAGACGAATGAAGCTTATGACAATGAGTTTTCATAAATCGGTAACGAGATTTGCATCAACGGACAGTGCAACTTCTACGACTGCGAGACAAGGCCTAGACAATTTGTTAGTCAGGACAGAAATAAGTCTGGATAACACAGGGAAGTTTATGCAACCTTACGTCTATGCGGTCTGCACAAGAAAAACCGCGCTAGTTTCCATGAGAGAACTACTGATCCGGTTCGGGAGAATGATACTCCAGTGTGGTTCGGCGTACACCACAACTTTATTTTTTTTCAGACTGATTGTAAGTAAATCAACCTTTGGATGATTACACAAAACCTTCTCAGATTGCATGAACCAGGCTTTCCTCTGTTTGTCTATCTGTTCCGGGTTTTGAAAGCGAAATCGAGCAAGATTTGTTTGGGTCGGTGATGAGCTTAAACCAATGGAGTTTTGTTGCCGTTTTTGGAGAATGTCACCGTCAAGGATTTTCCGCCCCAATAGGCGTGTACTACTGGAATATTGGGTGTTCACACAGATTATTCGTTCATTCTACTCGAAGCTTCGTTATTTCTGAGGTGAATTTCCCATAGTACTTTCCGGCCCAGTGGATATTTTGTGATTCTCTTTAATATTTGTATATTTTTCAGGTGAATAGGATTCCGCACTTGGACCAGTTATGCAACTAGAATATAACTGAGAAGGAAGATATCTGTAAAGTGGGAACGACAGCGTGGTGGTTACAATTTTATAATCGTTCACATGGATTTTATCCGTCCTTCATCTGTGTTGGTCCACTGGATGATTTCTATGAACTGGAGGCAATCCTACTTGCTCTCTCTCTCTCACACACACAGCACATGCAGTAAGACACTGTTTGCTAGTCGTTGAAACATCACACTGTAAAACCAATGTGGCAGTAGATGCTTTCACGTACCAGTCTCAAAGAATGCCGACTGATGGTCATTGTCTCTCCTACCCAACCTGATATGCTCAATTATTCCAGCATTCAGATTTATAAAGACAACTTGGGTGAGAGATACAGATACAGATACATTCATGTGTGTGTGTGTGTGTGTGTGTGGTACACTGAACTAACGAAAATTTGACTACAAGAAATCATCCAAAATTTTCAGCCCTATTCGATCCACTATGCTGTTTAGATATGGCAGCCGTGTTGTGATGTAAGCTCCATTCATTCAATAAACTAGTTTACATGAGGATTCTTATCTATGTAGTTTCAATATTTAAAATTAAGATGATGATAGTTAACCTTGAAGCGATCGACCTGTTCGATTTAGCCATTTCCTTCAGGTTTCTAATTTCACCCACCTCAGGCAGGTGGACTGCCTTAATAAAACATCCAGATCCTGGTGCAAGACTAACAACTTTGTACTGCGTCTCTACGTTTGTTCAAAAGTGGAGTGGAAAGGAAACAGTAACAAAATATCACATGACTGCATTGCGAGCACACTGGAACAGATTTACTTGGCCTTTCAAATGTGGGCAAGCAATTTGGACGTTTGTATAAAGGCGAAATAATGCAAGCGACCTCATTAGAACTGGAATTCAGACAACAATGTAAAAACTGTTCAGTTATCAGGGAGTAGCCATGGGTGGACTTTAGTTTTCCGCATGTGATGTCAGTATGCTGCCAAATGGCAATGCACCTTTAAACCGAAAATCTGTGGGCTCAGGTTCATACAAGCGTCAATAAAACCTATCTCATGAAACACCGAAAAGCCCATCAACAAACTTTCTCTGACTGTACCCTATATATATATATATATATATATATATATANATATATATATATATAATGAAAAGGTCTTCCGAGCGCGCTAGCAGGACAATTTTAGGCGGTGATTCAAGGGCAGCGTACGCTATAGTGTTTTGATTCATCCGTGCATAAATAATTGCATCGCATGTATTCATCATCTAGATTATCAAGAGAAGCACTTTGAGCTGGTGAATCATGGAGATGTTGGGCCGAAGATATTTGGATGTGGTGGTCATTATTCCTGCCAGAGGGATGGCTGCTCTGCGCCGTAAGCAAGTTCAGGTGCACTGGAGGATGATGATCATTTGGAGCTTATGAAAAAATGAAGGTGCACAAAATCCATCAGAAAACTCCGTAGCTTGGATTTGCTAGTGATATTCGGCTTGATCTGCTATAGGCTTGGGTGACCCCGTGACATTCAGTTTGTTAGCAATGGAGTAGGATTGTTAGTGCTCTGGTTGTAACATAATTAACTTGATTATCAGGAGGTGACAAGCACTAACAAAGTGTTTTTTAAGAATCGTGGTTACGATAGTTAGGCGCACCTTGATAAAAATAAATACAAGGCGAAAAGTGTAATAAGCCAAAAAGTGACTTACAGTTTGAGTACAACTGTTGAGAGTTCCTGAGCGAAATTCCGAACGTGGGATGTGTTTTCTCTGCAGTATAGCTGCTACACGTGTTCCGTAGTTGGCCGTGGAGACCTTTGGAGCTTGGTTGACTTCATGTCCTGTGCGCGCGTATGTGTATATGTGCTGGGCCGAGTTGCAGGCCTATTTATTTTGTGCTATGTGAAGAGAGGGGTGTCCATCCTTATTTGATAGCTGGACGAACATGAATACAACCTCACCTGATGTGGTCGAAGGCCGTAAGCCTGGCGCGTGAAGCAGGTGGTAGCGGCGTATACATGTTGTCGGTTAAGGTTGCTAGTGGGACAGGAATAGTCACGTGATGTGGGTGTTTGTGACGCATGAGTGCAGATGTACGAAACAAATGGAGCGAAGTTGGTTGAAGGAACAAGGGAGTGACCGCCACAGGGTACAGGCGTCGTTGAAGATTGAATTAATCAACTAATTCACACTCCACCTGAAACTCTGCACAGCGGCAGGAGAGGTGCCCGTTATTTGGTAGGAACTGCTTTCTGCTTTTCCGAATTGTGGGTTGCTTTCCGGGAATTAATCGGGAAGTTCGCTCATGGAACCGAATGAATGTTTACTTTTCACACCCCAATCGTGCAAAAAAGTTTTTTTTCGCTACCTAATGTCCTGTTTAGTACATCAAAAAGCATGCATTTGTTATAATGATAAATCTCCCCACTGGATACAACACTGTCGATCCTTGACTAGGAAGTGTTTATTAACCAGTAAGCTGACGACTTTGCAGTCAGCCGACTGTATATAAACAAACGATGTACGTGTTTGGTCACACGAGACTGACTGAATTTGGGGCGTCTATGACAAAAACAACAGACTAGCGAACGTCGAATTTATTTCGACACTCCACATACAAGTGTTCTTCTAACGATTGACAGACAGCAAGAGTACAGTCGGTTCCACATACATGTATGTATTGCAGTACTGAAGACTCAATGTGTGTATCAAGTGTAGCTTCAATTGGATATGATAAAAGCCTGTTCTTTGTAGATAATTCAGTTTTTTGAAGTTTAGCTTTTGAGCGTACGCTAATATTCGAACAGTATTGTGAAATCATTTCATTCTGATTGGGAACAGTTCGTAATGTGCATCTCTCGCTCTCTAAAATCCAAGAAAATCTGAACCCGCAAAGTTTTTTAATGGGAGCTGCGGGTATTGAGTACAGGATGTCTGGCTCTGATCGATTGAGGGTTTGTAAGGCTTTCAGACTGTAAGATTCAAATCTTCTCACTGGAAATCTCCTGAACAAGTAGGCTCATCTGTTGGCATAAAGAGTTATAAAAGCATGGCAATTTCTTTTATAATGCCAATACGAACCAAAAGGAAGGAGGGAATCTCTATTGAATATTATCAGATTTCCTGTCACCATGATCCACCATGAAAATCACATAGAATTCCCATCAAGACAGAAGCCTTTTGCGGACAGGCTAATTTACAATCAACTGATTGTGGAAATGCTTTAAAATGGCTGGCGACGGGAACCAAAACGTCGGGTTTAACATCATATTTCACTGCGTTATGTTTTGAATTTAAAAGTTTCCATATTATACATCACACGGCACTCAGTCATTCTGACAACATCTGAGCCGAGTGTGGCCCGGAGATCCGATGCTTTGTTAATCCAAACCGTTCACACATGACCGACGTCGCTCGAGCAGATCAGAGCAACATGTAGTGCAGCTAGTCCGACAGGCGTACCCACAACTCTGATGCTTGCGGTGGATTACACTCAGTGGCAAATACCGAGTGAAGAGAACAAGTTGCCTGTTCTCGTTTTGGCCGGTCGTATGCGCGCGACTCATCTTTAATTGAGGATGACACCTCCGTTTTTTCGAATAAAACCAGAGGTATAATAAACTTGGATCCCAAGCAATTTGAGTGCTCGGATCGGGTGTACTTACGCCTTAATCCGTTTTAATCACCTGCTTCTGTTACACAAGCTGGGATACCCGGTCAAACCTCTGGAAAATCGTGTGACACACGTTCGGATAAACCCACCAGTTTAGATCCCAGATCACGCTTGAGTCTGAAGAAAATGAAGAGTAAAAATGGAGTAGGCAAACCTCATCGGAATATTATCTTTCAATAGTTGATGTGAAACAATTAAAATGCGACGGGTCCAGTTTAAAATAGCCACGTAATGAATTAGGCAATCATAGGCAGACTGTTAACTGCTTTAGACATGCTCTTTTTGAAGAGCATTGAATTCGCTTCAGTCCCCGTAGGCCGGTCTCTTTATAAACCTATAAACGTGTATGTAGACGCTTGTATGGACTGGTAAATTGTAATATTCTTAGTACAGATTGCTTACAGTATTTTTTGGACTTCTTATATCAGTTTCCTGGAGGAATCACTGGACCCAGCTGAATATCCACGCTCTATAATAGTTGGTGAGGATGGTGAAAATTACGTCATGTTAAACAGGACCAAAACTTGCACGCGTTGAGCAGAGCTCGGTCACGCGCAAGCCTTTTCCTTTCGATAGCTGCCCAGTGTTGTGAATGGTCTATGCAGAATTAGGCACCAGAATATTGTTTTACTTTTCCGCTGGACTATGTCTATTCATAGTGTCGGCATCTCCTCTCATGCCTGCATCTTGTACAATTTTGCCAAGTGGTTCACATGCACAAAGCATCTAGTTGGGTTTATCCTCGGCAGTTACAACAATGTCCACCTAGTGCAGTCACGTAACATCATCCGATTGTTTTTAGATATGCCTATTATGCAAATTGCTTGCTGGAGGAAAGATAGGCATAGAGCTGTATAGCTGGTTAGGTCAAGCAATTCATTGGATTTTAACCTCTGAATAAAGTCTTTACTTTGCACATTGATGAGTGTTATTCTATCTAAATGAGGAAAAGCATTCTTGGTTTTTTCATTGAGTTAAACATGGAAATAGGAAAAAATAGTGCTTATTTTCCAGCACTTTTTGCAACTGTAAGCCTGACTAAGAAATGGAAAATATAAGTACTTACCTTTTGTAAGGTGTTTGGGATAAAGGCAACGTAATCTGATCCGTCAGTGGCGAAAACAAAACCGTAACTGATCAAGAAAGTCATCATCAACTGAATGTAAAGGAAATTCGGCTAATCGGTGTGTTCATACTTGGAATTTGGTTCAGGAAACACTGATTTGTTAGACTAACCACCATCTCAGTGTCAAACTTAAATAAAACAACCACCCTAAAGGTTGCCCTCCAAAGGATGGCTGGTTTTCTGGGGATTCTCTTCGACAAAATAAAGAAATCGGTTGGTCAATGAGAAACTGGATTAGAAAGAGGTTTTCGATCCTTAGCCGTATTTAGAAACCACTATTCAACGTAGCCCGTGAAACTCAGCAACCATTCTTTGGAATCTCGAAGTAATCGATGCCAATAATGAAAAATATTTTTTCTGTGAACGATTTTGACCCTTATAAAAAACCGATACCTTCTGGTTCGATAAAAGAGCCGGAGACAACACCTGCTTCCCTTTTTTCAGGTTAGTGGTTCTACTAACGTCAAATGACTGACGAATCCAATACTACAAGTCAATGAATCCTGTGACAGCATTAGGTACTTCAAAGCATGTTAGTTCGATTAGCATGGACACCTACTGCAACATATTATGAACCGCAGTGTACTTCTATAAAATCGCATAAAGCGAAAGAAATCTTCATTGTTGAAATGACTCAGTATAGCCAAACTACTGAATGAGAAAAACCGTCTCATTTGCGACAAGAAATCTTGAAAAAAAACACCAATACTCTGAAGCGTAAAAATCTTCGAAGATGATCACAAAATTTACTGTCAGTAAGATTCAAAATGTTGATGTGGAATCAGCCTGGGAAGCAAATATGACCGCGCTAATCTGCTGCCAAACAGAACTTTTTTTTACCACCAAGTGTAGCACCGTCATCGCTAAACTTCACCGGGCTTACCCATACCCCAAAAACAACAAACAGCTTCCCTACTGTCAGCACAGCATTACAACATAACATCGTGCCCGGAATTATCGCTCCACATGAAGGATCAATGGATGAACCATAGTACCGGTGAGAGCAGTCGTCGGACTCATTCACATGACTAATTCCCGTATTAGTCGACAGTCCACCGTAACAACACTGTGAGCAACTAGGTTCTATTGTGTCACCCTATTAACTACTTATCAAGTGAGGAATGCTAATGATGGTGAAGCCATGAACAGAAAATTCCAAGGATTGAAGGATAGAAATCCGGTGATGAAAATAGGACAGAAGCGGTAAGATTCCAGTACATGTTATCGGACTTTTGGTAATAATTAATATCAGGTTTGAAGGACACTGGGATGAAAATAACTCAAGAAAGCATAACAACATATAATCATATCACAGTATTATGATGCATTCGAGGAGAACCTGTGTGGTTGGCAATAGGAAAGAGTTTTGCATTTTACGCTTGAGAAATATTCTTTGAGGACTCCACTTTCGGGTGGTTGTTTAAGGATGTGGAGCGAAATTGTTCCAAAAAATAACGCATTGATACGGTTGTCTTCTGACCGCCATATTCATGATACGTGATGCGCGATGATGAGCACGTTGGGCTTTCAAATGCTGCTTCACTTGATCTAACTAGCCAAAGGGTGGGAGGAGAACTATGAAACCACGGCCGTAAGAAAAAAAGGGCTAAAAAGAGACAGAGAACGCGCGGCAGTTTCCCTTTGAAGCATACCCGCCCTAGTCAGCACACGGAGGGGGGCAAATACAGTGATGCAAGACACGATAATTCTGTAAACGAAGCTTGGAATCTGAGGTGAACAAAACTTTCGTTGGTACAGTTGGACGTGTTTGGGATGGTGACGACCTTCCGAGCGAAGCAACGTTCTCTTATTCTCTACTGCGTCTGAAAACTCCGAAAATTTTGCGTCTCTTTTGTGAACCTCCTGGCACCATCAGGTGGCAAGTAGCGATTTGTGTGCGTATAATGTTGTTTCAACATTGTCACATGTGCTACAATCCAACTAGGCTGCGTGAACTAATCAAAATCGATATAAATCCATCAGTTGCGTAATTTAACTCCTTGTATAGCACGTGTTTACAAGGTTTAAAATCCTGTCAAGAATGGCAAAAGAAAAATTTTCTTCGTCCAGTGCCGCATTCAAATCTACCTGCAGATTTCTTCCACACCGTCTAGTCTAATTACGATTGGCTAGATCAATCAAACAACAAATCGTTTTCCGCATGCGCCAGTCGCGCTTCAGCTTTCGGTCGGAAACGCGTCTGCTTGCCAACTGTTTTTGGACATGCCTGTGTATGCTTGTGACGAAAACAGTGCGACTGTCCTGTCCAGCAAATATTGACGGGCTTGGTGAAAATATTTTGCACGATGCGAACGACACTCCTTGCAAATCTTATTTAGCAGGTTCGTCAGAAGATTGATTGTCAGATCAATAACCGGAAGTGCCTTGAAGAGCAGTGGCGGATCAGTGTACTAGCCTAGTAACATCAAAAGCAGTGACATCATCCAATTTGCATGTTGTGTGGGAGAGGGCTAATGTATTATCGGATCAATAACGGTTGTCTGGAGGCAGACGAAACTATGAAACTGGCCGTTGGTTTTTTCGCTGAGCTGGGCAATTTGGTTGCAAACGTTTCACCACCAGTCGCGGCGACACCATCACTGAGTTGTAAGTGTATGTGCGTTGGGGTTTGAAGTGTAATTCCAACATGAGCTACCAATATTCTCTTCAATCGCAAACTATAAAACACTCTGGTCACTTGGTTCGCTACGACCCAGCGTCCTAGCAGCAAGCAGTAATCCTGTGTAGTGAAAAAATAACATAGTGTACTTGAAAACAAGAAGTTATCCATGATGGGGGGAAACGGCGAGTGGCGGTCAATCTCTTGCACCATCTTAAAAAAGATGTTCTTTTGGAAAATATATCATATGTGGTCAGTATTCAAGCCGAACGGTCAACAACTGATCACTGGATGTGTAGTGAGTGTCCCAACACAACTCAACGGCTTCAGAACGGCTGATAAGTTTGTAACGACTGAAAAAAAAGCATATACATGGCTTGCATCCGAATCGGATTGGCCGGTTGACAGTGGTCAAACTAATGGGTATCTATGTATGAAGGCTTCAGAGTACCAGACACATTTGGTCGAAATTCGGGGGCAGTAACTTCAAATGGGGTAGCTATTGTTAGCAGTCCCTTGGCAATCACAGCGTCCACATATGCAACAACTCACACAGAGAATGGATACCAAAACATTCAGAAGATATCGTTATGTTCTGCGAGTCAAAATCCTGATAAACTTGAAGAATCCGTAAAAATTATTTCCGAGGACTCTATTATGATTCAACTCTTACTGAAGAAGAAATACCCACTGGCTACCAGACAGTCGCCTATGGAAAGTAAGAATAAGCTTCAAGAGACCAGTGGTGGGTGGGTTCTTTTGAAATGCAGTCTTTTTTTCTGGAAGCACCTCGATAAAACAATTTTATCCTCAGAGATGAAGACAGTTCGAGAAAAAGGCTATCCCTCTCAATAAGACAGTGTTGGCTGGCCTCTCCGAGTGGGGTAATTGCAGTTTAGGTAGGAATTTTCACAAAATACACCTAACTGGTTGGTAGTTCGAACATTCAAGCCTAGGTATAGTGGGACAGCTGGAAAAGTGAGTGACAGAGTTCCTCATGTATGACAGTCCAGATCGCGGTGTTGGATGCGTACGTGCCACAAAGCAAAAAGCAACACTCCACATTGCTGTGCTGCGTTAGAAATTTTATGCTGAACTGCCAAGCAGGTATCCTTATTTAAATGAACTGAGCACTTTCTTGGAAAGTCTGGAGATCATCAGTGTCACTCAGTAGAAATTCAGTGGCCGCCCCAGTGTTTAAGCTTTGCGAGTGTCACGCAGAAATGGGTAACTATTAACATCCGCGATTCAGATCCGAACCGGCTCGACACGCTCGACGATCGAATACATCCAATGAAAGGCTCACTCCCCGAATCGATAAAAGGGGTGATCGTGGGCAAATCTTATGGAAAATTTGCCGTGTTGTTCCGCGAACGATTTTTGTGGGAACGAGGCATTGACGAGTATCCAATTCACAATCAAAGACAAAACTAACCAGTAAAAATAATATGCCGAAGGCAGATCAGATCAATTCCATTCAAGAGAATTCCCAGCTATACGAAGTTTTTCTTTGTCATCGAAGCTCTTTGGATGGGCGTTGAGAGAACCAGTGCATGATTGGGCCTACGGTCAACATCCTTCAACGGTTGGTAGAAAAGCCACGCAACCGACCCCACCAGCGTATACCCAAGGAAACCTAATGGGAACAAAGTATCAGACCATTTCTTTCACAGAGGCACTCGGTTAAACTCCCTGGTCATGGCTTGGCAATCATCGGGTCCGCAGTGAAGGACGATGTCCAGACAGGCAAGCAAACAAAGCGTGGACCAGTAGTTGGGCTCCCCAGGTCAACAGTATGTGACATGAGATGCAAATACGACAGCCTCTCAGACCGCTGTAAACGCGGTCGTGTTTGAAGCTCCCGGTGGATCGAAGGACAAGTTTTTGGACAATTTTTTTCAGATCAAACCCTTGTCGGAGTTCACGCAATCGTGAAGGTGATTAACTGAAGACCTGTTCGTCAACCGGAAGTCGCTTAGCTTGGCAATGTCCGTCTACGCTGTCAAACATACGGAACAAAAGCGGATCACCGTTGGAACACGAATTGCCGAAGACAGTCGGGCATGAACGGCTGCGGCATGTGATATGTACGGAACCTGGAGTCAAGCACATCCACGAAAAAACACCTTTAAATGATACGAAAACGATCTAACGAGGAAGGGGATTTCTTTCTGGACAGATCAATAATATGAACCGTCGGTTACATCTGTATCTGTCCCCCTGGAAATTCGGTTATCTGTAGAGGTTTGAAACATTTTGTCGGGATGGATGAAGCAAATGCTCCATATATCCAACAGCTTTACATATATATATATATATATATATATATATATATATATAATGCGGTAATGTGATGAGGCTGTACGTTGGGTGTTACGTCCTATGACTTTCGTCAGTACAAACGACCATGATCAACCAAAGACCATAAGATAAACCAACCAATCTTACTGACTAGGGACTCGTTATTTATGCAGTTAACGTGCGTTGCTTCCTCTTAGTAGCTCGCACCACCACTTTCGATTCACGTCAAAATCGTGACACGTTCGAACTGCTGCCATATTAAATCATTAATTAACCAAATCACACTGTCCAAAAAAGTCGCTTTAATCGTGGGACAGTGACCCAACACAACCTCCAGATGTTACTGCCATAGTGAAGCACCCACTTTTGGGGGAAACCAGCTATCTAGGAATTCAGAAAGTACCCATCTTACGGCACAATAGAACCTACTTTTTACAAAGGTATTTCGATTAACGATGCACCCAACCGCGAAAATAGCCCTGTTAACGGGAATTTTCCTCACGGGGGAAGAACAACAGTCGGTGACCGGAATGCCTCAAGAACGCTATACCAACGGCCAGGAAGTAGACGTACCTAAACTGAACATAACTTCCCGCCTTCGAACAGTAAACGATTTAGCTTATCTGAGCTCAAAGGTGAAAACAGGCAGGGATTCCAGAATGGACCACAGGAGCAACAAACATAGAAAAACAACTGTGAGGACAGCTGGGTTGGGATTGTCTTAAATTCTCGCACAACTCGTCAACACACGGTTCTGTTAGCATTCAGCTGCTATTGAATCATGTTAGTTAAGTTAGCTGATCAAGCCGGTACATAAGAACTAGTTGTGAACAACTCAGTTTTGTCGGAGATCTAACATGAATTTCATCAAGGACTTATGTGACCAGTTACTCTGAGTCCGTGTGTTGGGTTCAAACAACTAAGGGAAAAGGGCATGCAGTGGAGGATAGCCGTAGAGAACTTGCCACCTGCATTACGACTTTGCGACGCTTGCATTTCCACAGATTTCTTGATATAGTCTTCCACGGTTTCCTAAGAGGGACAAATAGTGGAAGTCGATAGTTACGACGAAGACTAAAAACCGGGTGGAGTATGCGGTAAATCCTGTCACCAGAGACTTCAAAGAGCATTATCTAGAGAGACCAAGCGGTATATGTAAAAGTTACTTTAACAAACACGTACCGATCACAAACCTGGTATAAATGTGCAGACTGCGTTCCTCCAAATAACTCCGTGGCTAGTGATGTTTCAACTTCTGTTCGGTTGTACGAACACATTTCCGGCTACAAACCTCCATCCCGTCCCCAACAAAATACCTCAGACCGTGGATACGCATACGAACAAACTGAGTAGATCTGCTTCCCTTGAGTGTCCATGCAACAGTGTTCAGTTTGTTTTTCAGATAGGCATCCTCCGAGTTCAGCAGATGAGCAATGGTCGATTTTTCATAGACAACTAAGCTGTTCTCTTCCTGATGAGTGGGAAACTGCTGAGAGAAGTTAATCGGTGCTATGTAGTTACCACGAGTCGGATACAATCTCGTTGGAGCGGACAGGTTTTAAAATCATCCGTTGAATTAGGTACCCGGTAAAACTACCACACTATCCCCAAGTAAGCATAACAGCAACAGACAATGAGTAACAGCGCGATTGGGTCGATAACCTGACACACCCAGGTCAAACACATCAGTTTTGTCGAAAAGCGTTGCGCGGACGGCGGTGCAGCCTGATCCCGGTTACATACATCTCAAGCAGGTCATAGTAAACAAACACGCTGTGGCATTGTGTTACCCTGCGGATTTTCAAAGGCACAACAGGACATAGCATTCGTTTTCGTGCACTTGGAAAGTCACAACGCACAACAACCTCCACTTGATTAATCTTTTTTCGACTGCAACGGCTCAGCTCAAGTCCCTGTGCACTGTTTATAACAGAGGACGCTAAAAACGGTAATCGTGGGCCCAGTGTTCGTCGCACCAGTAAATCTAAATATATTGAATTAAACTGCGGCAGTTGAACTCATCATGCACGAATACCATCACACGTTTAATCTAAAACGCATATAAGGGTCTTAATTTTGTGACTACTGGGAAACTCTAAGGATAGAGAACAAGGAATTCCAAAAGCCCCATACACAAAACCGAATATTGTGCCACAGGCAAGAACACCAGAAGACAAGCATATGGGGACAATCCATCGGTACGTTTAATTGCCAGGCTAGTAACACTATAGATAATCCCATTAGAGTTGTGTATCATACATTGGGTGAGTAAATGGTTTGTACGTCGAATCATTCAAACATTCAAACACCTTCCAAATGAGGACTAGGACAAATGATTCACCGGAAATCACCTGCTTTTTGTTATAATAAGTATAACGAAGTACATATCATAAATGTAGGAGAAAGCGAGGGTGGCAGAAAATTAGAAAAAAAGAAACAGTGTCTAAATTTCGTCCTAATCGCGATAGCAGGATATTTGGCTGCTGAATAACTTGAATTCGAACAGCGATCGACACAAGCTACCGCGTAATTGAAACAATGAACAGCCCGAAATCTGGAACGAGCCGCATGTTTCGAATCAGAGTTTGGGAGACAGTAAAGTCGAAACAAAACAATGTATAAAAGAACACTATCTACGGTTGGCGTCAGCAGGTTGAAAATGAACAACAGTACGAGAATGAGATGTGATGAATTAGTCCACAAACAAATTAGACGAGAACTGGCACCATGAGGACGTCAGCCTCAGATTACAAAAATGGCAAGTGGAACAACGTGAAACAATAACAAAATGACGGATGGGAAGGTGACGTAGAAAGACGTGTGGGGAATAGACAAGTGCTGACTGCCGTCCCGATCAAAACAGACGCAGCGAACACTCACAAAAGCCACTTGAAAATCACTGAGCCTAATAAAGGAAACAAAAAGGCAAAAGCGCTTGATTCAAAGCGAAAAGGATGTGTACGTGTATCGTCGAGGCCTAGTAATAGTAACGTGTTCAGAGTTAGCACGCATTGTTTGCACATAGAGGATTGTGTACATGGTGATCAAATACGGAAAAAAACGTCGGGGTTCCGTCCAGATAAGTGTTTCAGTCATCCCAGTCGGAGGATTCTGTGTTCTCGTCGTCTGTGGAATTATTTTCCATACACTCACGACGCCGCCGAACGGCTTCGTAAATTGCCTAGGTAAAACAAAGAAAGGAGTGGAGTGTGTAAGAGGGACTAAGACAAATTGTGGATGCGTTTCAAAAAAACTTCTACGTTTTCGCCGTTAAAACAAAAGTACCCTCAAGTCGATGGATACCCGCCAATTTCAAGATATCCATTGAGAAAACCAGACAAATCGGTCACATGCAAACATCTGGTTATGCTTATTCGGTTACAGAAAGCAACTCGTGTATACATAACAGACGAGAGCTTTTGGGACGTAAACAAGGTTTATGCGTGGGTCCTGTACAGAAATAAGAATACTAAGGAAACATCACTGTACCTGTAAGTGAACTTTTAAAAAGTATGTGCGACGCGGTGGTTAAGCAGACACTTAAACTCCGGGTGCGGAGATCCGGCGTAACTGAATAACCGAGAGCATGCGGTTATTGAAACCGATACTGGTTTGATGTTGTCAGTGATATGGTCGCCCTAGCAGGTAGACACAATAGGACGTATTTATCATGGTAGTTGTGGGAACACCCTAGTGCGTTGCGGGCTACCGGCGTAGGGTGATGAAACTTCTAGCATAGCGGCGCCCAACGCCTCTTTCCAGAAGTCCTGCTCATCTGAAGTTCACATGTTTGTCACTGTATACAACAGTGTTCTTACTAGATGAAGTGGGCGAAAAAACTGTTGAGGCCATTTCAAGCGGCTTCACAGTCGATGATACAATATGTACATCTAAATTTCATAGGATCCTCCGACTATGCTCTTATGACAATTTAAATTCAGGTTGCTCGACCGAATCGTTGTACACCTCTCACGTCCGAACTAGACATCCAGTTGTCCTAGAATTCCTATAGAGCTTACTGTCGGCTGCTCAAAGGAATCTTACTGGGACGTCCTTTAAAAAGTCCGGGAGGTCATAGCATGAAAAACAAAACACATGCATCAATTCGATCTAATTCCATGCGGCACTAGCAGACTGGAGCAAACTAAGATTCAGTTTGGCAAAAAATAAACTACAGTTATGATCTGAGAAAAAAATCACAGTAGCATCAACGGCCGTTCGTAAATAGAATCAACGGAGATATTACGACGGCGTCGCTCGTCAATTTCCGGTAGTTGATATCGACCAGGCACTGACCCAATAGATTTCTCGTAGCACCACAACAAGCCTGTCTGTAACGATCCTTGAAAATAAATAAAAACAATGTTTCATGCGCAAAAGATTCAACCGATGTCACCTCGCTGTTTTCGGCAATATCGTTGGAGGAGACCGAGTGCATCAGGCCTGCTTAATTCATCTAGGATTTGTCCGGAGCGAAGGGTTGCAGGTTCAATGAAATCAACCAGATAAGAGCAGACAGAAAAGTTACGTTGAACTGCACTGGGTTCGCCAACTCACAATTAGGAATGAACATTGGTCTCTGAGTCACAAACAGGTATGTGTCACTTACTTGAACGTCATTGGGCTTATTACCCAGACTGAGAACCGACATGTTCCGAGTAAATTTATCTCCATTGGCTTTTGGTGTTGGACGTTCGGTGACCTTACGGAGCGTCAAACCAGCCCGAATAGCTGACAGTAAATCTTGCGGAGGACCTTGCGGAACAATGGACTCTTTCGGTTTGGAATCCTTTGAACCAATATCAAGCTGACCCATTTTGTTAGTGACCACTGTGTCAACCCCTGTTGTTGGGGGGTCAAACATCATAAAAGGTGGTGGAGGTGGAGGTGGGGGTGGAGGCGGTGGCAACCCAGAGCCGTTCGAGCTCATATCCGATGCGCAGTTGTTTGGGTGTGGAAGTTGTCCACGACCTTGGATGGTACAATCCTCATCGATCGGTGTGTCGAAAATCGGTGCGGGAGGTGGAGGAAGATCATGCGATGACAGCGAAGTCTTAGAAGAAGACAGCGATAACGTGGATATTAACATATGAGCATATTTTTTTCGGAGAAAGCATGTCAATCAGAAACACTGTATTCACCTGGGTCCCTTCACAAGTTTCGACTCCTTCCATCCTTTGAATTTAACAAGCAGCACACCAGAGCGGAAAGAAGACATACACTAACTGCGAAACCACACCAATCAGTCGTTAGTTCCATTAAGATTTATCATGTACACACTAACTGCCTGAATATTCGAACCCCAGTATAATCTCCATTCAAAGACATCTCCATATTATCACCATGGGTAGTATTATCACCCGTTGTCATCCATCCAGAATTAATAGTATTACCTTTCTCCAGCAAGCTTGCAACGAGCTTTATGGTAACCTACCCAGTAACTGATTGGTTAGGTCACGAATCAAGCGACCGTGTGCATGAATGTATTTGACAGTCTAGGACAAACCAGAAGAGCACTTACTCTCCTCCTGTTTACAACTGCTTGGACAAAAGCCGGAGTGCCATGCATACAATGTGCACTAAACCAGCCAGGAAACAATCATCATCAGGATTTTTCGTTGCAAGGATCGATGACGACTAACTCACAATGATCATTCGCTTGCTTAGCAGAAACGGTGTCCTCAAAAGGGTTCTACGACCAGTGAATCGTTGGTGACCGCAGTATCAAACATAATGATTAATACTGATAATCGTTCAGCTGTAACACTCTGTGCATAGCTGCCATGAAACCCGAAGGAAGTCGGAAGGATGAGATACTGTCAGATTGCCTAATCCTAAACAGGAGCAGTCGAGATGCCGGGGCTAGGTTCGTACCATGGACCTTCCGGTTCGCACCCTAACCACTGAGCTATCTCGAGCTCGATTCAGACATAGACCGGGATCGACGGGCTAACAGGACGAAATCTAAAGTGAGGTTTCCTGGATTTATGAATGTGGGCCCTTCTGTAAGTTTCTCATTCCAGCACTTTTGGTGGGGTCTCTTAATAACAATACAAGAGACTCGGTATTAAGTTCTCAGGGATGGAAAGCCTTGAGTTTGACGCCAAGCTGGAACATTACTTGAGACACCTCAATTTGAAACTGAGCTATCCAAAGAATTTCATTGGAACGCATTGTAAGAATGCCGGGCGTCTTAAAATGCGGAGCGTACAGACCAACATTAACCAGTAAAATGTTAACAATGGCCACTATATTTTTTTATAAAAAGGATGAAGTCACCGCGACGAAAAGATAGTTACACTAATGAAAGCGATATTCCCCATGCTTTTACTTAGTTGCAGACACGTACGCAACATGACACGATATGGACTAGAGTCGCACTAAGGCTGATTCTGGGGATTACTTCAGAACACCATAAATACACCTAGTAAAGGGTGATGCGATATCATGGGCTCCTGGGTCTAAAACGTTAAGTTAGAGGATGGTAGTGTTCCACAAGTTTTTCACGGATGTAGAAAGTGTTGGAAACCTCCTACTTTGGACCAGAGCGAGATGGCTCAGTGATTAGAGCGCGAATTTACTGACCGGAAGGTCCGTGGTTCGAACCCGACCTCTACCTCTCGACTTCCCCTGCCTAGGCTTGGGCAACTTGGTAGTACCCCAACCCTCGTGCTTCGTTCTGGTGGTATGGCAGTTAGGTATCGAAAGGGTGCTACAGCTGAACGAGTTTTTGAAGGAACTTTAGACCGATAGGTACGTGAGCCCAGAGGCTTCGATCGTCAACCAAAACAGAACTGCGCATAAAAGATCTCGGCTACCATACAACGGTCCCCGACTTCCACAAACGGAGAAGAGGACTGATACGGTGGGATCCGTAGATGCCAGACGTGGGAAGAAACAGGAGAAAACCAAGACCACGGACAGTAATCGAATACACAGTAAAGTACAGATTTTACGCTGCTTACAACAACGTGGCTCTGGACCACACGTCATATGCAGGACCACTTGTGTCTTTTCCATTCTTTTTTTTCTGTCGTTGGTTTGTTTGTGACAAAACCCTTGTTCTGTACACGGTGTTTTGTGGATCTACATACACGCATTCGCGTTCACTCATACACCCGAGCAAACACACGTAAGCGCAATTGTACACAAGTTCGATCAGTTTGATTTTCACCTACTTCTGAACTCCGTCGTTAATCAGCCGTAGCACAGTATGACTTGACCGATTGTCGCCTGTTATACGAAAGCTCGACTACCGTGTGCACTAAACTCCATAGTGGCAAACCGGTTTTGGGAAAGGTGATCTGCCTGTGTCGAAAATCAGCCACTGACTTCACAAACCAGACACTGGGACTAAGTTTTCCGTCTTCTTAGAATCTGGTTCCATACCATATATGTAAAAGGTTACAAAACAGTGTGTAAGGCAAACAGAAAAAAGGTTATGGCAAAAATAAGCTAAGAGCAGAAGAAAGAATGGAAGCGCCGCACGTGGACTTATTACAGAGAAAATACCCTATTTAAGGCACGGCGCCAGTCGACAAAACTTCAGCCGAATTATGCGGTAGGCCAGACAGATGGAGTGAAAATACCACGTGTGTATATCAAAACTGTAAAAGAAACTTCCAGTGACCGTCCACGGTAACTTAGGAAGTAAGCCATCTGTTTGCTGAGCAAGGCGTTGCTCGTTCGACTTCTGCTGTTTTGCACTATGCACACCTGAACTTTTTAATGAAGTTAGCCCAAAAGACCAATCAAGCATTAGTAAGGGGCGAGGATGAAAGACAAGAACAATATGGATGCCGTCAGCCCATAAAACAAATATCTCATAGTTAAGTACCGGAAGAATATTAACTCCTAATGTTTCCTAGTCCTAAAGTCCTAGTCTTTGGTCGATCGGTCCCTACCGACGTTGCTGATAAAGGTGACGTGCAAGGGGAAAAGAAACAATATCAATTACGGTCGATCACGGGGACATTCACTGAACATAGACGTACTGGAAAAATGAAACACACCGCTGATCAGTTCGGTCGCACGAATATTCGCCGTGACCGTTCGACGAACAGCCCCAATGTTCCGAAAGACCAGTGCACATACGAACACACAGACAAATCTCAGGTGACGAGGATGTGTCATAAAATGCGCATCCGGTTGCAAAACTTTGGCTCGTGTTTGGGCGTGTGCATTCAACCGCTACAAGCAGTCGGTCAGGGACAATCAAAATCGATGTGACTGCAAGGCGACACTTGTTGAAAGTCGACAACGGCAAATCACTGTGGCGTGATAAGCTAAGTAACCGCTATTTCTCGGGCACATGCGTGTTATGGTATCAGAACCGTAAGCAAGGAAACTCGGGAGCACAGAATTGGGGCAGTGGCAAGCTGTATGAGATAAGTAAAGACCCACACAGGGAGTATGGTTCCCGACGGCAGCTTTGTCCAATTTTCATAAAACACTAAAGCTAAAGTGCCACGTTGTCACAGGATACCCACCCAACTGCGCACTTATGGTGTCTCCTCGTATGGTGACGAAACGTTTGCGAGTCAATTGGCAAGCTGGACGAACAGATCAACAGCCACCTGATCAATAAGTGACAAAAGAATTCAAGATGAAAATGAAAATGACGAAGTTAGTAATAAGCTGAATACGAAGTGTCGACTTACATTTCCTGGACTACTAGCATCAACATGTTGTGGTTCCGCGGGAAAGAATGACGGAGCCGGTAAAGGGAAACGGACTTCATCCAATGAGTTGGGTACATTCAAATCTTTTGGCGGAGAAGGATAGCCTTTGGTTTGTGCTATCGAAAATCACGTAAAAAGGATAAAGTGAACAAAATAGGAGTGAAGGTGGTAAAATATATGAGTACTAGCAGCTAAGTTGCCAATCAATGGTGCTCAGTCCGACCTCAGGAAATGTATCACAGTGCTTGAGACTTCATTTAACCGGTACTGAAAGAAAACCAAACCGTTCAACTATGTCACTTTCGGTTGGTGCCTGCCACAATACGTGAAGACAAGGTGAGACAGTGCGAAACTGTCCAAGTCAGGTCCATGATCATTCGAACCATAGATTATTGGTTCACCCCAACCTCTGAGTTTGATCGAGCTCACAACTAACGAGAGTAAGGTATGTAAAACTTCTTACTCCACGTATATTGAACCAATGGCAGTCTGAATTATCAGAACTGTCTTCATGGGCATGGTGACCCAGATAGTGTAGTTAGCCAACATTCCTAAGATAGTTCAAACTACCACAGACTACAAATAGCTTGAAGGGATCGTCGAGAAAACGAGGCCACATACCGACTGTTCGGGTTGTTTCGCTTGCAACCGTTGGTTGTCTGTGAGCCTACATGACAGGATGCTACTAATTGGTAACAGTCAAGATACGGGGATGTCATAAGAGTATGAGGGAACTAGTCTCATAAAAGTTCCAACAGTTGAAAAACCATGTCCTGTAAGGAAAAAGACAGTCAAACAAATATCTAATAATCTAGTATCCTACGGCAACCTAACTGTCCTCTGGTAACTTTCACTCCGCACGTTGTTGGGCGAGACAGACTGGATTGAACTTACAATGACCTCTTTCTCAAGGGAATGATTTTGAAGACAAGAATGTTTCTTAAATAAATAAAAACATTCTAGGAGGAATAACGTCACTCAGAACCAGACGGGAAACCCTTCATAGGATCCCAAACGGTCGCTTTACCTACCAAGAGTAAATAGCACAATGGTTTTCGCTATCAACTCAGACATGCTCGTCGATTGCCAAGGCGTATGACTGTTCTTAAGAGCACGTGTAAAACCATTTCCCAACAGTATCAGACCTCACTGAAAAGTTAGTCTTGACTGTACATCGCTATTCAGGATAACACAAGGGGTAGGCGTCTAGTTCATGGCAAACACATCCAAGATTCGAACGCAGCTCTTAACCTTTCAACTGTTACTGTGGAGATTTTATAAACTAGACAGCTTTACTTCGAGATGCACGGTAGACAGGGATCCTACGTATAAGACACTGATTTGGTGTCGATACGCAGCTGTGGTGCAAACTGTGGGAGATGCGCGAGAAAAACAGGACGAGAAATAGAAGAGGTCGACAGTTATCGAATCATGATTGGGTTTCTGCTCGAACAGTCATCTGGTATAAGAACACGTCATTTTTTGTGATTCTCATCCAAGTTTGGCTAGGTACCGTAAAAGTACATCATTCCCAATCACCTGGATGACAGCAGAATGCCAACACCATACAGGCTCTAATTGCATGTGGCTTGCTTCAAGTATTCGAAGACAATGACGAACCAGATGAACAATCTCATTATGAGTTGACAAAATACCTCTTAAGTCAGTCAAGCGTTGCTGATGAAAGTGATGTTTAGCAATAAGTACCATGCCGATGAGATTTTTGACATCCCTCGTCACTGAAGTCTGCACCTAACACAAGTAGGAGCGTTTTAGGTATCTTGGAAGTTGTATTAGTTCTGATCTTGGTGTGACAGATGAGGGCAATGCAGGAATCTGCAAGGCTCGAGTCGTCTTCTGCTAGTTTGAGACGCCTATGGCAGCAAAGCGCTATGTCCCTCACTCTCAAGGGATGTGTGTATCAGGCTACAATACAGGTTGTTTTGTTGTATGCCTGTGAGACTTGGCCGGTTCGAGTAACGGAACTGAGACGTCTTCAAGTGATCCACAATCGTTGTCTCAGGACCATAGCTCGTGTGGGTTAGTGTCGGCGAATCCGTAATGAGCGGATTAGAAAGCGAGTTTTCGGTTGTGCAACGGGAACTTTCATTGAAGAATGTGTCCAGCACCAGAAGCTGCGTTGGTTAGGCCAAGTATTTCATATGCCGAAACATTGTTTGCCGAAGAAAGTGCTGTTTTCCGTGCGGAAGCAGAGAGGTGGCCTTGGCCTGCCTTGACTTGGCAGAGGGGTATGAGTACTGTAAGTGCTACTCGCCTTTCAGGATGGGGACCGTATGGTCCCCATTGCGCCTGGTTGGAGACGCTGCAAGATATGGCGTCATGTCAATGGCGTTCTTGCTGTTAGTTTCTATCCCGATTGCTTGAATGAGTGTCTGGAGTTGTAGGCACCTCGGAATGGTTGTAGTATGGTGGCACTAAATCCCTTCCCTGTCCACCTTTATTCTTCCCTTCATAATAAGGCTTTCGAATAAATCATGATTGTACGGCAGCGAAGCATCAGCGTTGAACACTGATGTGCTGTCCATGATGATGACAAGTAGGAATGCGCAGACACCATTTCGGGTGAGATTCTAGACTTGGGCGCTGACAATTTTTAACCACAGATTAGATGGTCAAAAACAAGGCCAACCTGTCCGAGTAATCGATAAGGCAGAACAGAATCAGTAGGCAGTCAATGTGACGGGGAAGCGACTAAATCCATGCATGTTCCGGTAATAGTATGTCAAATGTTGCTAAATCACGTGGTGGGAGAAAGCTGGTGAGAGATAAGATTGGAGCTGCGAAAGGTCGAGCGTGCAGTAGGAAACCGATTTTCATTGAAGAATTACTTCCCCCTAGAATGGATCAAGTGTGCGTATAACTGAAAAATCCCAATTTCGGGATGGACGCCACTGGTCTACTACTGAAATAAGGAAAAGTAACTAGCCCCACATATGCTAGGCGAGAATAAGTGCCCGAAATTGTTTGCAAAGATCAAACTGATTGCTCACGCGATCTCTTAATAGCTCAGTTAGGAAAGCTTGTTCCTCGGGACTAGTTTACCAAACAACCAAAATTGACTGAAGTTTTGTAAACAGTCTCCCTAGAATATAGTATTGATGAGTAGAAAGACACAAATGCCACTATATGTGATGTTAAAAACGCAGCATGTACTGTTTCCAATGGACCTCACAACGATCATTTTAACCTGTAGGTGCAAGACGTTGTACCAACTCGGGCTCAGAACATAATTCAGTTGGAATTCTGTCACCGTCAGACGAAATCTGTGTGTAGGCAGACAAGTGTGACGTTACCGGAAGGTTCAGGATATGAAGAAGTCCAGTGCAGCAGGGAATGAACAGAAACTGCTTCAGGTAATTAGCAAAACCAGAGTTATCCAACCCACAAAAGAACACGACAGGAAGATTTTAAATAACCTTTAAGGTATCCCAGAGACCGTAGGGGGCTGGGTAGTGGAAAGCTGGAATAAAAGTGCCAAAGTGAGACAGACAATACTTTAGTGGAGCGACTTAGCATAATTCAGGTAAGGTACTCCTCTTAAACAGTATCCCTGAAAAGGCATTCCGAAAAAATCAAGTGCAAGGGCGACCTTGTGTTTCTCCAAAGTGTTGATTTTTCTACAAGAGGTTTATCGACAACTGTCTTCGCTCAGTAATTTTCCACCGGTGTGAAGCGGTTGACACGGCTGTGAGGCTGAAATCAGCACGTTGCGAGCAGCAAACTTTATCAGCGTTTGTAAGACAACTAACAGTTGAATACAGCCACGGTTTGTGAACAGGTACGGATAGAAACCCGATTTCCTGCACACGTCACATGTGTGTGCATGAATGACATGAAATCCATATGCTTCACTCCGGACCCAGGGCGCATTAAGATTTCAAAAAACACAAGTGCCACGCACTGTATACTGTACAACACACAAGTTCGACCATTGTTTCGCAATGGACGACGGTTCCTCTAAGAAACGCCCGTCGTTCAGGAACAAGCTGTATGTTTCCGGAAACATCTCCAGATTGTCGACGAAGTGAGATTTTTCAGTCGTTGGAGGCTAGCCGAAAGTGAGACATCATGGAGCGGCTCGGGTAGGTTTTACGCAGCGAAAAGCCCAAAATTCCCAAAAAGGTATCCGTATAACTTGTCCAGACGAGCAGTAAGCTCTTTTCATCAACCGAGGTTGAAGCCTCGAGAGAAGACGCGCGAACTGCCACTACACCAATATGTTACCGGCTTCTTCCGACTGAAAATGAGATCAGCTCCTTTAGTCAGATTTGGGTGCCGATCTGGGTCGCTTTGCTAGGTGTTACCGGTTACACAGCATTTCTGGGTAAATTGTACTACGAATTGTGCAACTAAATTGTACGCTCCCCTGATATCCGAAAGTCACAAGAATGACGTTCGTATGCGATGGTTCTCAGCGGATGGAGGCCTCATAGGTCAGTCGGCTGAACTGCGGGCAAGCTGCTCTGGCAACAAACTTCAGATGTCTATCCCGGAAAGTCCCATAATTCAATGAGAGAAGAAACCCGGTTTCTAGCGGGCCTTACTGACAACATAACATGGCGTCTCAGAAACCAGAAGCAAGACGAAAGCTGTGGCAGAACACTTTTGTTGCGTCTTTCGAGCTGCTACGTCTGATCAAAGTTTTGTTTGGTATTGGTGAAGTGTTTCAGAGAGAAGAAAAGGGAAGGCTAATGAAGAGAGGTCACCACAATAGTGTCGATTTTGACTCACTTCATCAGAAAAAAACAGAATGCCATCACACTTAAACTAAATGTGTTGCATCACGGATGCAAGCGGAAATATTTCCCATGTGATGTAGTCACGAGTGGCGATTTGAAACGCGGCATGCTAGATACAAGCCTACGGGTTTTGGCTTTCGAAACATTTATTGCCGTCCAACGTCGACCACCAACGGAGAATAATGTAGCTTGTTCTGCACACATTGCAACCAATTACACCACGCTACAACAACGCAACATGATTTTGGAAGTAAACAGAAAACAAGTCAGCAATATAGCTGACGCGCAAGCGAGCGTTGCCCGGTGTCCAGTTCGACTGAAAAGTCGGAAATAGTGAAAAAGGCAAAGAGACAAGATTCACAAATAGCTAATTTCACCCTAGGGACGGCTATCGTTCACCAAGCGGCCAAGACAAGTCTACCATGAAACTATTCGGCGATGAGGTGTAGACACTTAGACCATCCATTTGAGGCTAACACACAGATGAGGTCTAATCCGTAGAAAACCTAAGTGGTAATCAAATCTAGTTGGAACAGTCCAGACAAGTGTGATTAAGATGTCAAGAGTGAACTGGGACACGGTACTTCAAAAAAGGAGCTCGTACCTTCAATGCTGGAAAACCACGAAACATAAAAATTAACCAGCAGAAATCTGGGCTTTCCACCCAGTGCAGAACATCTCAGAAAGCCGGAACCGACAGAGAAACTCACAGGCTCCCCTAAACTCTTGTGGAAAAAGCACCGATTTTGGGTCCTTCGAGAAAACTGTGAAAAATTTCATGTATACATCTACATTTGGTTTTGCAGTTAACTTCTAGCCGTCCGGTTTGGCCGATACAAGCGAAGCTTCACAGACGGACGGGTAATTGTCATCTACCAGTAAGAATTCAGTGACAGACGAGTAGGGCCTGTTTTCGCCTACCTGAACAAACATCAGTGCATATAGATCGGTGTACAGTAACTGCACTATCTCACAGAATATATACATTAGGAAACAACCTGTCATTTCCATGTTCCGTTATATTCGCCACAGATAGCACACTCCATTTCGAACACTAAATACGTCGTCGACTGTCACATTTATCCAACGGACACCATAAGGAATGGCTCAATGAGAATTAGAAAGTGACAATGTGAACTAACTAACTAACCATCAGGCATGTTGATTAACTTGACACCTTTCGTACTTTAGGTGCGCTGACAAGTTTTTTTTTTCTTCAAAATACGGCCCTCCCTTCGGCGGCATCCTCTTGAATACTCCTGCATGACTGTGCACGTCAGCGCAACATACACGTTATGTACTCGTCTTAACTACAACCTCCACCCTCATTAGATGCAATCGAAGTGAAGTAAGGAACAACCAAGTATAATACTCCACGTCAATGATGCAGGAATGGATAAAACGAGATGGAAAACAGGGAGCATCCGATTTATTATGCAACATTTTGGTCGGAAATTTCGAGCGCGGGAAAAGCGCAATTTGCTTAATTATGGCTCAGCGAATACACCAATATTAGCAATGATTGATCCTTGGGATAAAGGACCACAAGAGGAAAAACGATATCACAACGACCTAAAGTCTGATGTAAACAAACAAGTAACAAATGATCCGACATGTATTCCCAAAGGTAAGTAGACACTGGGTGGGCTATAAGAGTGCCTAATGTTTAATTAACCGAGCCTACGGAAGGGATCCAGTTGCAGTGTTATCTAGCATAAAGTGCCAGCAATCCCAGGGATAGCTATTCTCAAGAAGCACGACTTTACAAAGTATACTCAGTTGCACACTATTTGGTGTTAACGACAGGCTCGAAGGAATCTTTGCTATGATATGATCACATGAATGTTGCACGAAATCACCTTACGTTTCAGTCGGTATGATATTCGAGATATCGCAGCATATTTTCTTGGGATGACATACTGCTCACGAGACTGTTGAAAACTCTTCGACAGCCCACTGCCGATCTTGCCCTTCTTGATGCTTATCAGATAGGCGCAGCCCCTCACAAGGTTTTCACCAAGCAACCTACTTGAGCTGGTTGCGCGCGTTCTTACAGCACGATCGCTTACCGAAAAGATTATGTTTATCGGCAAACTACTAGATGGGTGGGGGCGCGTTGGAGACTCAGTAGAGCTTTGTGAGATGTACACTGCTGATGATTCCCAATAGGAATAAAACAACTGTACAGTGCTACTCGGCTTTCAGCACAGATTGACTTCACTTCAATTGGAAATTTTCAAATTTCATACTATCATTATTCCAGTATTGTCAAATTTTCTGAAAGTTTAGCGGTCTAATCAAACGACTAATCAATCCTCACAACCGCTGGTCTCGCCGTGGCACACAGTGGATATGCGACTTATAAGAAGTGAGAGAAATAGCAAGTAATTAGCGTACTCAACATATGCAAGCGTAACTGAGTGGGCTGCAATCTCAAGTGCAACAGACGCAGCTTGAGCCATGTGCGATATTGACAACGAAACTGGCTTACCTATTGCATGACCGTCCAGATTATTGAAAGCCACGTCTGAAGGAAGTGGAGGAGGCGGAGGGTGTTGCGGAGGATTTGTCGCGTGAACCGGGTGATATGAGGTCTGTGAAGGCGGGCAGCTGGGGACGCTCGAATGCCCGTTGACTTGATGAACCGGATGCGCAGCAATCGTCTGAGGATATCCAGCGTTGTTGACAAGTTTATCTGATGGAATCCCATTACTGATTATAGATGACTGACAAGAACTATAGTTGGGGCTGACCGGTAATTGGGACAGTGTCGGCGGTGGGGGAGGAGGAGGTAATGTGTGTTCCATACTCTGTTGTTGAACTACTGGGGGAACTGGTTTGCCCACGTAATTGTTGACTACTGGGCTAGTCAGCGGCTTAGGCGCAGAACCGGTGTTTAACACGGGAACAGTTTGCCCGGGAACATAGTTACCACCGACACCAGTCTGTTGAATCACAATTTGCGGTTTGGATATTGCATTTTTGTTGACTACGCCTTTCGTTTTCGTTTTCCCACCCTGCATAGACAAAAGAACAAATAGACAGGATTACATGGAATGGATGATGGTCAAAGGATGTGAAGTTTCACTTCTGATTTAACTGGCAGTTGATTTAGGTGATTTTATCGACTGTTATCCCCATTAGCCACTGATCGTCGATAACTGCCACGTAATGGGTGAAATGAAAACGGATTGTTGTATGGTAGGACTCTGGAAAGCTCGGTCACATGAGGTTTCCTGCTCTCACTGAGGTTCGTCAAACGTGGAATCCAGATCTCCTTTCAACCCGACCTAAAGCTTTCACCACGTCTTGGTGGTCGGGCTTCTGTGCTGCAATGATCCTGCGGGCTATACTGGCTGGAACTCAGTTCCTAAAGGTTTAACCATGCCAGAAAGGCCAACGGTGAGCAGCCCGGCGAAGAACAGCGAGTCCACCTACTGTAAGTAATCGTATTACGAGGCGGTCTGGAGGTAAAGTCGTACTGTCCTCGGCGATAGGAGTGTGAAGGCAGCAAGGCGTTTCCCCCAGGCGACCATATTTATGGAAGCAGCGATGCTGCCTTCCCCCGAGGAAGGACGGGTTAGAAAAGGTCGGCCCTAAAAACTGCACACTCCGATCGCCCAACGGTTGACCGTGACCGCCGGCGCATTATTCAATACGGTTGAAATACTTTTAAAACCAAAGAGTCCGGTGCTGCTCAAAAGGCACCTGCTGTGCGCAGCCGTATCAGGAGTGAGACAATAATGCCTCATTCCCTGCGCCCTCGGGTTAGGCCAACTCCCTGCAGCCGAGCAGGTCAGATTATTGAGTCATCGGCTCCGGGCAGGGTCCCCATAGAGAACCCTACTGTCCGCTGCCTCGTGGGTCGGACTTCTGAGTCAGAGGCTAGGGGCAGGGTCCCCGAACAAAACCCTACATCCTCCCACTGCCTTGTGGGTCAGGCTTTTGAGTCAAGAGATCAAGGTGGGGTACTTCAACCAAACACCCTTCCTCGGCCTGGGAAACCGGGAAGTATCATTTGCCCGCACAGTTCCGTGTCCACCGATGTCCCTCCCCAACCCCTTCCCACCACACAAGCAAACGTCGCTGGGTCATTTTACTGTTAGCTATCTGACCGAAGGGTCTCATGCTCCTCGCTAGCCAGTTACAATAAACAAAATAAAACCTTTCTAAACCCACGAGATGCTTTTTATATAGGAGCTTTTAACGTCCGTACTCTATGTCAAATTGGCAAACAGGCAATGCTTGCTGAAACCTTATACTCCCTTAAAATTTATGTACGCTGTGTCTCCGAAACACGCACACAAGACCCAAGCGTGGTTATGCATCTCAGAACGCCAGGGATGAACTCAGCTCTTTCACATTTCTCCCTCCGTGTGTCCGGTGACCCAGAAGCGATGACTCGTGGAACATATGGTGTGAGAGTTGCATTCAGCCCCAGAGCTGAAGACGCTTTGCTGGATTGGATCCCAGTGAACAGTCTTCTTTGCGCCGTCCAGTTATCCAGCTCAATCAGGCTCAATGCCTCTTGACATAAAAGGCGGTGTCTGTTTGAAGTGTTGGCTTACACCCCAACGGACTGCAGTTCTGACGCTGAGAAGGATATTTTCTATCGAGAGTTATTCGGACTAATTTGTCAAGTAAGAAGCACTGACATTGTGATACTTGCACGCGATATGAATGCTCAAGTAGGTCGTCTGAGCTCCTTGGAGTCACATTTGGGCGGTCGATTCGGAGTCGATGCAGGCCGCAGAGGGAATAGAGAGCGACTCCTCCAACTGTGTGCTGATCATGAGCTGTTTCTGAACCGTACGAACTTTCAGCAGAAACGTTCGCATCGCGTAACCAGGCGGCCACCAACTTCCAACAACTGTGGACCTGGTTGGATCACGTGGCCATCAGCCACCGGTAGAGAGCCACAATTGAAGACTGCTGTTCACTCTGGGGCACACAACTTGATTCTGATCACGCCATGGTGCGTGCACGAATGACAGTTCGTTTCCTCTCAGGCCCTCGCAAGTCAGCAAGAAGCATGCCAATCCACCATCTTCGAAGAACTACCATGGTTCAGCAGTATCGATCTGAGCTAGCTCAACAACTCTCTACAGCAAACCAATACTGCACTGGTAGGGAGCAAGTGAATGAAGCATGGCAAAATGTCAAAGCAGCTACGCTAGCGGCGTTCAGTGCTGTCTGTCTGACTTCTCCGATACAATCAAATGACCACTGGATATCGTCCATCGATGTTAGGAAATCCCTACCAGCGAGCAACGAGTACGAAGGCGCACACAAAGCCCTCAAACGCCAAATAATGAAAAGCGTAAGGAAGGACCGAAATCCCTCATGTACACTGAAAGCTCGGGAGATGGAGAAGGCTTTTGCTACCAGAAACAGCCGTGCCCTATATCAACTGATACGATCGACTGGCCCTAGGAAAGCAACGGTCAGTGAAACGATAAGTGAAAAAGATGGCTCATTAATTCACTCGCAAAAACGTCGACTGGAAAGATGGGCCGAACACTTGGAAGAGCAGTTGAGCTGGCCTCCTGCAACACAGCCTGTGGAGATAGCGCATACAGGCGAACGGAATGTAAACCTTGATCGCCCGTCGGAAGAAGAAATAAAGTACGAAATATCCGTGCTAAAACGTGAGAAGGCACCAGGATCGGACGGCCTCTATCCAACCCTCTTCAAAGAAGGCGGAGAATCCATGGTGACCCATCTGACAAAGCTTATTGGTGCCATATTGAACGAAGAGAAGCTGCCTGCAGAATGGGGCATGTTGACAATTATTTAAAAGGAGTATTCAAAAAGAGTATGCGGAGGCTATGTGAATACCACCGTGGCATCAACCTGGTCGCTGTAGCGTCGAAAGGTGCTCACTGGTCTTATCCTTTGAAGGTTGACTGAACACAGGTAGAGGCAGACCCGTGAAAACCAACTTGGATTCCGTCGTGCAAGAAGATGCATCGATCACATTTTCACCCTCCGACAGATTCTGGAACAGTGACACTGCTTCCAGCAACCAACAATGATAGTGCTCCATGATTTGAAAGCTCCCTTTGACTCTGTGGACCGTCAGGCACCATGGCAGTGTCTATGCAGGAAAGGTGCCCCCCATAAATTCCTGACCCTTCTTAAGGCGCTGTACGCCAACTCCCGCGACCATGTGAAGGTCTACGGGAAGCCCTCGCCTGAGTTCACCACGTCAAGTGGTGTCAGACAAGACCGTTCTCTTTCACCTTTCCTCCTCTTGGAAGACTAACTGTCAGCCCCTAAATCCTGTGGGGTCGAAGTTTTCCCGGGACGTCCGCTCACACACATTGAGTACGCAGACGACACAGCTCTTCTTGGATCTGACGCCGTGGTAATGCAAACAATACTAAAAAATCTAAATAATTCTGCCTCACGGTTTGGCATGCGCTTTACGCATGAAAAGTGTAAAGTGCTACCGCAAGACTGGGTAGGCTCGAACCCTAGCCTCATGCTTGCGGATGAGCTGCTTGAGGTAGTAGTAGGTCTATCTGTACAGTTGTATCAGTCCCGGTGGTCTCGTGAAAGATGATATTTCCATCCGGATTGGGTTGGCCAGAGCAGCTTTTGTGAACCTGCATCACCTGTGGCGTAGGCGTGACATCATCTTAACCGTCAGGGGTCGATTTTACAGTGCTGCAGTGCGATCCGTATTGCTATACGGGTCAGAAACCTGGCCGCTGCGCGCCAGGGACGTCAAAAGACTTTCAGTGTTTGACCATCGATGTCTTTGGCCCATAGCCCGAGTCTGGTGGAAACACCGGATCAGCAATTCTGAAATACGTCGAATGGTATTCGGAAGAAATGACTCACACACTAGCTGAATTGATCATACTGGATAGGTTGAGGTGGCTTGGTCACGTGCTCCGTGTGCCAGTCGACCGACTTCCTCGAAGGGTTCTTTTTGCAGAACCACGCGAAGGGTGGAAAGGAATCCGGTGAGGTCAAATAGTGGCATGGCAGCGAAGTGTGAGAGGCATTAGCAACAAACTCACCCGCGCTGGTCACTGCCGTCTCCCTGGCTGGGGACCCCAAGAGGAGCCACATAAATGGTTAGAGACATTGTCAGACATGGCCCAGTCGCGCCCTCAATGGCGCTCGTGCATCCAAGCTATTGCCTTCAATGTATAGCTCGCATCCCAACACCCCCACTTAAAAGTTCACTGACAGGCCTGTATTTATCAGTTCCGGCCCCAAATGCGCAACTACCTACTCCACCTCCCCAAATCATCGGTGGATGAAACTGTGGCAGCAACAACCACTGCGCGACAACTAAGCGGTTCTTACAGCTGATAATGATGACGATCTCTAACTGTTCAGATCAGTTTCGGTGAAGAAAGTTGTCACGGAGAGACCGTCCGTGGTATGACGGTGCGGTGCTTCCATGACCCATTGGGCAATACCCGCGGAGTATCTGTGCGAGACTCGCAGTCTCCAATCCTAGGATGGTCCATAATTAGAGGTCTGACCAACAGTCTCCAATTCTCTCCAGGTTAGGAGTTGGAAATATGTTGCACTTGTATTTCCCGTCAAACACCACTGCCTTGCCAGGCTTTTGAGCCAAAGGCATTGGACAAAGACCCTAATCGCCCTCCTGCCTAGGGGTGGCAGTATCCCAGCCCACGTACAACCATGGAAGTCAACGAAAAATACTGTCGTGCTATTTTGGTCATTACTTGATGTCGTCAGTCGGGAAACCTTGCTGCATACAGCATGGTGGGTAAGCGAAAACAGGCCGCAGCCGACGCCTCCTCTAAATGCTTTTTGTGCCCCCTCCCTTACACCCCAATAATAATTCTCTCATTGTGGGCCCATCCGTTAGGACTGACAACGCATTCGTTTTGAGTTTGCTTTGGCAGCAACATCTACGCGTTAACCAGCACTGACAGCCTCAGGCATCTCACACTCCATCTTCAGGCCTCGACACCAAGTCTATCCGGCTACTATTATTGTTTACACTCTGAAGCAAACAGGACAACAAGCTGCTCTTGCTCTCAGTGGACTCGCTTGACATTGATATGCGTTGGTTATCATAAACAAGAATTCACGATGCAACCAGTGTTTGAGGTAACTGCCCTATCAATCTCCACTCTCTTCCGGCTGAACACTTCTAGCAAATCTGAGGCCGCTGCTACAGGATGTGCAAGAGTCGGTATCATCCTAATTTACTGGAAGGAAGGAGTCTTGCTCAACTGGATACTTGTTGATAGTCACCTTTGTGTGGTTAGTCTGGCAACATTCGTGAAGGAATCACACAAGCGGAAAGCTGACCATTCTCTGTCGTCTGCTTACGCCCCAACCGACTGTAGCTTTGACACTATCAAAGAAAAAAGTCATGAATGCCCGGTTACGGCGGGTTAAAGGCTCAGATACCATTGTGGTTGCCGAAGCTCTGAATGCGCAAGTGGGCAGGCTTAGCGCAACTGAAACTCAATTAGGTGGTCGGTATGGATTGGACTTCGTGTGTACGGACAGTGGTGAACAAGTGCTTCAGCCGCGTGCTCACCACAGACTGTTTTTGTGCAGTATCAACTTCCGAAATAATCGAAATCGTCTGTCCGCACGGTGCCCTCCAACAACGTGCCAGCCACGAACCCGAATTGATCAATCACATCTTCATCAATCACCAATTGCGCAGATAAACAACTGAATGTCACTCATTTTGGAACAACCGTGTGGACAGCGCGCTCGTCTGGAGTCGCTTCTTCCTTCGTTTTCCAGGGTAACGTAAGGTGTAGACAGACAGTTCAGCAACTGAGGGACTGGCAGATAGCAAAGTTAGACGGATTTGTCAGAATCATCTTCTTGGCTCTCTTCCTGTTCGTGTCGGATGCGAATTCGTATGGGAACGAAGCCACAACATCTCTGCACAGTCCCGGGAGTTTTCCTTGTGGCACGCCGCTACCAGGTCCGCTCAAGAACTCGATATCAGACCGAACGGTGCCACTGCTTGAATCTCGAGTAAACGTTCTCGCCGGTCCCGAATATCATTCTGCACGACGAATTATCAGACATCGAGTGAAACTGAGTGTGCGCACTGGCCACTATTTCAGTTGATTCGTGCGTCCGGGCCCCGGTAGCCACCTGTGAGCGAAACCACCAATAATAAGAGCGACACGACCACCTTGAACGAGGAAGAATGCCTCCGCCGCTGGCCACCTGCCGCCACTCACATGGATCCTGGAAGTAAAAGAGGACCCTAGACAGTGAACCTGGAACGCCCTACGGTCTCGGAGGTCTATGACTGCATATATTCTCTGAGGCGCCACCGAGCTGCTCGCCCACATTGTTCAAGATGGCGGTGAAGTCCTCAGTCAGCGCTCGTTGGATCTATTTTTCGACATCTGGGAAAAGGAGAATGCCACTGAAAACTATGAAGATTCGGTGATAGTTCCCATGGTGGGTGGGGTAGTCTCAGGCGGATCAGTCTGACCTCAGTCGTAACGACATTGTGTGTCACTTGTCCTTCGCCTAAGGGGGGCTCGTGAAATACTGAGTGGAGAGCAGCAAGCGGGATTCCGGCATGGTAGGGGTTACGCTGACCAAAGCCCCACACTCCATCAGGTGCTAGAACAAAGCCATACGTATAAATGACCCACAGCTTTAGTATTCCTGGATTTCCAAGGGGCATTCAACTCGGTTCACCGGGCTGTTCTCCTTAACACGCTATCCCAGCAAAGTTTCTGGACATAATAAGTTCTTTGTATTCTCAGACCTCCGGAAATGAGAGTATACGGACAGCTCTCCAAAAGCATGCGTACACAGTAGTGTACGTCAAGGGTGTCAACTCCCTCCGTTCCTATTTAATCATGTGGTGGACGAGATAACGGGACGGATGGCTGAAGGTTTTCAAAACCCTGGTTTTTAAATAGCCACTGAAGAAAACCTTGTCGATCTGGAATATGCGGTTGACATCGTTCCCGTCTTCGAAGAGGATAAAAGGCGCAGCTGTTTTTGGATTAACTGAGGAGTCGTCTCATCCACTGGCATGCTTTTTGCACCCACAAAGTACAGGGTCATGCTCCCGGACATGCATTCAATCCACGTAGAGGCACTCAAAGTTGTGGGGGATTACGTATCGCGGATGTTGCACTATTTTTCATTGAAGTGCGACATATGAGGTGAATGTGCGAACCTGCAAGCCTCGGATCGCGCTATATCCCCGACTCTCAAGGGACGTGTGTATCAGGCTACAATACGGGCTGATTTGTATGCCTGTGAGACTTGGCCGGTTCGAGTAACGGAACTGAGACGCCTTCAGGTGTTCGACAATCGTTGTCTCAGGACCATAGCTCGTATGGGTTGGTGTCGGCGAATCCGTAATGAGCGGATTAGAAAGCGAGTTTTCGGTTGTGCAACGGTGACTTCCATTGAAGAATGTGTCCAGCACCAGAAGCTACCAAGTATTTCATATGTCTAACCATCATGTGCAGAAGAAAGTGTTGGTTTCCGTGCCCAATTCAGAGTGGTGGAAGCAGAGAGGTGGCCAACCTTGGAGCTGGCAGAAGAGTATGAAAGAAATTGGGTGCTGTAGGTGCTACTCGCTTTCCGGGATGGGGATTTCGTGATCCCTGCCGCGCCTGGTTGGAGACGCAGCAAGATATGGCTGCTTATCGATGTCAGGGGGCGAGATGGCTCAGTGGTTAGAGCGCGGATTTACTGACCGGAAGGTCCGTGGTTCGAATCCGACCTCTGCCTCTTGACTTCCCCTGTCTAGGTTTGGGCAACCAGGCAGTATCCCGGCCCTCGTGCCTCCTTCGAGTGGCATGGCAGTTAGGCACCGTAAGGGTGCTGCAGCTGAACGATCTATCTCTATCTATCTTATCGATGACAATGGCGTTCTTGTTGTTAGTTTCTATCCAGATTGTCTGAATGCGTGTCTGTAGGTGCAGACAACTGGGAATGATTATGGTAGACTAGCAGTAAGTCCCTTCGGCGTCCACATTCGTTCTCTTCTTCACAATAAGGCTTTCAAATAAATTATGGTTGCACGGCAGCAAAGCATCAGTGTTGCACACTGATATCACGTTGTCGAAGATGATGACGATGATGATGAAAGTTGTTTCTTTCAGGGTTTGCGCAAGGAATGGATAAACCACTTATATCGAGTCCCTGTTGGATATTGTTTTGTTCCTAGGCCGAGTAATTCAGTGGAGTTCCGTTGGATAACGGTAAGTCGTGTGCGTAAGGGGATGGCTGGGGCGGCCGCAGTTTGTGGCCCTGGATAGCATACGACAATGGAGGATAGTGGGTGCAGAAAACAAATGCCAGCGGGTTATTAATTAAAAATAAGAGAACCGATGCAACAGCACGATTGCCCGCATGAGTACTTCCAACAATTGATGTGGTAGGACTCCAATCCCTTAACCCTGCAGGCAACATGCACCATTGCTGTCATGACCCACCCATACTTTCCATGCTCTACCTGCAGATCGTGTTTTTCCTACCTTGCGGTATCTTCCATTTGGAACCTGCTTGAGAAATCCTGACACGGCAAAATAAACGACCACCTGACGTGCGAAGTACACGACACGAGCAGCGTATAAGGCCGAATCAACTTATCAGATGGATGAGCTGCTGATTCGTCACACTTCAGGGTAGCGCCTCCGATATCCCATGATATGTGTGCAACGCTTCAAATGCATCAGAAGTAAAACAAGCGACCTTCTTTTGACTTCAGTATACAATGGCCAAGCTTCACAAATATAAAGCAACACCGTACGCACCGAGACATTGTCCACCCTGCCTTTTACTGCGAGACTGGTGTCACGTAGGATTTAAGAGAAGCCTAATCTGAAGGCACAGGGAGGGGGACATATATCTACTATCCGACAAACTATTGGTACATGAGTGGCTCGTGATTGTCATGTTATCTTAAGGGTAAAAAGATAATGGGAACTTACGCACATTTCAAGAGTGAGTGACGCCGCTCTACCTTGGAACACTAAGTTGAATGCAAACCGAGCGACAAGAAAACCCTTATCAGTCGTTGCCAACGAACATTGCACCTGAACATCTACTGCTGCGAAAGGATGAAGGGTGCAGCCCTTAAGCTCACAGGGAGAATCCAAGCTGCCATACGCGGCTCTACTGTACTGAAGAGACCGAACCGCAGCTTATTGGCTCTTATTGAAAGTTATATCGAAGCGACACTATGCAACCGCAACCGTCGTCAGAAGGCAAATGTTGGACAGTTGTTCTCGTCGTTTTTTTGATCTGTTTGTTCATACAATACATAAAAAATTGTTCTGGCAACGAGGACCAATAAAGCCACTCGCGTCCTCGCTAACGCAAATCTAACCTGCCGATAGGAATATCCTCCTGAAAATAAACGAACCACGCATGTACACATCCCGATAAGACAAACAGTAGTACAGACAATTCAGCCTCCAAGTAGAGTGGAGCAGGGTGGATGATTTCAAGACGAACTCGTACTCCTTGAAAACGATGGATTACTTTTACGTTTCCCTACGACCGCTAACTCGCGTACTGAAGTTAGGCATGTACTGAGTCAGACGCAGTTTTTCCGCTGTTTTTCCAAACATGAATCATATTAGTAATCTCATAATGATAAGGAAATGCACCAGGAGCGAAGGAGACGCGATAACAGTTTGAACATGTGTAGGAAAGATAAAATCTTATATACCAACTAAACGGACGGAAACAATCTAATACAATCATTTCCGATACCTACATGTGATCAAAACACTATTCCGCGAATTAGGGCTCAGCCGCAATAACTTTAACAAACAGCGTAGAAACACAAGCCCCACTTAACGATACGCTTGTCATTTAGCGATGCTAGAGTGTAAATTGTACAACAGCTAGTTTTGTCAACAACAAGATGACGACTAATCCATGAGAAACCGGACGTCAGATTAGCGTCAAGCACCAAACTGATGTCACCTGACGCGATACAAACAAAAAAGAATAGGACTGGGACAAGAACACACCTTTCTTCTTGGTCCCTTGTGTCGTGGGTCTTGTAGCATTTTCTGACTCCATAGATCGAAAAAGAAATCCGGATCTGAGAACAGCTTCATACTGACTCGATTATCATCTCTCAATTCGTCCATTTGCTCCAAAGGCGGCGGTGCATCGGCTCTGTCGTAACAAGCACGCATGGAGGGAGGGATTGTATGCCGACTCAAGACCTGTAAACACAATCTGAACAAACAACACACAAAAACTTACTCTGCTATCAGCAGGCTTTTTACTTGTGAATGGAGCAAGCTGAACCGGCGGCGTGTTGGCTGTGAGGTCTTCGTCACCTGCCTGCATCGACTGCACATCGGCCTGCAGAGTGACAAGACGGTTTTGCAGACGCATTGTGCGCTCCGCGAGGTTAGACAATTCAGATGTGAGTTCTTCGAACATATTTGTAGCCAGCTGACTAATGGAAGCCAGTTGGCGCATTAAATTGCACAGTGTTGCATTCGAGACAAACTCCAATTCGTTGTCTACATCAGCAGGCACTGAGACCTGGCTGATGCGGACTGGTTGCACAGTGTGCTTGGGTAGTGGCATAATCCTGAAAAGTGCGGAAAGGAACTGTGAAAAAACAGGAGTTGATATAAAAGGACACACAGTGAAATGAAAAAACAACAAAACAAGTAGTACAAGAACTTCACCTAAATGACGCCAAGGTGTGTGACGTTTCAGTGCATTTGTTTTTGAGGCATTCGTAGATGTACATTCCGAAATATTAAACAATAATAGTAATGGCGATAATAACCATCGTGCAACCGAAGGAAGCACGTAATGTCAGGCCAACCGAGCTCATACACAAGCAGTCGAAAAGCTAACCTTGGATTCAAACGGCGGACCTTTCGGCTAGCAGGTTCGCGCCCTAATCGCTGAGCTGTCCCGGAAACTGTTTTACTGGCAAGTAGGAATTTCGTAAAGAGGCTAGTTCATACCATAGTGTGGCAGTTTAAGTATCCTCGCGACATACTGCACTATGCTGGAAGGCTTCGACTTGACACCCAGTCTCATAACAAGCTGACCAATGCGTAGAGGCCTGACGAAAAGTCTGCCGGTCCTCAAGTTGGAAGTTAGAACACGTATGGGGATTTATTCCTTAGAAACCAGTAATACCGTCGTAATCATGAGCGGCAACACGAGAGAACACTACTATTTCACTGCCGTAAAACTGGCAATTTATTCGAATAAAGCCTTATAATTAAAAAAAAGTGGGATAGGGAAGGGAAGGCGATACAAACTTCAGAGGTGCCTACACCTCCGACACTCAGTCGGGCAATCCGGATGGAAACCGACAACATAAACGCCACTGACATCGGTTAGCCACCATATCTTTCAGTGTCACCAGCACAGGGAGGGTCACGAGGACTTCATCCTGGAAGACGAACAGCGGCAACAACATCCAAAATTTTTGTAACGCCCCTCACTTCATTGTCATGTCAAATTCTGTCCACCTCTAAGTCTCATGCACGCCGAAAAAAGCGCTGGTCTCGGTAGGCGGTAACTCAGCATGTGTAACACGTGGCACAACCATCTTAGCTTGCAGGAAGGTGAACCGTACCATAACCTAGACTCCTCATAATCTGAGCTCAAGGTGATTTAACGGTAGGAGAGGAGGACTTACTGACCGGAAGGCCTGTGGTTGGGACCCAAACCGGGAATCTCGACCGCTCCTGTCTATGGCTAGGCAACCTGTGAGTTTCTTGGCCCTCGTGCTTTTCTCAGGTAACACGGCAGCTTGGTACTGAAAAGATGTTATAGCTGAATGATCACCATTTTATTTGAGACCCAATGTCTTCGGAAGCCAACAAAGGACACAAAGAGACAAACGTTATCCCGGCCTTCGAGATTCTTACACTGACTTCAGCAGACCCACTTCCATCCAAGCTAACAAAACTACCCAGGCATGTGAAATCCTCCACAGCCTCCAGAAAATCTCCTTGAATCGCAAAGGCCATATTCACAGACTGTACATGGTTCAGTCACGTGCCGAGAGATGGTACGATAGTCAGTTCACTCGACAGCGTATGCGCTTTGTTCTTGCCTGGGACTTGACTGGAACAATGTTCCTGACTACGCTGTCATTAAGCTCAGCCGAACTGCAATGCCAAGGCTTCTAACTGCCTTATATTGGTTTCCGTTGTAGAGTATACTGGTGGCGAACCGACGGTCAACTGCAAAATTTTATTTGCACTTGTCCGTGGTTGTAGGCTAGCTGTTCTCACAAGTGGTTACCTGGTTGTCGGTCTCCGTAGCGATGGCCCGCTAGAGTTCTGGGTCATCTGCGCCCAAATGGAGATAGCTTGTCATCATCATCAGAGACAGCAACATCAGTGTTGGTACTGATGTTTCCCCGCCGTACAGTGGTAGCTTATGTAGAAGTTAGAGAATAATGAATCCAGCGACGAGCCTTGTGGTATTCCGCCGGATGCTCCTCTTCAAGATAATATTGACCCAGTGACCCGCATTGCACACCACGGCTCGTGGGTAGATAAGGGTCGGCACTGTATGGCTGACAGTAAATGGCTTTCGTGAAACGAAAGGATAAATCGACGGGTTTCCGACGGTCTCGATTATCCACTCTGGATACTCGGCCCAGTAGCATACTGATTATGCAGGATGCATTCTGAACTTTGATTGTGGTTTCATCAGGGAGCAGGCAGTTCCCCTGCTCTTCGGATCATGGCGGGCGATGCGCCGGACGTACCGAGCTTCCTTTTTCCGTGCTGCTCCATTGGTTGCACATGCGGAGTTGTTTCAGAGGGGGTTCTGAAATCCCTAGCGGTGGTAGCCTGGAGAACAGAGATTGGAAGGTGGTTCCGGTCGGCCATCTTCCGCACGAGGCAATTCATTTGCCCGCTGCACTTATGACTCGAAGTATCCCCATGTGTGATGCGGGCCAGTGAGAATAAAGGATCTGCGACACGCCTATCAAATAGTGAAGGCCTGTAGAGTCAGGCATCCTTGTCCGCATGATAGGACTACTATCCCCGATATCATCTGGGTGCCTACCCTCTGAAACTGTCCTACCCGACGTGTTTCCCCCTTGTGGACTGGTATACCAAGTATTCATACTGCATGACTGGTCGGATATATACCATGTTCAAGAAGCCTAAGAATGCAAGACTGCAGGTGCTAAAGGATCGTCTCAGCACCCACAAAACCTCCAAGGTTTTGTTCGATGCCAGTTGTGCGGGCAAGTTTTCAGATCAAGTTGGATGAGTAATCTGAGGCTATGCACAGCCTGAATTGGTGAATTCTGTGTTAAATTCGACTTATATGCTTTGGCCCCTGATACCGACCCCATCATCATGAGTTCGGACGAACTACTGTTGAGGCAATTTGTAGTATCAGATCTATGCAGATCTATGTGTAACCTCACCTCAGCGTGGAGGTCGATCGGCGGGCTGATGGTGATCACTTCATCACAGCGCGCGCTTCCATTGGACAGCAGTTTTTATGGTTTTGGGTAGTAAGTGCAGTAAACTTCCGTCTACAGTTGTCAACGCCACATCTACTAACCAATACAAATTACTTTTAGATGTCTTTACGTCAGTTGTTGCACTGGAAAGCTTACTATCCAACGCTGGGACCGTGAAAAGTGACGCTACATGCTCGCCTCGGAAGAAGTCTGCTGAACGTCAAACCCGATTTGGTAGCCTGGGATAAACGCCTCAACTTTGTGCATCAATCCATGAATTTTCGAAGCAATAGAGAGGTCTGAAGACCATTCCAGTTTTAAGACTGGACACTCCGTCGGCCGTGGCTGGTTGACATGCTGTTTCCACATCGGCGGTCAAACTCGGAGCTATGGATAACCTGACAGACCCTTTTGATGACCCCAAAACTGACTTCTGTGGCAGCGCGATAGTTCTTCCCGAGTACATGGCTTCCAGGTAGAAGCTTTGGTTTCTTTTCCGTTGCTGACTGAGGATGCGTAAATATCGAGAGGACGGTGTCGTGTGCAAGTCCCAACCGACCGCTCATCCGCTAGAGAGCGGCCGTCAGAAGAGTGTAGACTGAGTTGCTCCATAGTGTTCAATATTTCTGTCGTTGCAACTCCCCCCTTTTACTAAAGCAAGCTTAAAAGTACCTAGGAGCCCTTCAGCTTGACCATAATGAACGGTGGGGAAGTGATATGCTTGATGCCTAACTTTCAGACGAAGTCACCAAACTGGTGAGATGTGAACTGAGTACCGGTACGGCGGCTAAGTACCAGTATATATTGTTGGTGTGTTGCCGTCAGGGATGGCCGGATGATGGCCGGTATAGGATACTGGGAGATCAAATAGTGGAGGATACCGCAGTCTCATGACGGTCATCATAGATGTTGTCTCAGACAAAAACTTCAAGCCACTTCCTGGATGTATCAATAACGATGTAAAAGACCGGCACGTGAATGGATTTGGTGAAATCTACGTGGGTTCGCGATTACGGTTTCTCCGACTATGGCCAAGGCCGCGGTGATTGTCGGCTCATCACCCGTTCGAGCGCAAGCTTGGTCGCGTAACCAATCCTCACATCCATCAGAACAGAGTTGGTTCATGAGTTCGCGCATAAGGTGCGCAATTCGCAGGAAGGCATTATAGAAGACAATCAATCGTCCAAATGACTCAAGTTCAGCCACCTTCACTGGGTTGTGCATTCGCATTATTGCGCTGCTATTTAGCGGACTGCGTCGACGGCCATTTAATAAAAAAAGAATGAGAGTTTAAAAGTATCCTTTGAAATCCACAGTCAAGTTTACGTTGAGTAACAGCATCCAATCGGGACCAAAGTGTCTTTTGGTCACTCGTGTCCGCAAGGTACACAGCGAATGCATCACACAGCAACATATTCATAAGCTATTATAAAGAGACTGCTGGCGTAATTTTCACTCCGACCAAAAAGCTAGTGTTACGATTGATGCTGATCGTCAGAAGATGACCGGACCCCTCATCGGCTTCAATTTTCAGGTTATCTCCTGAAATATTGTCCACCGTTCAGCTGTAACACCCTTTCGGTGCCATGCCACCCGAAGGAGGCACGAGGGCTGGGATACTGCCAGGTTTCCCAAGCCTAGACAAGAGAAGTCGGGATGCAGATGCCGGGTTCGAACCACTGACCTTCCGGTTAGTAAATTCGTTCGATAACCATTGAGGCATCTCGCCCCAAAATACCTAAGTATGTACCACCGTTCACCTTGGCAAAAATATCATCAGGCAAAAGCAATGGAAACTGATGGCTATTCAAAACGTCAGTCAGACTTGCAGAACTGACATGAGTGCGCAAGGTACCATCCGGTCTATTTGACAACCACGATCGAAGCAGTTCAGGATTGTTAAAGGAGCATGTGGTCGGCTTGGCATTCGAGCGTACGAAAAGCACCACCTCGCTTTCGGACATCACCCAAGACCACAGCTGGAAACTTCATCATATTCCTGCTATAGTCTGAGTCGCGATACTAACTGGGTCATTGGCCACTGGCACCAAACTTTCTATTTGTCTTAGATGTGTACCGAGTGAAGACCGGCAGGGCGGAAAGGTACAAATGATCATTTCAGTCTACATCCAAGAGGTCAAGCTCACAAGCTGAAAGGCAACTGACACCACAACCACTGCCTCTACCGCACATTCAAATTCCAGGGACAGATGCACTTTAAGGATCGGTTTCCAGTAAACAGCCGTCTTTGCAATGTTCGGGTGACCGGTCCAATTAAGATAAACGCATCCGGACGGGATAAACGGTGTTCATTGGTTGTCAGTATACCCTCCGACAGACAGCAGCTCCGAGGCTGAGGAAGATATCTATCGAGATTTGTCGTGGTTGCTTGCCAGCATGACGTACAGGTATTAGGATTCTACAGTTGATATGAACGTCTATGTCGGCCGACTAAGACCGGAAGACTTTCATCCTGGAAATCGATCCGGGGATGACACACCACACAGATAATGAAAGGTGAATTTTTCAGTTATGTGCTGAATATCGTTTATTTCTAGGCGACACAGTTTCAGCACCAACTTGTTACATGGAGACCACTAACTACAAACTCACACCATGTAGCAATCAGCTATCGGTGAAGACCTTCGATACAAGAATGTCATTCATTTTGGTGTACGTCGCTTGAATCTGACCACGACATTGTGTGGTCACATGTAGCTGCTTGCCTTTCCTCTGGAACACGCCAGGTGGTTAACGGTCATTCAGTCTGTCACAATCAACGCCTCTCTGTAGCCCAACAATATCAAGTTGAGTTGGCTTCCAGGTTTCTAGACGGGCACAATCGTATGGCAACTGGAAAAAGGTTAAAGAAGCCATGTTCACAGCTTTTGAAATCCTCCGCCGAAAGTCGCGCGCACACTCCAGTGAAAACTGGATATCATTACAATCAGCAGCTCCCAGTGAGGTCACAAAAACTATACGGCAACTGAAGACTATGATGGCGCGCGTAGATCCCTCAAACATCAAATAGTAAAGAGCTTAAGGATTGACATAGAGCACTGGTGTATAGCTAAATGCTGATAAATGGAGAAAGCTTTTACAGCGGGAAACAGTGTCACCCTATTCCAACTAATCCGATCAGCTGGTTCGAAGAGCTCAGTTGTTAGTGGAACGATATCCGATCGAGCCTCTTCTGGTGGTAGATCAGGTGAGCGCTGATCTGATATCCCAGCTTGGCAATTAGCTTCCTAACGATTCGCCACCAATGGAGAAAACATACCACTGCGTAGCTGAGCGGGCACTGCACATTGATGATGTCTCCTCGACTGGTGAGGAAACATTTGCAAGCTAGCTGCTAAGCTCAGAGGACAAATCAGTGGCCATCTGACCGGCTACCAGAAAACGCAGCCGGACTACCAATGTTTCGACATTGCCTATAGGATTTTAATCCACTCAGAGAAATGACACGCTGACCGGTGAGCTGAGCATTGGATAATAGTTCGGCTGTCCCCTATCGGGTCAACCTCCGGAAGGAACACATAAACCTGGATAGAATATCGACACCAGTCCTTCCATCGACAACGGAAGTTCAGCGTGAAATCTCATTGCTCCGAAGCAACAAAGCACATCGCTAAGTCGTTTTCACCTTGTGATCCTCAGAGGTGAACCTCTTATGGTTTTATACTAAAATACCTGGGATAAAAATAGAATATCGACAAACTGGAGCGCCTCGAGGGTGATCCCTATATTCGCAAACTAAGGCTCGAAAACCGCCGGGGCATCCGCCTAGGGGTTATGGCCTTAGGATGCCCTCTGGTATTATTCTGAGCAGGTTGACCAATCATCGGGAGAATCGGGTTTACTAGAAACGGACTAGGTTTCTCCCTGGCCGAGGTCGCAGAGATCTTACCTTCACTTTGTGAAAACTGTTCTTGACTCCGATGATTATCAGAAACTACGGCAGTGTCGGGTTGGCTCAGAGGTTAAGGCGCGAACTAATTAAACGAGGTCCGTGATTCTAACCCAACCCTGGCATCTCGACTGCCTCTGTTTATTCTTTGGCAACCTAGCAGCATTCCAGGCCCCGTGCTCCCTTCGAGGCGCATGACAGCTAGGCACCGAAAGAGTGTTACAGCCGAACGATTATTATCACAGTATTATCATTATTATTGCTATTATTATTATTATGGCAGAGTCCGGAGAATCCTTGTTGCCTATGAAGGCTCCGTGTGCCTCCTCCCGTGGACACACACTTGTCTGCGGCAAATTCTCTTTGGAGTTCACTACATCCATTAACCTCAGGTGGTGCCGTTTGCTGCCCTCGTGGATATAAATAGTCCCCCAGCGCTCACCCACGGACGTTGAGTGCGCTGAAAGCAATGTACTTATCGGATCAGACACTTGTAAATAACATAAATAATTCTGATGCACGGTTCAACATAGGCTTCACACATGCAAAGTGTACAGTGCTACTGGGAGATTGAGTAGGATCAAACCGAAATCTCGTGTTTGCTGGTGAACCGGTCGATGCGGTAGATAAGGTCATTTGTAAGAGCGAATGCCTAAAACCTAGTGGATTTGTGAAGAATAAAATCACTTCCTGAATTCGGTGGGGGGGGGGAAGAGAACCGTTTGCCAACGTTGGCATTTGTGGCGTCCACGTGACATCAGTCCGGCTACCAAGGGTAGAGCACGCACTGTTAAGATGGCTCAGCGGTTAAGGCCGGAGGGTTTGTGCTTCAAACCAGACCGCGGTAGCTCGACTGCAGTATCGCAGCCCTAATGCTTCCTTCGTGTAGCATGGCAGTTATGCACCGAATGGGCGTCAAAGTTGAACGGAATTAGGTTGTGCACTGCTGTGGTTCGATCTGTCTGCTTTATAAATCAGAGACGTGGCTTCCACATGCAGAAGATAACTGAGGACTGTGTTTGAAATTCAGCACATCCGAAGTATTACGCGAGTCTGGTAGGGGTAATGGTGAGGTTCTTCATAGGCTTTTCAGGAAGAGCAACCCGCAATCGACAGATCAGTTGGTCACATTATACAGATTATGCTGGTCATACCATGTACTTCGTGTACCAGGAGACAGTTTGCCTAGATCTTTGTCTAACCGAGCATCGGTGGAGACGACCGAGGGACGATGCTTGAAAGTCCCTACCAGTCACCTTAACTACGTTTTTAGCTTCCATCTCCCGCATGGGGTACCGGGACGAGAAAAACCGATGATCAGTGACGCTGACAGATAGGTCTGTGAGTCACGCAGGCAATGACGATCTTGCATTTAAGCTATTGACTGCATGGATAGGTCCTCCCATTTTCCGCCATACCAAAGAAACAGAACAATTGAACACCAGTGAACTGACTGAGCCATCGCCTCCAACACGTGGCTGTCATTACATTAATCTCCTTATCCTCAACTGTAGCAGCTGGAGTTACCGTACTTTGTTACACGTTTTATTGCGGAATAAATGAACTGAACCGAACACAGTCGAAATCACTTAGATATGGTGAATTTCCGAAGTTTTTTTTTATAAACTATTCTGCACTTTGGTGTGCCGAGTTTCCTTCAGATGCGAACGGGAAAAACCAATTCGTGCTTCCTTTTACTGTGACTTTGGCATACTTACGAACCCGACTAGATTATCTTAACTGACAAGCACTGCGTTAATCGGGAGTTCTGACTACGTCCAGTGGCCCCGTGTTCTTCGGGTTTGACAACACGTTCGAGCGCGTTGCCGCGTCCAACATTGGCTTTCCTTGTGCCTACGTTGATTGGACACTGAACAGCTTTTAACAGAATGAGACCACACAAAATGTTATTTGCCATAGTTAGCATCCGGAAGCGCCTTGCTCTTGTAGCATATACTTATTATTGGTTTTCGTCGAGTAACCTTGCCAACATCTGTTTTTGTTTTAACCCTGACCGTGATTCCAATTTTGCTTTTTGTGGTGCGCTGTCCGCTTACACTTATCGTTCTGCGCCCCGTGTACCCATTCATCATCATCATCAAAGACAGCAACATCAACTGATGCTTCACTGCCGTACAACCATAAGGTTCGTATAATTATATTTAAAGCCCTAGAGTGAAAAGAAGAGAAAAAGGGTGGGTGAGGGAGGGGACCTAGTGCTGGCCTATGTCAAGCGTTCTGAGGTGCCTACACCTCCAAGCGCTCAATCAGACAATCTGGAAAGAAACTGACAGCACGAACGCCACTGACATCGATTAGCCGCCATTTCTTGCAATGTCTCCAGCCAAGCACAGGCGGGGTCACGGGGGCCCCATCCTGGAAGGCGTACAACATCAACAACACCCAAACTCTTCGTGATCTCTTTCACACCCTCCTGCCAAGTCACACGTTGTCCACCCCGCGGTTTGCGCCATCCTGAAGGAGGCACGGAGAACAACACTCACGTGTACCCATTCCTCTAAACAGATCGGTTAAATACATATTTCTATCACGGTCAAATTTACGGTCTTCCTTGAGCATCTGTTACGTTACGTATCGTTAAGCTCAACTTGTAGCAGGTTATCATGAGCGCGACGTACCTGGTGGGTCACAAATATTATGATCTTAATGCCCGTAATCTACGTCGAATTGGGCAACAGGCATCCTTTACTAAAACCTTGCTTTACCTCTCTGTCGATGTCTGTTGTGTTTCCGAAACACGCATACAGGACCTCACTTCGGTCGTGCACCTCAGGCCGCTTCAGACGAGCTCAGTTGTTCCATATTTCACTCTTCGAGTATAGGGCGATCCTGACGCGTGGCATCTATGGTGTGAGAGTTGCACTCAGCCCCAAGGCTCAAAGCACCTAACTGGTCTGGATCTCGGTGAACAGTCGCCTGTGCGCTGTGCGGTTGTCTAGCTCAATTAAGATCAATGAAGGGTTGATGCGGCAAAAAGTGTTTACTTGTCGTATCAGCATACGCCCCAACGGGCTGCAGTTCTGAGACTAAAAAGGACGGGTTTTATGAAGATCTGCCACGACAGCTTCGGTCAGCAAGAAGGACGGATATGGTAATCCTGGCGGGTGATACGAATGACCAAGTTGGACGACTAATTCCAGAAGAAGCACGGTTAGATGTCAGATTTGGAGCCGAAGCTGAGCGTATGGATAATGGAGAACGACTGCTTCAGTTGTGTGCAGATCATCGTCTGTTCCTGGCCAGTACGAACTCCCAACACAAACACTCGCATCGAGTTACTTGGAGGGCACCCACCACAAGACAGTTATGGACTCAATTGGACCATATGGCTATCAGTTATCGACGAAGAGCCTCAATTAAAAATTGTCGTTCCTTCTAGGGTACGCAACTTGACTCTGATCATGCCATTGTGCGGGCCCGGTTAGCACTTCGCTTCCCGTCAGCATTAAGTGTGCCAAAGCAGCGCAGCTCGATTCATCAACTTCGACAAGTTTCAGTAGCTGAAGAGTATCGAACTGATTTGGCTAGAAAGCTACTGGAAACACACAGTCATGCAGATGACTGTGTGTTTGATGATGCACGACATCACTGTTCAACACTGATACTTCACTGCCGTACCACCATGATTTATTTGAAAGCCTTCATCATCATCATCGGCAGTGTGACAACAGAATAAAAGTGAACAGTGAAGGAACTTAGTGCTAGCTTACTACAATGATTCCGAGGTGCCCACAACTCCTGACAATCATTGGGGCAATCTGGATAGAAACTGACAAGAACGCCACTGACATCGGTTGGCAGCCATATCATGCAGTGTCTCCAACCAGGCGCAGTGGGGATCACGCGGCCCCATCCTGGAAGGCGAGTGGCACCGACAGCACCCAAACGTTTCGTAATCTCCTTCATACCCTTCTGCCAGGTCAAGGGTTAGCCACCTCTCTGCTTCCGCCGCTCTTTTCGGCAAACGATGGTTAGGCACATGCAACACATGTCCAACCAACGCAGCCTCTGGTGCGGGACACATTCTTCAATGGAAGTACCCGTTGCACAACCGAAAACTCGCTTTCTAATTGCCTCGTTACGGTTACGCCGACACCAACCCACGCGAGTTATGGTTCTGAGACAACGATTGTCAAACACCTGAAGACGTCTCAGTTCCGCTGCTCCAACAGGCCAAATCCCACAGGCATACAAAACAAACCCTATTATGGCCTGATACACATGTCCCTTGAGATTCAGGAATATACCGCTTTGCCACCATGGGTGTCTCAAATTAGCAGACGCGATCCGAGGCTTGCAGATTCGTACATTGGCCTCATCTGTCACACTACCATCAGAACTAATACGACTTTCAAGGTACACAAAACACTCCACAACTTCCAGTATCTCTCCCTGGATTGTAAATGGCGTGTTCAGTGACTGCATGTCCATGAGCCTGACCTTACACTTTGTGACAGTTCAACCAAAAACACCTGCGCCTTCTCATCTTTGAAGACGAGAACGATATCGTCTGAATATTCCAGACCGACACGGTTTTCGGCACAGGCTATTTGAACACCGGAGTTTTGAAGGCCTTCCAGAGTTCGCCTCATCATTTCGTCGATCACGAAGTTAAATAGGAATGGAGAGTGTAGACATCCCTGACGGACACCGCTTTGTGTACGGAAGCTTTTGGAGAGCTCTCCGTATACTCTCACACGTCCGGAAGTCTGAGAATATAAAGAACGTATCATGTTCACAAATTTCTGGGCAAGCGCCTCACTTGACGTCTGATAATTCGTCGCATCAAATTGTGTTCGGGACCGGCTGGGATATTTCTCCGAGACTTAAGCAGTGTCACCGTTCGGTCTGATATTCAGTGCCTGAGTGCGCCTGGTGGTGCCGTGCCGCAAGCAAAACTCCCAGAAGAACGCGCAGAGGCGACTATCAACGGGTATCCAGTCAAGCAAGGATCCTTCGGCCCGGTGACTTAGGACGATACCAACCCCTGCACATCCTGCCACAGCAGCTCCTGGATCGCCACAAGTACGCAGCCGGAAACGAGTGGAGAACGATGTGGCGGTTAGCTCAACCACTGTGCTTGCATCTTGAAGTCTTGTTTCTGATACACAGCACACATCGATGCCAAGCAAGTCCAGCGTGAGTAAGATCAGCTTGTTGGCCTCCTTGCTTCAGAGTGAGGACGTCGAAGGCGCCCAGATAGGCTGGGCGTCGAGCCTTGAAGAGTGATTTCGAGATGCCTGAGGATGTCGGCGCCGGATGACGTGCAGACGTTGCTTGGAAAACCGTTGCAGGACGAACGGAGTCATCAGTCCTAAGTGCTGGTCTACAAGAGGAGAGTTACTAATGAGGTGGGGAGAAGGGGAAGAAAAACTATGTGAGACAGAAGTGATGCGTCAGCGGTAGCATCTTTTCGCTTATCCGCCCTGCTGTATGCAGTGAATAAGGCGACCCGGCTGATGGTACCACGCGACGTCCGATGTGGCATGAGTTTATTTGTATACATGCAGTTCATGTTTGTACATGTGCTGTGAAACTGCAAGGGCGCCCACACCTAGACAGGAGGACGATTAGGGTCCTCAACCAAGGGCTTTGGCTCAAAAGCCTGACCGCAAGGCAGCGGTGTCTGGCTGGAAATGCAGGTGCATTACCATTTTTACGGGACACGTCGCCACACATGTTCCAACCCTCAACCTGGAGGACCAGGAGACTGTGTTCGTCAGACCTCTAACCATTGACCAACCTGACATGAGACTCTGTGAGTGTCGCGGAGACACCGCCCAGTATAGCTCAATGGGTCGCCGAGGTACACAAACCGTCACACGAGTCTCTTCGTTACGGAATAAGATCAGCGTTCAGCTGTGGCGCAGTTTCGGTGCCTAACTGCCATGCTACCGGAACGAGGCACGAGGATGGGATACTGTCAGGCTGACCAAGCCTGGACAGCAGAGGTCGAGATGCAGAGATCAGGTTTGAAGCACGGGCCCTCCGGTCAGTAAATCCGCGCTCTAACCACTGAACCATATCACCCTTCCCCAACCCCCCAATATGACAAGGCACCTTGCGCGGATGGTCTGCACCCCGCACTTTTCAAAGGTGGCGAGGTCCTGGCGAACAGTCTGACAACCACACTGCACAACATTTAAAACGAAAACAGAATATCAGCCGAATGGAGCTCTTCGACCGTCATCCCAGTTTTTAAAAAGGGCGCAGGAACGTCATGCGAGAATAATCGTAGCAAGAGAATAATCGAGCGAGATGGCCCAAGTGGTTAGAGCGCGAATTTACTGACCGGAAGGTCCGTGGTTCGAGCCCGACCTCTGCCTCTCGACTTTCCCTGTCTAGGATTGGGCAACCTGGCAGTATCCCAGCCCTCGTGCTTCTTTCTCGTGGCATGGCAGTTAGGCACCGAAAGGGTGCTACAGCTGAACGATTTTTTTCGAATCGTAGCATCCGTCGCACCTAAGGTGCTCTCTAACATTATTTCGCGCATGTTGATCGATTATCGGGAGAGACACATTCATGAGAATCAAGATGGGTTTCGCCTTGGCCGAGGATGCATCGATTATATCTATTCGCTGAGACAAATTCTTGAAAAGGGCCACCCCTACAAACGTCCCACGTTGGTCGTCTTTTATCTGAAAGCTGCATTTGACTCCGTCGATCGTTAAACTGTAGCGGTGTCTGGCGATCAAAGGAGTCCTTTCCAAATTTATATCCCTTATACGGGCACTGTATGCGAACTCCTGTAGGTGCATACTGTTATATACTAATATTGTGTTAAACTGTTTACTTGCTATTCATTAAACTAACTGTCTCCTAATGTTTTAGCTGATGTACTGAAATTGTTAGAAGATTAAAGCCAATCATTCGGCAATCCTCCTTCTCTATTTCTGGCTCAATCATTCGAGTGCACAACAATTTAATCTTCTAACAAAATACAATGGAACGATTGTTTCGCCCAGATCGGTTTGACGCCGATCCCCAATCCTCTTCTGCTTCAGAACAATGGATCCATTGGCACGAAACGTTTACTAATTTCCTCTCGTGCATCGAACTCCCAAACGTTGACAAAAGAAAACTTTTGGTAAATTTTCTTTCTCCGTCCGTCTATCAACATGTTCGTGAATGTACTACTTACGAAGACGCCATCCAGACGCTCGGAACGATGTACATTAAGCCCAAAAATGAAGTGTTTGCTCGTCACGTGCTGGCTACTACCAAACAAGAACCGGGTCAATTAGTCGACGCATTCCTGCAAAAATTACGTTACCTTGCCAAGGACTGCAATTTTCGTGCGGTTTCTGCCGATGAGCATCGGGATGAGGCTATTCGAGACGCTTTTATCACAGGTTTACATTCTAATTCCATTCGCCAACGATTACTAGAAAAACACACTCTTAAGCTTCAACAAGCGTTTGACGAGGCACGTCTGCTTGAACATGCTCAACAACAGTCACTCTCATACGACTCGTCTTCTCATGTTCCCTGTGGTGCTGCATCTATCAAAACGGATAAACTTCTGACTCCTGTTCGTGATGCACTTATCGCTCAGACTGACTCTAATGACGCGATTGCAAGCACATCCTTATCTTGCTTCTTCTGTGGCAACGGCAAGCACATTCGTTCAAAATGCCCGGCTCGTGAATCTTTCTGTCATTCCTGCGGCAAGAAAGGTCATTTCCAAAAAGTTTGTCGATCCAAGCCGAGTTCAAGTCGTATCACATCGTCGGTTAACCCTGGTGTCTCATCCATTTTCAACATCTCTTCATCCATCAGACTTTCCAAATCAATCGTTGATGTTATGGTGAATAATATCCCACTTCATGCTCTTATCGATACTGGTAGCTGCGAAAGTTACATTTCTTCTGACATCGCACTGAAGCATGGTTGGACAGTAACATCCTCTAAGAGCGCTATCTCGATGGCTTCAACGAATTTATCTTGTGTTACTAGCGGTCATCTTTATGCTACCGTGCTGTACAAAAGCACACGATACGAAGGTGCCAAATTATCGCTCTTGCCCAATTTGTGTTCAGACGTCATTCTTGGCCTGGATTTTCTCAGCCAACACCAAAGTGTGGTCATACCATTCACGGGTAAACGGCCCCCATTCGCCGTATGCACACTGAAAGCAGCGAAAGTCAATGCTCCATCTTTGTTTGACAATCTCGCCCCTGGGTGTACTCCGATTGCTACAAAATCTCGTCGTTTCTCTCGCGCGGATACGGTATTTATCGAGACGGAGATTCGGAAGCTACTAGCAGACAAAATTATTGAACCGTCTAACTCCCCTTGGCGGGCCCAGGTTCTCGTTACTACAAATGAAAGGCATAAGAAGCGCATGGTCATCGATTACAGTCAAACCATAAATCGCTTCACGTACCTTGATGCGTATCCTCTGCCGAAGGTGGACGAACTTGTAGAGAAGGTTTCCCATTACACGGTGTTTAGCACACTAGACCTTCAAAGTGCGTACCACCAGATCCCCATTGTCGACAAAGACAAGCCATATACTGCATTCGAGGCATGTGGTAAGCTGTTTCAATTTCGCCGCATTCCGTTCGGAGTCACTAATGGTGTGGCCTGCTTTCAACGCACCATAGACAACATCATACGCGAGGAAGATATGCTCGATACATTCGCATATGTTGACAATGTTACCGTGTGTGGTCGCGATGCCCAGGAACATGATCGAAATTTGAAGAAATTCCTGGAGGCTTCAAAACGTCACGGTATTACATTTAACCAGAGAAAGAGCATCATAGCTACTGCGAAAGTACTATTACTAGGATACGAAATATCTCACGGTATGATAAAACCAGACCCTGAACGTTTTCGAGCCCTACGGGAGTTGCCTCATCCATGTGACATCCGTTCACAACGAAGATTGGTCGGAATGCTGGCATACTACGCACATTGGATCCCATGTTTTTCGGATAAAATTCATCCAATCGTCCACAATCAGATCTTTCCCATTCCAGATAGCGTACAAGCTGCATTGAATAATCTAAAACACGATTTGGAAAAGGCCGCCGTGTTCACCATAGACTACACTCGTCCACTCGTTGTGGAAACTGATGCTTCCGACGTAGCCATTGCGGCCACCCTCAATCAAGACGGGCGCCCGGTAGCTTTCTTTTCACGCACTCTGTCACACAGTGAGCGTCATCATTCAGCAATCGAGAAGGAAGCGTACGCGATTGTTGAGGCCCTGAGAAAATGGAGACACTACCTGATTGGCAATCACTTTACACTTGTCACGGATCAACGATCAGTCGCCTTTATGTACGACAAACAGCACAAAGGCAAAGTGAAAAACGACAAAATCCAGAGGTGGAGACTTGAGCTATCCTGTTTTCATTACGATATCCAGTACCGTCCAGGTAATCAAAATAAAGCCGCTGACGCACTCTCGCGGAGTGATCACATATCTGCGATGTCACACGTGGATCTCAAACACCTTCATAACACGTTATGTCACCCCGGCATCACGCGGATGCTTCATTTCGTTCGCTCGAAAAATTTGCCGTTTTCAATCGAGGATGTTAAGGCGATTACAAATCAATGTAGTATTTGTTCAGAATTGAAGCCTCGTTTCCTCAATCACCCTTTTGGCAATCTTATTAAAGCTACGCAACCGTTTGAACGCGTCAGCATCGATTTTAAAGGTCCACTTCCATCGACTTCCCACAACAAATACCTTTTAACAATGATCGACGAGTACTCCCGTTTCCCATTCGCCTTCGCGTGTACGGATGTGTCCTCATCCACCGTGATCAAGTGTTTTAATCAGTTGTTCTCTTTGTTCGGAATGCCCTCATACGTCCATTCTGATCGTGGTGGAGCTTTCATGTCAGGTGAAGTACAAACGTTTCTTCACGACAGGGGTGTGGCAACCAGTCGAACGACCCCGTACAATCCACGCGGTAACGGACAAGTCGAACGGCTTAACGGTACTCTTTGGAAGTCTATCACTCTGGCGTTGAAGACCCAACAGAGGGACGTTACTGAGTGGGAATACGTGCTTCTAGATGCTTTGCACTCTGTTCGCTCCTTATTGTGCACCGCTACTAACACAACACCACACGAAAGATTCCTTAACTTCCACCGGAGGTCAACGTATGGCACCTCTCTTCCGACTTGGTTATCGACTCCAGGCCCCGTTCTGTTAAAAAGAATGACACGTTCTTCCAAATACGATCCGTTAGTGGAAGAGGTGGAACTTGTTAACTGCAACCCGCAGTATGCCTGTGTTCGTTTCCCAAACGGAAAGGAAGAAACTGTTTCTCTTAGACATCTGGCACCAAAAGCACAAAACATCTCTGAGGTCTATTTAACCGAATCAATCGAAGGTGTAGCGACTCCTCAAGACGAGACTCAATCACACTCGATTGATCCTCCTGGAGGCGAAACGGCATCACCAGAACAATCCAGTGAAATTCCAGAGAATGTCCTACAATACATCACAGACCAACAACGTGTTCGACCATATGATCTTCGAAACCGCGAAGCCTAATCTATATTCTCCTGACAATAACCTCTCCGGCGGGGAAGAATGTTATATACTAATGTTGTGTTAAACTGTTTACTTGCTATTCATTAAACTAACTGTGTTTCCTAATGTTTTAGCTGATGTACTGAAATTGTTAGAAGATTAAAGCCAATCATTCGGCAATCCTCCTTCTCTATTTCTGGCTCAATCATTCGAGTGTACAACAATTTAATCTTCTAACAAAATACAATGGAACGATTGTTTCGCCCAGATCGGTTTGACGCCGATCCCCAATCCTCTTCTGCTTCAGAACAATGGATCCATTGGCACGAAACGTTTACTAATTTCCTCTCATGCATCGAACTCCCAAACGTTGACAAAAGAAAACTTTTGGTAAATTTTCTTTCTCCGTCCGTCTATCAACATGTTCGTGAATGTACTACTTACGAAGACGCCATCCAGACGCTCGGAACGATGTACATTAAGCCCAAAAATGAAGTGTTTGCTCGTCACGTGCTGGCTACTACCAAACAAGAACCGGGTCAATTAGTCGACGCATTCCTGCAAAAATTACGTTACCTTGCCAAGGACTGCAATTTTCGTGCGGTTTCTGCCGATGAGCATCGGGATGAGGCTATTCGAGACGCTTTTATCACAGGTTTACAGTCTAATTCCGTTCGCCAACGACTACTAGAAAAACACACTCTTAAGCTTCAACAAGCGTTTGACGAGGCACGTCTGCTTGAACATGCTCAACAACAGTCACTCTCATACGACTCGTCTTCTCATGTTCCCTGTGGTGCTGCATCTATCAAAACGGATAAACTTCTGACTCCTGTTCGTGATGCACTTATCGCTCAGACTGACTCTAATGACGCGATTGCAAGCACATCCTTATCTTGCTTCTTCTGTGGCAACGGCAAGCACATTCGTTCAAAATGCCCGGCTCGTGAATCTTTCTGTCATTCCTGCGGCAAGAAAGGTCATTTCCAAAAAGTTTGTCGATCCAAGCCGAGTTCAAGTCGTATCACATCGTCGGTTAACCCTGGTGTCTCATCCATTTTCAACATCTCTTCATCCATCGGACTTTCCAAATCAATCGTTGATGTTATGGTGAATAATATCCCACTTCATGCTCTTATCGATACTGGTAGCTGCGAAAGTTACATTTCTTCTGACATCGCACTGAAGCATGGTTGGACAGTAACATCCTCTAAGAGCGCTATCTCAATGGCTTCAACGAATTTATCTTGTGTTACTAGCGGTCATCTTTATGCTACCGTGCTGTACAAAAGCACACGATACGAAGGTGTCAAATTCTCGCTCTTGCCCAATTTGTGTTCAGACGTCATTCTTGGCCTGGATTTTCTCAGCCAACACCAAAGTGTGGTCATACCATTCACGGGTAAACGGCCCCCATTCGCCGTATGCACACTGAAAGCAGCGAAAGTCAATGCTCCATCTTTGTTTGACAATCTCGCCCCTGGGTGTACTCCGATTGCTACAAAATCTCGTCGTTTCTCTCGCGCGGATACGGTATTTATCGAGACGGAGATTCGGAAGCTACTAGCAGACAAAATTATTGAACCGTCTAACTCCCCTTGGCGGGCCCAGGTTCTCGTTACTACAAATGAAAGGCATAAGAAGCGCATGGTCATCGATTACAGTCAAACCATAAATCGCTTCACGTACCTTGATGCGTATCCTCTGCCGAAGGTGGACGAACTTGTAGAGAAGGTTTCCCATTACACGGTGTTTAGCACACTAGACCTTCAAAGTGCGTACCACCAGATCCCCATTGTCGACAAAGACAAGCCATATACTGCATTCGAGGCATGTGGTAAGCTGTTTCAATTTCGCCGCATTCCGTTCGGAGTCACTAATGGTGTGGCCTGCTTTCAACGCACCATAGACAACATCATACGCGAGGAAGATATGCTCGATACATTCGCATATGTTGACAATGTTACCGTGTGTGGTCGCGATGCCCAGGAACATGATCGAAATTTGAAGAAATTCCTAGAGGCCTCAAAACGTCACGGTATTACATTTAACCAGAAAAAGAGCATCATAGCTACTGCGAAAGTACTATTACTAGGATACGAAATATCTCACGGTATGATAAAAACAGACCCTGAACGTTTTCGAGCCCTACGGGAGTTGCCTCATCCATGTGACATCCGTTCACAACGAAGATTGGTCGGAATGCTGGCATACTACGCACATTGGATCCCATGTTTTTCGGATGAAATTCATCCAATCGTCCACAATCAGATCTTTCCCATTCCAGATAGTGTACAAGCTGCATTGAATAACCTAAAACACGATTTGGAAAAGGCCGCCGTGTTCACCATAGACTACACTCGTCCACTCGTTGTGGAAACTGATGCTTCCGACGTAGACATTGCGGCCACCCTCAATCAAAACGGGTGCCCGGTAGCTTTTTTTCACGCACTCTGTCACACAGTGAGCGTCATCATTCAGCAATCGAGAAAGAAGCATACGCGATTGTTGAGGCCTTGAGAAAATGGAGACACTACCTGATTGGCAATCACTTCACACTTGTCACGGATCAACGATCAGTCGCCTTTATGTACGACAAACAGCACAAAGGCAAAGTGAAAAACGACAAAATCCAGAGGTGGAGACTTGAGCTATCCTGTTTTCATTACGATATCCAGTACCGTCCACGCCCAGGTAATCAAAATGAAGCCGCTGACGCACTCTCGCGGAGTGATCACATATCTGCGATGTCACACGTGGATCTCAAACACCTTCATAACACGTTATGTCATCCCGACATCACGCGGATGCCTCATTTCGTTCGCTCGAAAAATTTGTCGTTTTCAATCGATGTTAAGGCGATTACAAATCAATGTAGTATTTGTACAGAATTGAAGCCTTGTTTCCTCAATCACCCTTTTGGTAATCTTATTAAAGCTACGCAACCGTTTGAACGCGTCAGCATCGATTTTAAAGGTCCACTTCCATCGACTTCCCACAACAAATACCTTTTAACAATGACCGACGAGTACTCCCGTTTCCCATTCGTCTTCGCGTGTACGGATGTGTCCTCATCCACCGTGATCAAGTGTTTTAATCAGTTGTTCTCTTTGTTCTGAATGCCCTCATACGTCCATTCTGATCGTGGTGGAGCTTTCATGTCAGGTGAAGTACAAACGTTTCTTCACGACAGGGGTGTGTCAACCAGTCGAACGACCCCGTACAATCCACGCGGTAACGGGCAAGTCGAACGGCTTAACGGTACTCTTTGGAAGTCTATCGCTCTGGCGTTGAAGACTAAACAGAGGGACGTTACTGAGTGGGAATACGTGCTTCTAGATGCTTTGCACTCTGTTCGCTCCTTATTGTGCACCGCTACTAACACAACACCACACGAAAGATTCCTTAACTTCCACCGGAGGTCAACGTGTGGCACCTCTCTTCCGACTTGGTTATCGACTCCAGGCCCCGTTCTGTTAAAAAGAATGACACGTTCTTCCAAATACGATCCGTTAGTGGAAGAGGTGGAACTTGTTAACTGCAACCCGCAGTATGCCTGTGTTCGTTTCCCAAACGGAAAGGAAGAAACTGTTTCTCTTAGACATCTGGCACCAAAAGCACAAGACATCTCTGAGGTCTATTTAACCGAATCAATCGAAGGTGTAGCGACTCCTCAAGACGAGACTCAATCACACTCGATTGATCCTCCTGGAGGCGAAACGGCATCACCAGAACAATCCAGTGAAATTCCAGAGAATGTTCTACAATACATCACAGACCAACAACGTGTTCGACCATATGATCTTCGAAACCGCGAAGCCTAATCTATAGTCTCCTGACAATAACCTCTCCGGCGGGGAAGAATGTTATATACTAATGTTGTGTCAAACTGTTTACTTGCTATTCATTAAACTAACTGTTTCCTAATGTTTTAGCTGATGTACTGAAATTGTTAGAAGATTGAAGCCAATCATTCGGCAATCCTCCTTCTCTATTTCTGGCTCAATCATTCGAGTGCACAACACATACGAGTATACGGCAGGTGTTCGCCTGAGTTCATCACGTCCAGTGGTGTAAGACAAGTCTATCCTCTCTCACCTTTCATCTTCAACCTTGTAATAGATGTGCTGCTTGAAACTTCTCTGAAAATCGTTCAGCTGTAGCACCCTTTCGGTGCCTAACTGCTATGCCACCAGAACGAAGCACGAGGGTGGGATACTGCCAGGTTGCTCAAGCCTGGACAGGGGAAGTCGAGATGCAGAGTCGGGTTGGAACCACGGACCTTCTGATTCGTAAACTCGCGCTCTAAACACTGAGCCATCTAGCCCCAACTCACCAATGGTTAATGGCATTGTCAGAAATGGCCCAATCGCGCAGTAAGTGGCGCTCGTGCATCAAAGCTATCGCCTTCAATATGTAGCTATCCAATTTCCGAATTAGCTGAGCATTCCATTGTCTCCAAGGCTTGGCTGCACGTCCCACACTCTCCCACTTTTCGGTGATCAAAACTGCAGCAGCTGGAACTAACGTACCCATAGTACACAGTTTACAGGTGATAATCGGATTGTGTTGACACTCGTGAACGATAATCTGCAACGTTATATCAGGAGGTTTTTCAGCAATATTCAGTAGCCTGATCCTGATATCGCCTTCTGAGGGTTACTAGGACCGCTCTTGAAATGGTCATCCGTCATTGCAGAAAATTTCAACTGTTCGCATCCAATATTGACTTTACTGGCATAAGTGATGCAGTCCCCTGACTGCTTTTACACCAGCTGCATGTATCAGGCTTTCCATCCAACAGCCCTGCTCGCCAAGGAGTATCTTTTTGCTGCAGTCCGGTTCACAAATATCCTTGTCGCATTTGAATAACGAGTCAAAGAGCAGAACAGCATGAAGCTCATCATTGGAATCTGCTATCCTGCTGACGTCTGAGTCAATCGAACTGACCCCAGGAGCGGAATTCAGTTGTCGAAATGCAAGCCTCCGCGTCGAAGATTCCATCACCCTTGATACTTCAAAATGAGATGCAACAGAATTCCCCCTAGAACTCCCACGGTTACTGTTATATTTGTGTAGGTACTGATACCTCCAATCTGTTGTAAGTAACAGTAATTCCGGTCAAAAATCCTCATGGAAGAAACACTCGGCTACGAGGAGCACAACGGCTCTAGTGTGAACATGTGAGTGCAAAACCATACAGTATCCTGGAATACTGGGAGCTCACTTCCGCCTTGATCCAGGCTGGGCGATCGGGGCTGGGTGATTGGTTGGCGGATGAGTCGGAAACCACGAACACCGTCGTTTGTTGTTGATTGGCTGCTTGTGATTCGATGGGTGCACAGGACAGCAGAAAACCAAAGGGTTGGAAACACAGTTCATTAGGCTCTGGTCACAGACTCTGGACGAGTTAGCAGTGTTCCCATTGCTCAGGCTTCGGGGACCTACAAAGTCATTGCTGTTCATATTCACGGATTCACGGATTGATACACAGGATCGAGGATTTGCCCAAGTTTCCTGGGTCGGTTTTGTTCTTGTCGTTCAGCTTCTGCCGTACACCTGAAAGGCACAAGCGAAGAAAGGGCGTGGCACTGCTCTTTAAGTTCTCAGGGCGGGGCAGTATGTTTGCCAGCACGAGCACTCGCATAGAAAAGTGCCTAATAGTGCTTTGAACTGGGTTCTAGAAGGAGCGTGGACAACTGTCGGAGGAAGGTTATTCCACGCAGCTACTGCACGAAATGAGAAAACATTTCGCCTAATAAAAGTGTGCGCTCCGAGCTTGAAAATCTTCTTACCATGTCCCCACCGTGTGTTTTCTGGGTCAATGGTGAAAAACCTGTTGACCAAACCTTGTTCAAACAGGGCATAAGTAAGAA
>SJOL01001962.1:526376-543877 GCA_004794785.1 Opisthorchis felineus | reverse complement strand
ACCCTCCCTGCAGGACGTACCGACCACCACACGAGGTTTTCATCCCTCGTGCATGCTACCAGATCTGCAAGGTGGCATGCCGCCAAACAGTCATAATTGCGGCTTGTGCAATAATAAACAACACTAGCTGCCAGATATTTTGTCTTGTCGGGGGAAAGCCAGGCCAGTAAAACAACTCAGTCATTTCGAACAAGCAAACGGCAAACAGCCGATGGGAAAGGCAGGTCGCGGAGGAGGAAAATGAGGCGGTAGCTACCATTGGGACAATGGGAACAGAACAAAGATGCCCAGAGCGTGTGAACCATGGCTAAATAATGACGGAGCGTGAGCTACAGAGCCAAACGGAGGCGTACCGCAACGTTGTGTGCGTGTGTTGAATGGCTTGCGTGTCGTATAATACGTCCACAGCTATGACAAACTCTGTTCTTTCCTTGGTTTATGTTGGGTAGGTTTAGGCAAGACGAGGCACCACTCATTACTCAGAGCGAATACAGTAGTCCAGGGGAGGCACTTAGCTGGGAGGAACCTGGTATAAGTTGCTTTAAGCAAGTCAAGTATAGTCAAGTCAAAGAATATTAAGGGGGTGGCTTATTTTTTAAATTATTTTTTTAACTATTTATTTATTTATTTTTTGCGTCCACTAAATACACCTTCGTCGAACTCAGAGGTGGTCTGAACCCCGTTCATAAAGAAGTTCAGGGGATAATTGGGTATTGAGTAGGGTGGCTGCGGCTTCACACGTAAGGAAGTTATCTACAGACTGTGAAAATGTATGTTGGTGTGTGATATCTCGAAACCGATCGGGGAGACTGTTCCAAATGCGAGTGTAGTAGAACAGGAAGAAGTAGTGGCACAGGTTTGTACGCGCTTGAGGGCACACTAAGAGGTTGCTGGAAGTACGGATTTTATAGCACGCATATAACTTTACGCTTGGCCTAGCCTCTGCTATAAAAGCTTTTTGGGGCAAAAAGACGGTGTAAGAGAGCTAAATTTAGCTATAACCGTCTGAGCCATAGTGGCTCAAGGCCTAAGATTATACAGCGGGAGCGGAAGGAGAGAGGACTGGTCCGTGGGAATAACTTTTTGGTGAATGACCGTTGGACGTTCTCGAGTGCCAGCTTACAACTTTGGGTATAAAGGGAAGAGAAAACAGGACAGAAGTCCACAAGTGGTCGCACGCATAGCTTGAAAATCGCGACCTTTGTGTCTCAAAGATGGAAGAAGCGTAATATTAGAAAGCAGAGCCTACGTCCCCGGGAAACCTGTAACAGGATTTGATGAGAAAAATTAAAGGTGCAAGAGCATCTGAGACCAAGGTCTTTGATCTCTGTGGAATGGGCGACGGGGTTCCCAATAATTGTGAACATATCAGCTGGCACGGAGCAGCGGTAGAAAGTTATATGGGACTTGGAAGAAGAGAAGCTTAGGCTATAGGCACTTGACCAGCGAGTCAGAGTGTCCAAGTCTTGTTGGACCTGGCGAAAGGCAGGATCTTTAGCAGAGGGGGGAAATGTATAAGCGATTTTTATATCGTCCGCGGAAAGGAAGGGTTTACCATGGGATACGGCGCCGAAGACGTCTTTGATATATAGTAGGAAGAGGATGGGACCTAGCAAGCTCCCCTGAATGACTCCACTGGGATGACTGTTTGTCACCAATTTGTGTTATCTGTGACCTATCAGATAGATAGGAGGTGAACCACTAAAATAAGGATCCAGTGATGCTAACGGAATTAAGTTTTTTCAGTAGGGATGCGTGAGGAACCTGGTCAAAGGCTTTCTGGATATCCAAATAGGCTGTAACAATGGAGTCTCCGGCACCATAGGCTGCTGTGACGGTCTCAAAGAAGTGAAGTTGGCAGCCATTGACGGATCTCTGAGATAGGAATCCGTACTGTTGATCATCTATGGCATTTGTAGCTAGGAGGAACCTGATTAACGGGCCTTTGACCGGCCATTCAAGGGTTCCCTCTGTGGTTGGAAGTAGTTTGCTTCGGTCCGGACTTAAAAAGAGGGCGAACGACAGATCGTTCCCACTGGGAGGGGACGATTCCACATGTGATTGAATGATTAAAAAGATTCAAGACAAGGGTTTTGACATCTTGGCCGCCTTGTCTCAGGGCACGTGATGGTATGCCGTCGGCCCCCGGCACGGCGGAGTCCTTGAGGGTTTGAAGAACGGCTGATACATCAGCTAGGGAGATGGTCCGGTTGCTAAAAGACGATCGGTTACTCTGTTGTGGAGATGTGAAATGTGCGGCAGGGCTTGTGGGATTTAGTTTGGGAGGAGAGGGCAAGTAGCAGCTGGCAAAGTAAGCTTTCGGGTAGTCGGCTATATTGACAGGATCGGTGATAAAACTACCATCGGTGGAACGCAGACAAGTAACTGAGTGACTGTTTGGGGTACAGCGCCCACGGATTAGGCGACTCAGTAAGTTACAGCGAGAGGGGTCCCTGAGAGTGGTGTTGTCTTAACGGCGTTCGAGGGATACCCGTAAGGACTCTCGGTTAGTTGAAAGTTTGCTGACGAGGAGTATTAATGAGAAGTCCCGAGTTTTCCGATATTTTCTGCCAGCTCGGCGGATTTTATTGTCCAAGGTTTTCAATAACTTATGAAGGCGGGAGATATCAGGGTGAAAACTCTTAATGGGAGAAGCAACGTAGAGAGAGGTCAATGGGTTTCGGTAGGAGATATCACAAATGCGCTGTGTGTTTGTCGAGAGAAAGAAGTCGTTCCAGTCCCGGGAGGCCAGCAAGAATGAAAAAGCCCGCAAAATATCCGGGGTCAGGAGGTGAAAGAGGGAAGGACTCAAAGAAACAGTTTCTCCATACCTGGCTGCGTTGCACGAAATGACGCAGTGATAGCTGCCTGGGAAGCATGGACAAACTGCAGCCGTAGCCAGATGACCCTCATTTGAGAATATTAGGTCTAAGGTAGGTTGGCCACGAGTGGGGCTGCGTACAATCTGGGACCAACACTCTACACTAAGTTGGACAAGCAGCGAGGCGTAACAAGTAGGGCCCAAAATAGGAGACCAGGAAATATCCGGTAGGTTGAAGTCACCCAGCACGAATTTAGACGAATGGGGAAGGCCATGTGCGGTGGAGATAATACGGGACATGTCAGTTATCGAGGCGGGGGAGGGGGCCGGTGCTAGATAGTTACAACCTATAAGTACAGGTCGTTTAGTCTGTTCTACGGAGATCCAGATGGCCTCTGGAATCCCTTCTAGGCTGGAATTATCAATGGGGGTTGCACGGAGTTCCGATTTGGAATAGATGGCACAGCCTCCATCCCTTGAGTTCCACCTGTCAGAGCGGTGGGCATTATAACCAGGGGTTGAAACAGCCGTGTCTGGAGTTTCAACTGAGAGCCATGTCTCAGTCACACAAATCAGACTTGGTTGCGCAACGGCGATAATGGCACGGGGAGTATGGACTTTTGGCAGCAGTGAGCGAGCGTTGAACAGCATGATTGATAGGTCCATTGCCGGGCACATCATACTAATTAGGGATGTACCAATCTCGTTTATGGTGGAGGTTGGTACTAGGGAGAAATGGGTGGGGGTTAAGGGTACATGAAGTAGAGTTGACTGGGCGTGTGTCCGGAATAGGTCGAAGTGTATTCATCACTGGGGGCAGAGGGGTGAATGGTGGGTGAAGTAGGTTTGAATCCACGGCATAAGATAGAGTATGAGGTTCATTATGGGGTGGGGAATATCTCTGGAAGGCTGGGGTGCATTTGGAATGGTTTGGGAGTCGGGAAGGGTTTTGGGACATGAAATCATTCGCATCGGCAGGAGGTGTGGAGAGCGATATGGTGCCGAAAAAGGCGGTGGGTGTGTCTCCTGTAGTCAACGTTTTGAAAAATAGTTGAGAGTTCTTTTCCGGAAGACGCCGAATCTCTTTTCGGTAGCTTGCGGCCCGTCCGACTGCGTGCTGGCTTTCTTGGAACGAACAACGCGTCAGCCTGGTGATCATTCTGGACAATGTTCCTGTATAAATCTTCCACTCAGGCTGGTCCCAGTTTAACGTGCTCCAGAAAGATGCGCATTCCTGAGAAGTCTGCACGGCAGAAGCTTCAAATCCACGTTAGGGGTTCGGGATTGCTGGCCCAGTGGCAGATGCACTCAAGGGTCAGCACACAGTGGTCACTATGTCCCAGTGGACCGTTAATTATCACCTGATCGACGAAAAGTCTTTCGTTGGTGATGACCAGATCCAGGAGGGATGGTAGTTAGCCTGCGCGGTATCTGGTGGCTGCGATCACATGTTGAGACCTAGCGCTCTGTTGAACGACCTTGGTCGGGACATGGGCGCAGGATGCCGCCAATCGGCAGCAAGCAGGTCACAGCCGTTCTTTTGAGAAGTCGCTTAAGGCCGCTCGATCTTGCCAGGGCTGGAAAGCATGGTATGAAAATACCGCTGCATATACGTTTGTAGCGCAGTTGCGCCTGTTTCGCTTTCACGATCCTTTGGATAGCTTTATTGTTGCCGTTGGTCCTTTTCAACGGGGTCTTCGCGGCTGACAAACCAGGATGCAGGAGCGCGAAATAAAACCCGTTTCCGCTAAGTGAAGCCATTGCACCTAGTTTGATGGGTTCACGACTTTCCCTGGACAGTATAACGCAATAAGAGTTGGCTGTCAACCGATCCAAGCAGCAAGCTCACTGCATCCTCCTGGGCTTGTGCTCGGCTAACACCTGCATGCTGTGCACTAGAATTTGGGTCGAGTGGTACTAGCAAAGTTTATGCGGTGACTCCGCCGATGGTGTCTCGCTCCGACGTGATGATCTCATATAGTTATTCGAATGACATTTGAGGTCGAAGGTACCCCTATGCTGGCCGTTTTTTGAGGTGACTGCACCTTTTGAAGTGAGCACATTCCAAACTATTCCCAACCAAGGACCGTTTCCCCAAGTACTACGTGACAGTTGAGCTTGTCACTGCTGCTCAACTGTTGTTAACCATGATGAAGGCGACTTGTTTCAAAATCCACTACCATTGTTGGTACTATATTGTGTATGATAACATGTATGTATGGCCCACAATATGAATAATGAAAAGCAATAACGTTGAGAAACATGAATTAAGACCCGGAGCGTCAACACAGTGATGCTTATCAACTGTGCGGTCCAACCCTTTCGCTAATTTTGTTCAGATGAATATGATCCTTTATAATTGTGTTTGCTTCCTTTATGTAGGTGGGTTCAGCAACTGAGTTGTCCCCCATCATCCCGAATATTCAGTTGCATTTTCCTATGCACGCCACCTTAATCACACCGGGTGCTAAGAAAAACTATAGGGGAGAGGAAAAGAGGTAAGGTCCGCAAAATAGACAAGTAGTAGTTTAGGTTTAAATTTTTACACAAGATTGCGTAGATGATCGACAGGCTGCAGTGGAAGATGGGTTGGTTCGGTGGACTTTTTTTGCCTGAAAATCAAGGGGTGAGTATTTTGGTGCCGGACTTCGTGAATGCAAAATTACTTTGGTCCATGCTTCCCAGGAAGCGTCGTTTCGTGCAACTCAGTCAGATATGGCACAACTACTCCTCCGAGCCCCTCTGTCTTTCACCTCCTGTCTCGAGATATTTTACTGGCTTGTTCATCCTTGCTGGACCCCCGGGTGTGGAACGACTTCTTTCTCTCAACAAACACACAACGCATTTTCGACATCTTCCACCAAAACCTACTGACCTCTCTCAACCTTGGTTCTCCCATTAAACGTTTTCACCATGGTAGCTCTCGCCATGACAAGTCACTAAAAACCTTGGATGATAAAAAACACCGAGCTGACAGAATGTCGGAAATCTCGGGATTTCTCATTAATACTCCTCATCAGCGAGCTCTCAACTGGCCGAGAGTCCTTACGGGTATCCCTCGAATGCCGCTCAGAGAGCAACACTCTCAGAGCCACCTCTCGCTGTAAATTACTCAGCTGTCAATTCCGTGGGTGCTGTACCCCAAACAGTCACTCAGTTACTGGTCTGCGTTCCACCGATGGTAGGGTTAGCACCGATCCTGTTAATATAACCGACCAACTGAACGCTTACTTTGCCAGCTGCTACTTGCCCTTTCCTGCCAAACTCAATCCCAAAAACCCCCGCCGCACATTTCACATCTCCACAACAGAGTAACCGCCCTTCCCTTAGCAACGTAACCATTTCCCTTCCTGATGCGTCAGCCCTTATTCAAACCCTCAATGACTCCGCCGTGCCGGGGGGGGTGACGGCATACCATCCCGTGCCCAGAGATGTCAAAACCCTTGTCTTAACTCTTTTTAATCACGCAGTAGACTCTGGAATCGTCCTCTTCCAGTAGAAACCACCTGGTGTCCGCCATTATTTCAAACCCGGAGCTAGACAAACTTTATGATCACGCCTGAAGGTATGCTACCCACTAGTCGAGAAGAACATTATTATTGTTATTACTTCCAACTACAGATGGATCAATCATACTCCTGTTTTAACGCAAACCCTTGAACCTCTGGTCAAGGTTCTCTTTCAAAATTTCGATTGCATTTACGGTGTTCGTTTGTCCCTAAGCATTGGCACTATCTCCTCACCAAAATTATTCTTTACAACCAACTTCCCCACAAAAATAACCCCAGTGAGTCTACTCAGTTTCAATTTAAACCATATTTTTGAGACAAAACTTGCCCTCTGTCTCCAGCGTGAATTCTTCTCTCTCCATCTCCATTTTTGCTTTTTGTGTCCCTAGCCATTTACTCGACCGCCCAGGGTCACCAAAGGCCAGCAAAAGTTTTCAGTTTTAGTTCAGGTCAGTCGGCTTCATCTTTGAACTAATCGCACCTCACGCCCATTGTCCTCGTTTTCTTTCGGGTCCCACAACTGTGGTGACTTTTTACGTAATAAGCATGCCTCGTTTGTTGTAACTTCCTCCCCGTTGTGTTGTTGCCTGCCGCGTTCAGGTTGTAACGACCCGATCATGCCTCAGTGGGCATGATCCCTACAAGTTGAGAAATAAAACTGTTATTATTTTTATTATTGATGCCCACTGTTTATGACACTGGCCTTTTCCGCGCCACTCCCAGTACCCTAAAACCCCGCCAGTCATGCTTTATTCTGACGGTAACATAATGATCATGCGTGACGGCATGCCACTCACCAGTCGGGAAAAAGCATTAACCTTAACATTAACGTAACATTAACAAGGGAGCGTGCCAGACCACACCCTCTTCCTACTACATTTTAACGTCTTCGGCGCCGGCTCCCATGGTAAACCCTTCCTTTTTGCGGATGACATAAAAATTGCCCACACGTTTCCTCCATCTGCTAAAACTCTTCCTTTTCGCCAGACCCAACGAGACTTAGACTCTCTGACTCGCTGGTCAAGTGCTAATAGCCTAAGCTTCTCTTATTCAAAGTTCAATGTAACTTCCTGCCGCTACTCCGTCCCAGCTGACACGTTCACAATTAATGGGAATCCTTTCACTCATTCCACAGAGATCAGAGGCCTTGGTTTCAGATGCTCTTGTACCTTTAGATTTTCTCATCAAATCCAGTTCCAGTTTGCCCCGGCAAGTAGAATCTGCTTTCTAATATTACGCTCCCTTCATCTTTGAGACACAAAGGGCGAAGTTTCTAAGCTGTGCGTGCGACCACTTGTGGAATTCTGTCCTGCTTTCTCTTCCCTTTATACCCAAAATTGTAGACTAGTACTTGAGAACGTCCAACGTTCGTTCCCAAAAAAGTTACTGCCACAGTTCAGCCCTCTCTCCTACCGCCCCCGCTGTTTAATCTTGGGTTTTGAGCCACTATGGCTCAGACGGTTAAGGTTAAATCTAACTCTCCTACACCGTCCGTTGTACCGAAATGCTTTCACAGCAGAGGCTAGGACAAGCGTAAAGTCATATGCTCGCTATAAATTCCGTAAATCCAGCAACTTCCGGGTGTTCCTCCAGCGCGTACAAACCTACGCCACTAATTCTTTTTGGTTTACTTTACTCGCATCTGGAACAGACCTTCCGCTCAATTTTGAAATATCACACACCAATATACGTTCTCACAGTCTACATGTAACTTCCCTACGTATGAAGCCGCAGCCGCTCTACTTAATACCCAACTACCCCCTGATCTCCTTTATGAATCGGGTTTAAACCACCTCTGAGTTTGAAGAAGGTACATTTAGTGCACGAGGAAAATAATTAAAACAACTTTAAAAAAAATTAACCACCCCCTTATTAGATATTCCTACCTCTTTACTTCCTCGGAGGAACGATTGCACACAGTGCTTCCTTGATCAGGGTATGCCTTATTACTGACCTGGCTTCTTCTTCCATCCAGCTAGGTCCCTGCCCTGGACTACTCTGTTCGCTCTTGCCTAGTCAGAACCAAAATAAACCAAACAACAGTAGGGATTTCTCATACCTGGGAAGGTAGTATACGTCACACAACCTATTAGGCTCACGCACACATAACATTGTGGTACGCCTCCGTTTGGCTCTGTAGCTCACGCTCCGTCATTATTTAGCCATGGTTCACACGCTCTGGGCATCTTTGTTCTGTTCCCATTGTCCCAATGGTAGCTACCGCCTCATTTTCCTCCTCCGCGACCTGCCTTTCCCATCGGCTGTTTGCCGTTTGCTTGTTCGAAATGACTGAGTTGTTTTACTGGCCTGGCTTTCCCCCGACAAGACAAAATATCTGGCAGCTAGTGTTGTTTATTATTGCACAAGCCGCAATTATGACTGTTTGGCGGCATGCCACCTTGCAGATCTGGTAGCATGCACGAGGGATGAAAACCTCGTGTGGTGGTCGGTACGTCCTGCAGGGAGGGTCGCCCTGTTGCGCTGCACCATGCTGCGTTCGTATACCCATCACCCCTCCAGTAGCACGAGTGCTTCGCCCATCGCCGGTGGTTCTGAGCATGGCGTTTATTTCGGGAAATCCACGAAAAGAGCACTGTCGTCTTCTGTTTGTTGCTGCTGGGATGGGCTCATCCGGCTGTGTCATTTTACTAGCAAAGCTATAAACTTCAGTGCGAAAAAGAGGAAAAACCGGCCTTTCGTCCGTTAAAAAGAGATATTCTTGAAAAACAGCTGGGATAACCTGAAGACTCTGTGATGCCCACGGCTTCCATCGACGTGCTGAGCTGTAGCTGCCTTAGTCATAATTAAAGTTCCACTGCACCAAAGCCCGCTTCGTCAACCGAAAAACGCACCTACTTACTGCTCCCAGGAGTGGATACACACAAAAATTTGAATAATGTATACGCAATTAGATTCCTAAACCCTCCACTACCAGTATATAAGGCTAGCGCCTGGAGACATCTTCGCCATAAACCACTCGTTGATTGAAGCTGACAGCAGTGCTCCGGGGACTGGTGATCATTACTCTTACATTCACTTTCCCTCCTAGATTATGCTATTGTCCAACTCACGGAATAATCCTCAGAAAACCTGGGCAACTACCTCAGAATTTCTACCCCCGTCATTCCTTGTGTTTGATTTCCATTACCGCATCTCGTCTCCGCGTACTTAAAATGATTTTTTGTCTTTCGTATTATAATAGCGTATATTGGCAAGCTTAGACAGTCTGAGCGCTGGGCTACTAAGTACATATCTACCCCTATCCCTTCTTATTTAGTCACTAGTTGTCACCACCCTAATTGTGGTAAACGTTCAGTTTTATTCTCTATTTTTGGACCCAATCCTATCTGGTGCCTCCTAAAACTAATCAGGCCTTACTGATCTTATCCCATTCCCTCTTATCCCCAAGCTTCGGCCTTCGGCGATACCAGATCCGGACGTCCTGTTTATCTGTTATCCACTCCACCTGATCTGCTTTACACCCGAAGGGATCCCCATCCGGACCAAAAACATTCCTGCGATCTTATATTGGCTTTGTTTTACATCTCCGGATTCCCCGGGCCAACCCAAGAAATCACGCTGCCCAATCACCTCAAACATGACGTCCGTCACGGGGTTGTCTATAAACCGAAGTATGTCAGTGCAACGATGGCACGGCACTGCCAAACCCAGTTTGAAGGCACGCAAGCAATTATTCACTTCCTACTCTTGACGATGGCTTCTCGCCCACTCGTCCCTTTACCTGCAGCTGCGAACAAACTCTTCCCTTAACCCCAACCGCCTTCGGGATACGTTCATCCTAATCTGCTGAACCTTCTCTCCGGATGTAAACATCTCGTCGACTTTCATTCTATGCCCCTCACAAAGCCAGTCATTTTCTGTGCAGTTCGCGTTCCGGCTTGTGTATTGTCACCAACGTCATCGGTGGTTTTAGACTTTAGTTCAAATTGACCGGCCGGATTGCGGCAGATTTGGTGTTCCGGTTCCCCATTTTTCCCAATTTGAAGTTTTCTTAGCATGAACCAGGCGAATACCTCTGTTTGTCCTCCCTTGTTCTGTTTTTGCTTGCCGCCTTCAAATCTTAACGATATGATCCCGTCTCAGCTTGATATGCTCCCCCAAAAGTAAGATAAACTCCTGGTAACTGTATTTCTATTCCCACGACACTTTCTTATGTAATTCCTCGTGCTGGCAAACATACTGCCCCGCGCTGAGAACTTAAAGGGCAGTGCTACGCCCTTTTTTCGTTTGTGCCTTTCAGGTGTACGACAGCAGCTGAACGGCAAAAACAAAACCGACCCGGGAAACTTGGGCAAAAGCCTCGATCCTGTGTATCAATCCGTGAATCCATAAATGCCGGTTGAGGGCGCGACCAAGTCCACATCGTATATTGTTCACTGTTTATGCAACTCTCCTTTTTTCGCGCAATCCCCAGTACTTGTCAATCCCCCTAGTCGTGTTTTACGCTCACTGTAATCGTGTAATCATGCCTGACGGTATGCCACCCGCTAGTTGGGAATAAACGGTATTTATTTATTTATTTCACTTGCTGACTGGATAATTGAGCAACCAGGCGAATAGTCAAGATGCAATCGACATAAAAGTGAATCATCCTACAGGTATCAAACATATATAGTGCCAGAAAACGCCACGGGTGCACCAAAACTGATGGACTGTCTATATGTTGCCGGTCCCGGAGAGCACTGCAGCAACCTAAATCAGGTTGAATCATGGGATGACGAAGATTTCTTCTGCCAGTGAAAAAGCCGGTGACCTGTTCTATAATTTGCCTGCCTTCGTGAAGAACGTCATTATTAACAGCAATGTGAGATTATGGCACCGGTACTTCACTGCTTCTTCGTAGAACCGGGAAGCCGCTAGCCACAAGATGACAGTGCTGATGAGATCAAACATGTGAAGCAGAAAGAAGTGGGGCGTCAGCAGTAGACTGGCTCACCATGGCCGTCTTTCCGGTAGCAGCAAGTAAGAGGACCAAGCGGTTGATCTGGCATGAAATTGTTCAGAAAAGTATGATTCATACTTATCCGTTGGCTGAGATAAGGGTAATACGCCCGGACCTAGACAGGAGATCTATTATGGTCCTTAACCGAGACCTTGGGTTCACAAGCGTAACCACATGGCAGCGACGGTTAGTGTGGCCATCAGGGCAGTCCGTCTTTTTAAGGGGCAGTTAGCCACAAATATTCCAACCTCCAGACAGAATTACCGGAAGACTGTGTTGGCCAGGCCTTTTCCCACTGATCAACCTGGGAAGAGAAGCTGTAGGCGTCTCGCATATGTGGCTCAATGGGTCATGGGGCACAAAACCCACCGCGTCGCGATAGGGTCCAGTCATTTCTTGACGGTTATGGGGAATGGATTTCGTCAGATGATGAAAACCGCTGTACCTTTTAGGAACTAATTTGTATTCTCACCCTCTGTGCGCATTCAATCTAATGGGTGCAGCGGCAACTGATACCGAAATTACTAATCAGATGGGCATCTAAAAGTTCGGGGAAGGTTTGCATTTAGCCTTCGCCTTTTTGGGAAGAAATTGTTCGAATTCATTAGACCTCTTAAACAACGTAGTGAAGATACTTTTGGCGTTCCAGGAGATCTGTTCTTTGTGAGCTAAATTAGCCATGCTTGAAGAAGAAATCTATGTAGCGCAATAGCGGCTAACCAACTTATTCGCGACTCTTCAAAAAGAAAAAGACTAAGATAGTGTTTGTATACAGTAACAGGCAAATACGCCGCATTATTGATTGTCTAGTCAAAACCTAGAAAGTTGCTGGCGTCCAAAGGATCATGCATGAGGTCCAAGTGCTTGTTCAGTGGACCGATTCCACTCCTGATAGTTTGGAGCTTCCTACTTCTGAAAATTTAAAGCGAAGTTAATGACACTGTTGGTGGACTTCTGAAGAATTTTTGTATGACAGCTATCCGGACAGGTCATGGGCGCTCAGATGTTTATGGATTAAACTCTAGCAGAGGCGGAAGTTGCAATCAGACGGCTCATGCTAATCTTCGGTTGTTTTTATCTGCCCTCCGGTGGGGTCAGCGAACTTGTGCCACGACCAAAACAAACTACACCGCAACTTTCACCACCTCTTGCAGTTTGATGAACCCTGGGAAATTCGATATTGGTTAAAAAGGGGCTGAAAACTTCACAGGCCTCAGGGTGAACATATTAGAGTCATGTTACTAATGTACCTAAGTGGATATACTGTTACGGCACGAAAAAATGAAGCAACCATTTTGCCGGGGGTTTTGGACCGGTATGCAATACAAGCATGTACCCGTGATTGAAAAATCAAAATGAAGCATACTTCACACGAGCCGCTTAACATAGATCATACTATCGCAATTCTTTGACTTTGCACGCAGGGTGCAGTGCAACATCCACCCCTTCGCGGGGTACGCAACATACGGTGTTTACCATTGCAGACCCTTTGGTTTGTGACAACAGATGTACCTGGGATACTAAAGCTAATCCACGTCCTTACCGTTCTATCAGATAGAACGTCGGCTGGACGCTTTTACATTTATATTTTAAATTAATATGTTAGTATTGCTTATTAATTATTATTTATCATTATTATTTATATTATGTTTATATTCAAATGGGCGCCAGCAGTATTGATGGGCAGCCAATCGACCACGTAGACAGTAGCTGGATGTTTATTTCTGCCATGCAACCACAGAATGCACAAGTTTTTCCAATGACTGCTAGCGGTTTTTCTTGCTCAGAATAAATGAGCTACCGTGTAAACCCAGGCGAAGGCAAAATCCATTAAGATCGCGTTGAATCCGTCAGCCCAAACCGATATGTAGACATTTTACGTCTTGAGCTGGTTAGCCAGAGATTTACACGCCTCGGGTTTACAGGCTCAACTGTGGACGGGGCCTGATTACTCGGTGCCGGTACTTCACTGAGTTTGTTTGTGTGACAGAGACTGATGGCACTGACTTCGTCTATGTATTAAACATCTTCATATATTGCTATATGTCAAGGCCATGTGTTTGGCTTGAAAACAAATGAAACGAAACTATTGTTTTCAAGAAATACACTCATTTGCATATCAATTTGGTTTTGACGATAGACCCACCTGGAACCCAGCTAAATCCCCCGTTTGTGATAAGTCTCAGAAAGGGCAAAACCGGTAGCAGGCTGTCAAAGAGTTTTCGGTTGTGTATTACATCTAAAATAATTGTTGCTTTGACCTGTCCGACCGTTTGTTGGGGTTCGTCCTAAGGATTCTTGGAATCTAGTATGTTCGTGCCTTTTTTTACACAAACTATGGCCGCGTACAGTAATTGGTAGAAAGGTCTTTGCAGCTGAGCAATCGTCCAGGCAAGATCCTTGTGAGGATTTTATTGTAATCGCTGGCCAATGGTCTCGTCTTTCATCAAAATTGGGGGTGTCTTTAAAGGCTGATTGCAGATTCTTTATCCCTCCGCAGTGGCAATTTATAAAGCAGCTGTTCAGCGATCTTGACTGTCCACTGACTGCTGTCGGCATAGCATGTTCGTCACAGAGGCCCAATTTTAGTGCACCATCACTGCTTGCCCTTATCTTCCGCGCACGGGTTAGGCGGCTCGTTTAATGAGAGACCCAATGCAGTGTCCGAGGCAAAGTCTTGTATGAAACTGGGAGTCAAATATTCCACAACCATACTGCACGCCATTGCGTGTGCCACGCTCAGCAAGATCCGACAAAGAAAAATATTTCAATGGCATATAGGCCACTGCGTGGGGAACTGGACTACTCACAGGACAAATATTAGCCTCAGAATTGTGAGAGGTGTCCGATCGAACAAGCAAGTCAAGTTTTTTGTTGAAATGATGTCATGATTGTCAGGGCCTTGCTCCCAAACAGTTTTTTATCATTCTGGCACGACCTTCTTCATTACCTTCTGGTATGTCATGGAAGGGGGCGTTCTTAAAGCTCCATCCCATATATAGGTCACCATACAACTCTTGATTCCCCTCGTCGGTTTTGAGGTTGTCAACATTTCGTATAACTGCTCAGCCGAATATCTTCAAATGCTGTGAAGAAAGTCAACCACTTCCGGGAACTAGCAATGAATGGCTCCAAGTCTAACTCACAAAGAAGCTCTGTCGATATAATTGAATCCGCCTTGTCAGAACACCTATTCTTGCGGTTAGGCTTGCACAGCACTAAATTAGCTCTAGGCGAGAAAGTGGAACAACTTGGTCTATTTCGATGGTGGTAAATTTGACAGCTGCAGAATCCAAAACCAAAGCGCAAATAAACATCTTATGCAGCGATCGCAGACCAAACCAAAACTTAATCTAGTCGATGAACGGTGAATCTATGTAAACAAATAGAAGGGATGTATGAGACGGCGAGGGACACACACAATACCGAGTTATAAAATTCAAACCTCATCCGATAAACTGGTCGAGTTAACATGAAAAGTAGACTACACCCGGAAACAGTGCATAAAGATCAAATGGCGTAAACATTAGATTTATTGATACTTTGCAACAGCATGGGGGAAAATAACGGGGAAACTGGTTGCAAACCCGCCGCATACACCAGGCTTTCTGTGTGTTACACCAGATGCCCATTTAGCTGTTTCTATGGAACACAAATGGCACATGAGTTTATCCACGAGAAGGGGCAGGTGCAAAAGACTTACTGACGGACAATGAGCGGGAGTTTACGATTAGGTTTTACTGTTGGGAAACAAGGGTGATGGTTGGAGAAGTAAAGAGCTGAGGAGGCACACCAGGCGCCAACTGCTAAGTGAGGGACTAAGCATGTACCAAAACATAGAGCCGTTTGTGAGCAGGGAATTTATGAACAGATAAAAAACTCATTAGCCGTTAAATCAGTTAGTCGCAACTTATGCGGTTTGCGTCAGCCACTTACGGAGTGCCTACGGAGGCTTTTCACCATAGAGTCAGCATTCTCAGGTGAGTGGATTTTGCCAGCAACTACTGTTATGTTTCCTCACACCTCCTCAGCCGGACCACGCCCGACGAGGAACCAGCGGACGGTGGCATAGAGATGCTCGCCTGCCGCACCCGCTTGAACGGCTGTGATAACTACATAAACCAAAAAGGAACGTTTTGAATGATAAATTTCCAGCTCGAAAGCATGACAGGAATCATTAGCGTTAGTGTTGAGTGAGGACCAAATTTAAGTTTGCCAACCCGAACCATCATGAATAGTTGGAGTAAAACTTCTGACAACCCGCGGACTGCCTAGACCGTTGTATTACCCCTGCCCAGAACGGCAGGTTGCAAACTGACCTACCTAGAGTAATCTGCATCTCTCAATTATTGGATAAAGAAGTTTCGTAACCAAACGCAGTGTCCGGGAACTTCTCCCTGATAGCATGCAAACTCTCAAGCGAAAGGTCATTAAAAAGCATGGTTCATCTGCTAAGAGTTACAAACTCTATGAGGATAAGTTGTTGAACTATAAACGGCCCACTTCCAAAGCTCTGTGATCAACACTGCAAGGAGTTTCAGGGCGTAGTCTGAAAATTCTGAAAATAGGACTCGCCTATCAGACCGTTGTAAACGGACACGCGACGTATCAAAACCGCTTTTAAGCCTTTCGGTTAACGGTAAATTACAGAACATGAAACCATTTTTCGCAGACGTGCAGTATTAAAGTTTACCTTGTAGATAAACAGGTCTTCCTTGACTCGGACAACACCCACTTTGCCCTGCTTGCGTACCAGTGTAGATACTAACTAATATTTGCTGTTAACCCGGCCAGCACGTCACGGATTACCACCTGATCCCTACGCTCCCAAATGCAAAAGTACCTGGTGCAGGTAGATATCTTAAATAGTGGGTGGATCTCCAAAAGAAGTGATAAATGGTCAACTGTATATGTTATTCATACAAGTTAGATAACCTTATCTCGGGCCTGCGGTAAACTAACTAGGTACGAGGAGGCTGGCTCTTTCTGTATACACTACCAGTAGGTGAAAATACTAGAAGTGTCGGAGCAATTTTCGCACTCTGAATCTACTCAAACTAAAGTCGTATTTGCTAGGGTAAAATCCGTTTTCCCTTTTGCATGGGAAAAGGAAAGTTAACCGAAATGCTAACCTGAAATTTAATTAAAAGCACTAGTTCTCATGCCCTAAATTCCCTTTTGGTAGGTGCGTCAAATTTGAACAGAAAAAATTTCTCAAGTTGCAAAGCCTCCAAGCGTAGTCTTCGGTGAAAAATGATAGAAAATTTTGCTCTGAGTTTTGCCTTCTCCGGTCCACTGTGTCCACCGTCAACTGCACTGGCACAATTCATAGCCAAACGCCAATTATACGTTCGGAAATGGCATTGTTACGGTCAGCGGCCTAGATGTTGTGTCCTGATATCCCCTGCGGTTACAGTCTGTCACTTCAGGGTCCTGCCTACTAGCTTCCATGAATCGTCTGCATTAAGACCTCATGTTCCGTTCATCACAAACAAACTACTTGTCGACGTTGCAACCTCGTATCCGAATTCTGTCCAACCCACCATCTCATGAGGCCCTAATGCCGTACCTTTCATAGGAAGTCGGTACTGAAATCAGGAAACCCAGGGCTTGTGGAGAAAAAGTGCATTGGCGAACTTTGTCAGCAATGGCTGAATCTAAAGAAAATTTCATATACAAGTACTGACCGGTTCGGCCGTGGTTTTGCTGTCGTAGGGACAGATGAAAATTCCTAGTTCAAGTGAACATAAACGGCACAACCGAAAAAAACAAGATGGAATCGGGTAAATAATGATGATGTTTATTCCCAACTAGTGGGTAGCATAACTTCAGGCATGGTCACAAATTTACAGTCAGAATAAGAGCATGACTAGTGGGGTTTGTGGGTACTGGAAATTCCGTGGAATAGGGACGGCAACATAAAGAGGGAGCGTTATCCGAAGTAGACTTGGACACGCCTGAGGCGGCATGGGTAGGGAACCAAAATTACAAGGGCTCTTTCTTATGGGAACATATCGGATGAGACAAGGTACGATCATTAAGATTTGAAGGTGGCGGGCAAAAACAATACGAGGGAGTGCATAGCAAGAGGATTTCTGTCTGGTACGTGATAAAAAATAATAAAAGAAAAACTTCAATCTGCAGGAAAAGTGGAACCGGAATAACGGATCAGGAGAGGTAGCAGAACTGGCACGATCTGGCCGGCTGA
>SJOL01001962.1:511409-525095 GCA_004794785.1 Opisthorchis felineus | reverse complement strand
TAGTGACCAAGCTACAACATTCTGTAGCTTCACCCAACAGGAAAACCGGGCTATTAGTAGGCATACGCCATCATTTCGTTTGAGTTTGTGAACATGTACTACAAAGCTCTTCAACTCGGGTGGCTTCAATCGAGGCTGTAGAGGCCAATTACTCTCTTGTCCGAGTAAACATCTTGGTTCAGTTAACCATCCACGAAGCGGACTGAGGTTGTATGTCCCTCGAGAGACAACGTTGGTTGGGTTGTTCTCCGACGTTACATGTCTCCATTGAGTAGGTGACGACGCATCAGGAATAACTGTTAGTCCATTTACGACAAAGGTACAAAATCTAGAGGATATGTTATAGACACTGTACGGGGCTATCATGGAAGTAGCCCTTTTCACATATTCCAATTAGATCTGCTATTCGGACTGCCGAACAAGCAGCTGGAAACTCTAACCTTGGTATTGAAACGGACTTAAGGGGAGCCATCAGCACCGCACCAGTCTCTACTGTCAATAATGCTTTCCTAGCTACATTACCTTGACAGTTGAAATTCCCCTTGTTTCTTGTCCCTATTTGTTACCCCTCGCTCCGCTTTTGTGTTTAGTGCGTCTATATGAACTGACGTTTGTTTGTCCTCACCACTTCACCCATTTGGCCTTGAGGTCATCCAGCCATTTGTGGCCGACCTTACGCACGTGTGACTGTCTCAAGTGGGTGCCTGTTTGCTCATTTGGTTGGTACTTTGTAGTCCAAGTCGACCATTTGTTGTTGAAGAGTATCTACTGTCGAGGTTTGCACATTTTGTGAATTGATGTCTTATGTTAACCGTACCGTATAGAAACCCAGATCCGACTTTGTTTTGCCTTCCCGAAGGTTCTAGTATTACGCGTCACTCGAAGAAACCGTTTGCTTGTTACAGTTAGACTAGCACAGAAAATTGCATGCGTGCAAACAAACCACTTTGGCATTTAAAGCCATAGAGTTAGGTAGGTAATGGAAAGCAGATGTAGTGTAGTTACACATGGCATGAAGCGAGGTTGAGGTCAAAGTGGAAGGAGGCTGGTGGGTTGCCAATGGGACAGTTATGTTTAAAGTGCACAGTATCATATGTCTGGTGGCTTCCGTCAGCCGGCGCACGCTAAGAAAGACGAGGCTGCGTAGATTGATAGCACGGTATGAGATACCTGTTCGGGTTTGTGTAATTAGGGTAAAAACAGTTGAACCTTACCATCTGATTTGCTAGGCCTGAGGATTATTTACATGCCAGTGTAAATTGCGGTAGCGTGTGGGTGCATGGGCATGGTCACTTGCGCATCAGATCGAAGGACGTAAAAATGGTTTCTTGGGAGATGGTTGGCAGCCACATGAGTGAGCTAGCTCCTAGTGAGGGGGGAGAATCAGAGGAGGACGGATTTTATCACGCTGGTGTTTAGATAAATTGCTTATGTAAGCTGTGATGGTGGGTTCTGGAACAGTGAATGAAGGGCTGGAGATGGGAAATTCTGTGGATGTAAATAAATGGTTCACAAAAGCGGCAGTGTTCAACTGTAAGCAGTTTCAGACGAGAGCCGCTCAGGGTGTTTGGGGCCACAAAGCGGAGAAGTAATTTTGGCGACCGTTTAAGGGCATCCTTCGTCTGACATCGAAGGTAAACTTTTTAATTGTTCATTTGGGGGAACGAAATTCCACCAGGGCTAAAGATAGATCAAGATCTATCCAGAGGTGGCATTCTTTATGTTGCTCACCCTTAAACGTGGTGAACTTTTAACAGAACTAGGGCGCCGATGGCATAAGATAAGAGAAAACCAATAGCCCAAAGGAAACCGTGAGGAGAGTTTTCCATAATGATAATAAGAATGTTCATTTCCAACTAGTGAGTGGCATACCGTCGGGTCAAAAAAGCAACTGCTGCTCTGCTTCTGGAGGGTTGCCTTGGCACTAGTTTACACCAAAATGTCAGCAGCAAACAGAATGTTTGGGCCTTCATTGGGGGAACAAAAGGGAGCAAGAAGCAAAGCACACTGTGCAGAGTAGTTCCGATTATTTATACCCGAGTGGGGCCACTGGTATTCTAAACTTGCAAATAGGTGGTTCGACCCGACAAAAGCGCTGAAAGAAAAAACAAATCAGTGGGCAGAAGAGAGGCGAGAGATTCCCTGGCTTTTCCACGGTCTCACAAGAAGGCGATGTATGGTGGCCCTCGAATTCTTGAAGAACAAAGTTCCAGTGCTTCCATCCTTTAAGTTCAATAGCGCAGGCTACGCTGAAAAACTTAGGATGGGTCATATTAAAAGGCTATTTCTGTCCTTTGGCTGCGTGTGTGCGTGACAAGGCCAATGAATTTGACAGAAGAACCAAAATGGGTGCAGAAGGAAAGGATGAATAACTCAGGGACACCATGTCACACTCCTGCCTGACTCCACTGAGAGCCAGGTCAGAATGTGTTATGGCCATTGGTGGTGATTTCGAAGTTGTCTTTATCGGAGATGGTTTAAGTTACAGTGATAATAATTACAAGTGTTCTTCGCAGATCTGCCTAGTTGAACAGGTTTTTAAATAGGGTAGCGCTGTTGCCGTCCGTATACCCCCCTTGATTTTTAACCCAACAATATGGGTATTCTTGTGCGTTGAAACAATCAGCAAAAATTTTGAGTGTTTTTATTCACTCCTTCTATGGTGGATGACTCACAAATAGCGCCCACCGGGAAACGTTTAGCGGGGTTCATGCCCTACTTTTAACTTATGTGAACGCAAGGTTTGTAAGTTTCACCCGCTTTATGGAGAGAAGTTCGAATTATGTGTTTGGTTGCTGCAGTCAGCGGAGGCAGACCAGTTAAAGCACATGGTGTAAACTGGGCTATTAACTGGCATGTCGTGGTGGAACTAGTGAGGCAAGGCTTTGCATAGTTAACGGTCTAATCCGATCATCGTTTCTTATCACTTGTCCCAGGGCCACGGACTCACCAACTTTTAATATGATCACTTGCCTATGGGCAAGCAATCAACCAGGGTTGAGTTGCGCGTTTGGTGTCCACCATCGTAGCGTACATCGCCTTCTTCGGAATGAAAGCAGTTTGCCTCAGACCATTTCGGAGCGTAAGCCACCAATACGACAATAAAACACTGACAAAAACCCTTTCTTTCCGTACTCGGCCGATTTTCTTCAGATATTATTACCCGGTCTAGGTAGCATGGAATTCATGTCCAGCCGGCCGCATGCCTGTGTTTACTAGTGATGAAGATGGACAATGACCTTATGTTTGCCCATATCTATTTCACTAATCACCAACAGCTCGCCATATTTTACAGGTACCCAAACGTTGTAAACGTTGATGGTACATACGGTGCAAATTGCACGCGGTTGTGTATCTTTTCAAACACAGCAGTCTACAGCTAGATGCAGGCTTTTCACTTTCCTGGTAAAGGACAGTACTAATGCCGGTCAAACCGTCGTGAGTCTTCGCAAACGACGGATGATTTGTGCCGCTGTAACTTTGTCTTCGGTTATACTGATAGAACTTTAGCTCGTATGGCCGATGGCTGCATCGTTCCCTTGTGTTTTTAATGTGCTAAATTACTCAGATTTTTTTCATATAATAATTTAGTTCAGACCATCCTATGTGGCAGAAACAGTTCATGCATCTAGCAAATTTTCTTGGGATTGTTTACTGTGGCCGCCACGTATCCATTTAATTTTATATTGCGTGCCCAAAAAGTACCGTACAATAATTTCCTCTGTCAATTAAATTATGTAGTAAGCCAAGCTCCCATAATGCAGCGATTGTTATAGGAGTACAACCTACCGCAGAGTGAGCTGCCTCTGCTAATGTTTGAACCCCTTCAACCCAAACCGCTTCACTGGCTTCATAATCAACAACCAGCCTTTGGAAAAAAGCAAAGCAGAGAAACCTTTAAACTATCCGTTGCGACAAGCGGGTTTGGCGGACGAATTTTACCGCCCTTGCAAAAAAAATGGTGAAATGCCCAAAGGCCGACAACCAAAACCGCGCAGCCAACTAGTCCTCCAGCGAAAAGTACGCATGTGATATGCTCTTTTTCCCACCTGAATTTTTGGTCATTACTTTCCTGCGGACAACATTCGGCTCCGGACAGCCCGCGTTGAAATCACTGTTGCTCCCGCGAACTCGTTCTCGAGGTGAGCCATTTATCAACGCCCGGCTCCTCTCAGGCACACTCGCCCAAACTGGAGCGGTTTGAGGTTGGTTTAAGTCCACAAACGCACATTAAGGTGGGGTGTCCATTTTGTTTATATACTTCCTATGCTTCACCTCGAATGCTTATGCAGCGTGACTATTGAACAGCCAGGCCAAATCCATAACAAATTTAGTTCGGTGGGGTGTATAGCGTTTCTAGATTCCAACCTGCGACTTATCCTTTCTCCGTTTATTTTTTTTCAGCCAAACTAGCTGAAGCAAGTGTTTGATGCTGCGTTTTCTTCCAATCCAGAAGGGAACATACAGCGACACATTGTCACCCGAACCATGTAACTGTGATGGTGGACACAATCCGGGAAAGCGCGGAGTTTCGCTTTTAGCCCTGTACAAAAGACTACTCGACTCACAAGGCTGTTTTTTCTACTGCCAAACACACTATTCGGTGTATAGCATACTTTTGGTTCTTAATCATGTAATCTCTATTTCGGGCCGGTTAATGTCATTTACATGCATTTCATGTATTTACACCTGAAGAAAGAAATAGTGGCAAAAATTCAAAGGTGGGGTATTTGGGGGAGAAGATGAACTTTACGATCTCTATCATATGGTGAGCGGAAAACAGCGCTTTTCACGTGCACAGGCAGGAAGCCTCTTGCTATACCCTCCCTCGTATAGTTTTTGCCCGCCAATTTCAAATCTTAATGACCATATCTTGTCTCATCTGATATGTTCCCCATAAGAAAGAAGGAGCCCTTGTAATTTTGGTCCCCTACCCATGCTGCCCCAGGCGTGACCAAGTCAACATCGGATAATGCCCACTGTTTATGTCACCGTCCCTTTTCCACAAAATTCCCAGTACCCACAGACCCCACCAGCCGTGCTCTTATTCTTACTGTAACATTGTGATCACACCTGAAGGTATGCCACCCACCAGTTGGGAATAAACAATATTATAGACTTTCTCTATGGTGCGGAAAGACCGAAGCTTCGTGTAGCTTAGTAAGTGGGCTGGTTGGTTTTACCGCAAAATTTGGGAACTTTTCATCTCGATGCATTGATCAGTGTTGCGAAAGTCGAGTGATCGAGTGATGGAGCTGGTTCAAGACTGGGTTCCATGGATCGAACCTCACCTATAATTTATACACCTAAATGTGTCCTTTGAAGTAGAGTGAACTGGCCTATTGGTTTGACTACGCGATTACTGGTTGTCCATGCAGCAAGACCGGTTAACCTTTGTGTCAGTAGTGAAGTCCTCATAAAGAACGCAAATTCAGCTCAAAGATATGGGGACAACTGAGTTCTCAATTTTTTGTGTTTGTGTGACACACTTTATGACAAAATTATGGTAACTACGTCAAATTGTATGATGAATAGGTCCTATCGTTTCAACCCCGGGTTTCATTATGTATATTTTACATTACGCTGTACGGTAGATCCGAGGAACATTGGGCGTCTGCCTCTGATTGCTGCGCCTCAGAAAACACCTGGGTAGGTTCGAAACGGAGCCTTCCGGATCATCGTTATCGATGGCCACATACTAGTGGTAAATGCTGGTGACTGATCACCTCGCTAATGTGAGCAAAATGTCCTTCCGGATGAAAGTTGAACACTGTCTCCGAAGAACAGTACGATCACCTTGCGCTTGAGGTAGACTCTCTTCAGACGTAACACAGGATTCAAAATCAGTGTCCGAGGTCATCAGTGAACTGCCCAAAAAATCGTGGGAGATCTCAGGTGTTCAACGGTGTGCACTGAGTTTGTCTGCCAATATGAATCTAGCGCAACCAAGACCTATGTTTGGGTTGGTTTGTTGCTTATTTTGATCTCGCTTTCTATAGATCCTTCATCAGAATTTCCATCGCATCCAAATTGATCTAATTCAAATGTAAAATCATTATCGACTGGTGACGACCATCCAAGGTATGCCACCCACCAGCTGAAAATAAACACTGTTGTCAATATAACCCTGAAGTGGTTGCCATTCGAGACGCAGTTTCGGTCTTGGGTTTGCGTGTCTTCAGGGCGACACTGCGCAATACAAGCTTTGCGCAACTCTCTCAAAATTCCGCCCCACTTTGGTGGTACATTGGCCCAGAATATGTGCATCTGGAACCTGCCGTAACTTAAAAGTTTGCTTACTCGTTGGGAGAATACACTACTCATAAGTTTGCTGAAAACTCCTCCGTTAACTTTTATTCCGTCTTCGAAGGCCTGGCCACGACAAAGCTTAGCAACATAGCTCACTGCACGGCATCCGCAATAGAACGGTGCGTAATTCACTATTTGGTTACGAATCACAATCTCTAAACCGGTAAAGCTTATCAGGTGAAGGTAGTCAGAACATGTACTGCACATATGCAGCCAGCTTCTACGCCTTATGGCGAACATTACGCTGACAGCGTGTCATGGTATGGTTGCGCGAAGTAGCGGCAGCTTTGGTCGAACGTAATGCTATGGGAATCTAACGCCTTCCCGGCTGGTGGTTGGAAGTACTCCAGGACGCTGCATTTCGTTGATGCTAGCGAAGAACGTAGTATGACTTTCTAAACCAATTGTGAGGCTACCCTTTGTTACAGAGCTCTGTGATTTTGTCGGGCAAGATGTACCAGAAATGTTGAATCCATCTTGCTGATGGCGTCCTACTCCTGCATGGTGCTGTGGCCGTTCGAAGGTTTTGACACCTTGGCAACCTGGCGGTGCCTCGGCCTTCGTGCTTGCTTTCGGTGGCATGGCAGCTAGGCAATGGCAGGGTGCTGCAGCTGGACCATTATTATTTTATTTTCAACTGTATAAATAACGCAAGTACTTATGAGGAATCAAGGATTTATGACGTTTTTGAAGTGACACTCAATTACGTCCATTTATTTCCCAACAACTTCTGTAGTGGTGCTATCGGAAATCGCGTAGTGCCTACGCCACAGACCAAGGAACATGTGTGACATCAAGTTGTTTCGGGTAGGATTCAAAACAATCCCACTACAAACATGTATCCTTGTAGTCACCGTTGAGACGACTGGACTGTTTGGTTGCACTGAGCAAAACGACATTGGGGGGTAATGGTTCCGAGGGACGGTTAGGGGAGTTTGAGGTTGTCAGTATTTCAAACTATTTATGGCCTAGGTGTCACGAATGTTAATGTTGGTGAGCGCCTACTTTGTGGTCGCCGTTGCTCAACATCGGGTCAGCCATGATAGAGGTCTGATGGTCGGAAAAAATTATAAGACCTTCAGACTTCATAACCAAGATAAGCATCCCGTACCACTCGCGAATCTACCAGCCGTCAATACAAAAGCCTCTCGCAAACTAAGCTCAGACAAATATTCCGTCTTATATCTGGGCTGAAATAAAACTAATCGATGAAATACCGTGAAGAAGGCCGAGTTATGGCCTTTGTCGGTAAGTTTTTCTTATTCAGGGCACCGTGTGGTTTTCTCCCCCAAAAGGAAACATCTCTGCATCTTCATTGAGGTGGAGATTTTGAGGCGTAGAATTTCTATTAAGACACCCCTTGTGTAAACGACTCTCCTAGAGCAAAAGATAAAACAGTTTATTATCGTTCAATTGAATGATTTACTCTCCAGTGGAAGACATTGCGACAAAAAGCCCTGCAACACTGAACAGCGCTTTCGGTTGAATACCATGGCGGAAAGTTTGTTATAAAAACAGCTGGTACCACTATAGCAGTGACCTCTGCTTGACAATACTTGGCTTGTATTAGCAGATAATCCACTGTCGGCTGCGCACACCGAACCGTTAGTTTAAATACTGATTGAAGGAAATATACCCGAAGGATGAGATGAAGCAACCCGCGGCAACATAATATTTCCCGAGTTTCTGGTAATCGTCATTGATTTCGTTGATGCATGAGAATACGTGATAACTCCCCACGTCTGATCGTTTAAGTCTAGCTGGACGAGAAAACCATACGTTTTTGGCGACCTAATGCCCGGCCCAACAATTATTAGACAGGCTCAAGGTGATTTGCCAGCATGACCGAATCATTGATAAGCAGGCTTACTGCCAATCTAGAGTACTCACCCGGAGCGAAAAAATCCCACCTTGCCCATAGAAAAGCTGTTTAAGAATATCTGGAGAGTTGCACTCACGTGTATCAAGCAAGTGTGTTGCAATAAAAAAATTCGCGCGCGCTGATAAACGCTCCACAAACCCCGGAAATTTTCCTTCTTTGAATTCGTAATGCAAGGGCATCTTTAGAGGCAGCACGCGATGAAGATGTCCATTGAGTCATGGATACAATAAAACCAGAGGAGTCGGAAATTGCCTCCTTGTGTTGCCCTGTTGTGTGCATTGTGTTTCGTTATTTACCTGAAACAGAGTGATTAATATGATGCGTGTATCTGGCGGTAGCTTAGGTGCTGGCGCTTCATCAGGGAAGATCTGCTTGACGGGTTTGAGTGTGCATCAAAACGACTGTAAGGGTCTGTTGACGTGCATTGTTGAGTGCGCTGCATGTGATTTGGATGACAAAGGATCAGAAGTTTTTTGCAGATAAATCTTTGTGAGCTAGCTGGGTTTTCCGGATGTTCCAAACGCAACCAGTTGTGCACTGTCATTGCCTCTAAACTGCTCCAAGTGCTTGAACGCCGTCTTGTGAGCTGGCCATGCGGATCAGGCTTATGGGTTTTTAGACACTATCCGCCTTTTCCATTCCCTATCCTTCTGTTTCCATCAGACTCTACGGTCGGGGAGCGCGGGGTATGATAATTTGCCGAGTCGAGTTATGCTTTCAATCTAGATTCAAGCAGCGCCATAGCTCTCATTTAAAGACGTCACCATGGACTCTGTCTAGGGAATCGCGCTGAGCTGAGTACCAGCGCGTACTTGGTAAAACATGATTCCCTACGCTTGGTGACATTGAAAGGCGCCGAACCCTGCACAAAATTTTGCAATTTCTTCTGGATTATCACATGTGCAGGCCGACAGCAAGATAAGGATGCAGGCAAGGTCATTCAAATGGGAGCGGTTTGGTTTTTAACCTGAACTTCTTATTTGCACTCACACGGCACTGCTTTCACAATGACAGAGCAACGGGTTAATCTGTCTGGCTCTCGTGAATTATATGGCAGGCAACTGGGATGAAGGCTTGAATAGGTGTTGCATATTTGCCTGCAGTGTTTAGTGTGGTTTGGCCTTCAGATGTTAAGCAGCTGGGCATGCAGCGTTGTCAACTGGGCTAGTGTAACGGTGTAGAGCGTTCTGCGCGCTGAACTAGGTGCCCGAAAGAATGTTGTTCCTCTTTGTGTTCGATAAAGGCCACGCATAAGTCTCATTGACGCCAGCAATCTACATTCTATCCCTAATAACCTATTATCACCTCGGGAGCTGTCATTGAAGCTGAATAGGCACTGCACTGTTGGATAAGCAATATCTTCAACGTGCCGTGTTTAAACGAGTTGGGCAATCTAAGAGGGTTTTTTTGTTATTCGAGAAAACATTTTCAGGGACTGTCGACAATAAGCCTCCAAGACTTCCCGGAAATTAACCAAAATTAATCATCCAGAATTGCTCGTTGTAATCCGTTATAGAGTCTCCCAAAAGTTGAAGTCACAGTACAAGATAAAAACACACAGGTGACCAACATTTACGTGAATAGTATTCATCTGCACCGGATAGACTGCCGAAATGTCTAGCTTTTTAACCGCAACGTACTTACGCACTTTTTATTATATTGCCTTCAGACGCTTAGTTAATCTCAAGGTGTTTGCGTTTCAAGGTATTCGATAATTTGTGCTTGCTAAAGCCTGACACCTTATGGTCTTTTTCTCAGGGCTTTTGACCAGCGAGCGCTAATTTTGCGTTTCGTGGGGTTGCATGACCCAGGCTATTAGTGTTATCGAACAAGCTAGGTGGATCGTTGTTTCCACCAAAGTGTGCCAAAATGCACAACTAGCTGAACGAAAGCTAAAAATATATTCCCTGATCAACGGAGAAAATTGATTCCCTTAGGCTGATAGCCTAAGGCAGACCTACCGGGGCACTTGTTGAGCGGAATCCAGAAGCCTGAAGTTTTCGGATAGGTGAGAAGGCTTTTAGTGATATGTCAGTCAGGAGACTGAATATAGAACAGCCATTTGCCTTTTGAAAGAAGCGAGAGATATTCCGGAAGACGATTACATTAAGATCCCTTATTTTATCCAATTAGCTTTTTATTCCACGTTAGGTGGATGGCTACGGGTGTAGGCCTCATTCGGAAAAGGCTAATAAGGGTAGCGCGGGAAAACCACAGCAAACCTTTCCTTCTTTACTTTGTTCTCCTTCACTTACAGGCCAGTCTCCTATGAAAATTGAGCACCACACTTTCAAGGCATAGTTAGTATGACTTACTGAGAGAATCGGGGAGTTTTATGGCTATAGGAACCGTAGGTTTTGCCGCTTGTGACGGCTGTAACTCCAGTAAATAAGAAAAGCATCATTACGCAGAGTAGCCACGCAACTTTGCCCTTGCTATAAAACACTTTTACACTGAAAACCAATAGCTATTACCCTTGGGTGTTTCGAAACATCGAAATGGTCCTGTCTACGGCAGATCATGGATCCTGAGATTTTTGTCACAGCCCTCAGGGGTGGACGGTTTGCAGAATGTTTTCTACGCTGCATTGCGCTCCAAATTTAGACGCACCCCCACCATGTTTATACCGAAACAGGTATTGGGCCATGTAACTAGAAGAGCACCACGACCAAATGGTTTTACAAAATTATGGCAAGCAACAACAATCGATTCATAAACCAGTAATCCGAACGTCAATATTTGCCAAATATGTGGAGAAGCGGATTGAGCAAAGGCCAAAGGACAATTAGAAGGCTACCACTTTCCCCTCGCTCTCCAAATAAACTTGATATCTATCACTTGGGTATAGAGAATTTTGATTGACCTAGATAATAAACATAGGAACCAGACAGAAGCCACAAAACGACATCACGCTCAACCTAGTCGAGACTTCCTGCCGGGCCATCCCCAGCTCCGAAGGGTTATGACAGCTCCGAATTTTCCGACGCATCGACGACATACTCTCAAGGTAAGTGGAGCGTACTCATCGACTTTTGTTGTGCGAGGTGGCTAATCGAAAACGGCAGTGCCAGATCCATTGGCTGGAGTCTATTGGCTTGAGAGTTCAACCGTTTGCTGATCCCATGATCTAGATATTCCAGTCGGCTTTTGCAGGGACCTGGTTCTATCCAAGAGGAAAGGGAATGGCTTGACCGCCCTTGAAACCATAGCAGATTCTAGGGCCTTCACACAGGCAACTAATGGAGCCAGTTTACATAAAGCGTAGGTGGACATCCAGTGCCTACGGAAGCGGCGATGTGCGACCTACGTGTGCTGACCATGAGGCGCGGAACTCTCTATTACTCTAGAGTCCTGGTCGTGCGATTATCCGCTCTGCCTTCGGAGGTGACCACTAACTGCCACCTCATTAGCCTCACGTGCATTCTGTGGTAGCTGCTGATGAAAAATCGTAATTAAAACCCCGCCTAATCGTCTGCTCACTACTAAGCACCTGAAAATAGCCAAACCAACTTTCTACATTCTTGACCCGACAGTAGGAACCCAAGATTCTAACTGGCTTCGCCGTAGCCACCCAAAACAACACTTTTTGTCGAGTGCATTTTGGCGTCTTCCATGCTTTCAAAGGAATTTCTCATAATCATCCAGGCCATCAGTGGTTCCACACATGATTTAGCCACTCAGTATTCATATGCCCTTAGCCAGTCCTTCTAATTGCTTGTTACTGTCCCAGATTCGCCCCATTTTCATACTGTTGAAGAGGCTCAGTGAGGGCCGGTGCTGGGTCACACGCTGTTCTTAATATCCCGATGTGTATTTTTTGCCTTCTGTCTTCCTGATTGTAGGGCAATAAATTAGGCACATGTTGAGGAGTAATCCTATGTTTTATGGAGACCCATATACTTCTCAGCATTCAAGGCCGACGGTCCCCCTAAAAAATGTCAATAAAACTCAATATTTTTATCCAAAACACCCCTATTTCTTCGTTTCTATAGAAAACAAAAATCCCTGCAGTTTTATTTTTACTCATCACAAATGAATGGGTGGTTGTATTATTCTATACTTCCCTCCTGCACTGCGCTGCGTTCTTGCAAGAAGGCGGTCAACTTGGTAGACCGCGAAATTTTGTGTTGCCCAGGCCAGCCACTGCCACGTTTTACCTTCCTCCGGCCGCTCAGAGAATACTGCGGCCTCATATTACTGTACTGGCGGTAATGTTATTACGCCGAAGAGTGCCAGCGCGCTCCGGAAGTGCGCCTAGACTGAACCACTCCTGCATCTGAATATGTTCGTCTTAGAATATCTCGGGCTTCAAGGATCTACCACGTTCACCACCGTCCCCATATCCCAAGGAATATGTAAACTTGTTTTCACCGTTTCATACAGCACTAACCTTCGACATCATGACATTAAACTAACTCAGCACAGGCACACCAATCAACAAAAAATGGAGAGTTCATCCTCTGTAATTTTTCCAGCCTGTAAAAACTTTGCTCCGAGAATGTTGCTCACCACTTTTAAGCGACCGCTTTCTCCTCGCGCGGCTCCCAAGCATGAGGTGATAAACGTACAGTCAAAAAATTCCCTGGTGATTTCGTGCTGATTACACTGCATGGTTCATGCTGCACGTCGTCTAATAATCAAACCTCTATAACGTAAAATTTCCTCCTCCCACGCGGGAGAGAACTTCGTCCCACAAAGGTAAAAGGCCCACGCAACCGAGCTCCCACGGGGCGAAAAAAAACCTGCAAATGAAATGCGGCCCTCGAAACCACCAAGAAAGGAAGCAGACAAGTATACCGCACAGGCCCCTTCAAAGCCTTGGACTCAAACCCGACGTACAGTTTTTTAGTCTGCTAACCTCTCTGGTTACACGCCTGTCGGCTCCTCTCCTTCGGAGGCAGCAGAGACAGTGTCGAAATGCCTGTCCACTGACTGCCTCAACCTTTTCAACAAACTTTGCGCTATTGAACAGTTAGTTTGCCTTGAACAGCCGTCCATAATCGCACTCGCTGAGACCTGGCTCACACCAGATGTCTCTGACGTGGAGATCTCGATAGACGGCTACTCCATTTTTCGAGCTGACTCAAAACGAGGGAGTGCTGGTGGGGTTGCTTTGTACCTACATGCGGCCCTGCCCATTCCGATTGTCCTCTCTGACACCACTTCTGCACCTTTTTGTGATGCACTGTGGATTCAAATCCTGTGGCGCGGGTCAGATTCTCTCCTTCTTGGTGTGGTCTACCGTTGCCCTTCGAGTCCACCGGAAGATGATCAATTCTTCATACGAAACCTTGAGGAAATCTCCCCCAGCTACCACTTCACTCATCTCTTGCTGGTAGGTGATTTCAACGCTCGAGAGGCCTCTTGGATGGAGCTCCAGCTCGCCGGATCAAGTGAACCTTTTTCAGCGGCCTTGACCAAAGTCGTTCAACAGAGCGCTTGGACTCAACATGTCGTTGCGCCCACCAGATACCGCGCAGGCCAACAACCATCCC
>SJOL01001962.1:363959-509612 GCA_004794785.1 Opisthorchis felineus | reverse complement strand
AAAGTGGTTGCCGGTCTTAAATCCATGGACCACGAAATGCGTCTCGCGGAGCTTGACCTCATTCCCCTGGAGTATCGCCGCCTCCGAGGAGACCGAATTCTTACTTATGCCCTGTTTGAACAAGGTTTGGTCAACAGGTTTTTCACCATTGACCCAGAAAACACACGGTGGGGACATGGTAAGAAGATTTTCAAGCTCGGAGCGCACACTTTTATTAGGCGAAATGTTTTCTCATTTCGTGCAGTAGCTGCGTGGAATAACCTTCCTCCGACAGTTGTCCACGCTCCTTCTAGAACCCAGTTCAAAGCACTATTAGGCACTTTTCTATGCGAGTGCTCGTGCTGGCAAACATACTGCCCCGCCCTGAGAACTTAAAGAGCAGTGCCACGCCCTTTCTTCGCTTGTGCCTTTCAGGTGTACGGCAGAAGCTGAACGACAAGAACAAAACCGACCCAGGAAACTTGGGCAAACCCTCGATCCTGTGAATCAATCCGTGAATCCTGCGCTATCCACGATTGGCGCTTGTTAGATTCGACCTGTGTTTCCACGTGATCAGTATTGGCAGACAAACGTACACATTATCCCATGGTTCTGATGAACAAAAACGGTGGTTTGTAAGATTGAAAGACCGTGCGCACAGTTTTCTCATCATTTGATACCGGACGTGGAAGGACCAAATCAAAGTCGCGGGAGGCAGCTTGGTGTCATTTGGTTACAAACATGCCATGGCGGAATAGCTGATTATTTGACCATGGTTGGTTTGAAAATTATAGCCGACAGGTATGGAGGGGAGTTCTCTGGTACCTCGGGCAACCCGTAACCTATTATCGAGCATATACTTGTCAGAAGATATGAACTGAACATTAGAATGAACATTAAAGTGAACATTAAAATGATTGAGAACCGCAAGTATGATGCGTACGCTGATCGCTGTTTTACCAGGTAAATATTTCAGGAACATCTTTATGACCTCCTTATGATATTTGTCCCAAAATATGGCTTAATATGACCAGAGATTAATTATATCCCACGAAAATACTCCTAAATTATTGCAAAACTAGCAAGCGCTGTCACAAACAGCGAATTTTTAACCGACCACACGAGTGTTCTGCTTCCAGCTAGAGCGCACATCTACTGTACCAATGTTTTATCCAATGACCTTGAGTTCAGTTGCATTTTTTTTGAACAGATATCCTACCACGCTTCAGGCTTTAACGAGTTATCGCCCCGTCGTACCTCTCAGTTACAGCATATAACATGAAAAGGCTGTTTAAATCGTGAAAAGTGATCACCTTTTTGGGATACTGTGTATCGGATGATTATAGAATCCATTTTTGTGTCATCGGCTTGAACACGGATGGAAACAGAAACGGAAAAGTCGGTGAGTGTGGAATGACAAATAATCATGTAATCCACTAACTGACAACGTTTATCACCTTAAAAAGTCGTTACTTGTCCAATATCACTCCCAGTGCTCCATAGATATGCGGCGGTAGACTGATTATTATACGTCTTTCAATCAAATGAAATTACAATAAAAAGGTACCCTTTATCTCAAGGAAACATTTGAACTTATAAATGGCTTATGAGAACTGAAGCGGGACGACCTAGTATAGCTCTCTTCTACTTCGTAGCCACCCCGAATAGCAGTAGTTTTTGAGTTGAAAAGCAGCCTGCCCCAGTCTCTGCGGGCTTCAGTATCATCAGAATAGTTTATCTCAAATTTTATACCACAAGGAAGGTTAAATACAAGCCATATGACTATTTCCGCCGGAAGTCACTGTCTTAAAAGTTATATATTTATATCACGGGACTTGCATCGGTGAAGTTTTCGTAACACTTCGTTTAAATAGGTCGGTTGCTAATAATGTAATGAAATAACACGGCAAGTCCCTGAAGATATTTTGCAAATCGTGGTAATAAAAGCTAGCGTTATCACTAATTCAGTAGATCAATAAAGTACTTAATGACCCTAACAAGAGATCCAGTAAGCCAAGTTCTTCATTCAAACTTGTCTTGCTCTAATCTATAGTAGATGGTTTTACATCTAACCCCTTGCCACATCGGTCGTCGCGTAATGCCGTGGACCGGATCGCCGTATTTTCTGCGTATGACGGGATGAGCGAGCGAAAACAGATTACTGCCTAGGCCTTCCTTCTTCCTGTTTCGCCCTCCTCCTCCTTACTGCGTTGTTAGGGTCAGCTTCATCCCAAAAAACTGACAGATGTAGCTCCGCCCACTGCTGTTAGCGGCAATACCTATGCCGGCCCCGACCTCCACTACTCAGAAATAACTCTTTAAAGCCCGGTAACCAGTTTATCTGGCAACCTTTAAAGTTCGCACTAGTAAGCAAACTTTTGTATTCATGCCGAGCCCACTTTCCATTGATTTATGCTGGCTTTCTGAAACGAGGATTCAAGACCCAAGTACGGTTGTTGACCCGGCCTCCCACCCGGTTTGCAGTCGATTACCACTGCGCACTTCCTTTGATCCAGAGTTCGTTGCAACTGCTCTTGTCGGGCTTGGTATCTTTTTAAGTCGACCAGCCGACCTGTCACTGCTTGAACATTTGCCCGTGGGCGATCGCTTGTGTGTAGTTCGTTCGTAAACTTATGGCAGGGTATCCTGTAAACGCACCTCCAATCAGTGACAATGCATTGTCTCTACCTACGCCTCAACAGCCTGTGGCTCTGCTGCTTTTTAGTACTTCAATAAGCCGGGCTAAAGACTCAGATTTCGTTTTGTTTGGTATAGAAGTGAGTGCGCAAGTAGAAAGACACAGTGCTGCTGAGGCTTGTTTGGATGTTCTCTTTGGTTTGGGATCAGGGGGTAGGGAAAACGGCGAACGCCTGTTGCATTTGTGTGATTACGGTAGATTGTCTCCGTGCAATACGTACTTTCGAAACAGTTGAGGCCACTAGACATATGGTGCCCTGCACATGCAAGCTGAACTTTGATGCAGGTGGAGTGCAGCACCACTAGCTGTAGTTAGCTCCTATCCGGTGCTGATTTCCTTGGGCTTTTCGGGAACGCGCAATCTGCTCGTACCTAGCCTGGTCAATGAAATTTTTCAAGCCCCAGTAGGTAGCAAACCAACCAAAATCACCTACGTAACATCATGTGATGTTTACTATTACTGCTAAGTGATGTTCACAACCCTGAAAGCTGCGGGGCCTTTTTTGTGTAGTGGCAAGACCAGCCATATTTAATCGCTGGTACTTGAGTAACACTACAGATTTCTTTACCTATCGGACGCCTATTCTTTTTGGTCAAAAACCCACCAGAACTTGAAACTTGGTTAGACGTCAAGTGAAAACAGCATCAAGCGCTGATCGAGAAGAATAATGGGCTTAGAAAGCGGAGGAGATGGGGGACATTAGAAGAACTGGGAATATGCAACTAATTCCCGCGATAAGCCAAAAAGGCCTAGGGCGAGCAAAATAATAGATAAAAGGCGGTTGTGTTATCTCTACATAAGAAGACATGCATGTTTGGGGTCCACGTGTTCAAATCTGTGCTTGGCTGGATACATTGAAAAGTATGGAAGCTAATGAATATCAGCGGCTTTCATGCTGTTAGTCTCAATCTAGACTGCTTGACTGAGCGTTGGATATGCAGGTACCCCGGGTGCTTGTGGCAGTGTAACCTAAAGTACACTACCCGTCCTAATTTCCCAATTTATTTTTTTGTATGGCAGTGGAATGTCAGTGTTTGCATCTAATGTTGCTGTCTGTTACGAGGACTAACGATGATGCTAACCAGTATATGTTGTCAAAATCTGCATATTTCCCATTGTATGCAAAATAGAGGTTCCTGTTTTGTCTTACGTGAGCTATTTGGACTGCTTCTGACGAACAGGTTTTGAAGCTTGTCAGCTTATTTTTTCCTAATCACAAATAACAGTGGTTCAGCAGCTTTGTCACGACTCTGCGGTCCAAAGTCGAAGAAAACCGGGAGATTTTCGAAAGATATTGCCGCCAGTTCACGATAACTGAAGCTTTAATTGTGGTGGGCTAACGATAGCAACTGAAGCAGCATACAAACCGAGTTGCCGCATTGCTCAGCATAACTGAAATCAGAGGTCATGTACAACAAATCTATGTTTTGTAACACACTGTCGCAGTGCATACCCAACATAGTGGCACTGGTTAAAACCTCCAACACAGGAAACGAACCCTTAGAAATGCTGAACTCTTCAACGAGATCTTGGCACTCCTCTCTACAATATCTGGTGGTTTCACGGCCTTGAAAACTGGTCTAGACACCTAATACCCCGGGCTTTCTTATTACATACTGAGACTCCGTGAAAAACAATTTCTCTGTAAGGAGACAAGATGCCAGTCACAGGTGATGAAGTTCCAACTAATACACCAACGTTGTTGCTACAAAGAGGATAGAAGAGCTGCGGCTACTATAGAACAGATACATCATATTGAAAAATACAGACGAGTTACTTCGGAGATACCATCATGGAATCCGTTCAAGGAAGCACTATTAGATAACGTTTGTGTTTTCTGGTAACTTAACAGAAGAGGGGATCGATAGTGTATTCACAAAAGGTGAAAAACGATTAACGATTAATGCCAGCACAACCCCGGGCATCATCTTTTACGACGTACACCAAAATAGCATACAGGCTCTGATTTACCAGGGTATATGTGATCACCTTGCCCCTGTTCCTCGCACCAAACTCACAGCAAACTAACATTTTTCCTATTCTTTGCGCTTTTAAGGAACAAACAACGTCCGCTGCGCCATAAAATCTGTACAAACCTCAATCAGATGCTCAGTTAGATGACCAAAATCAATTCAAGGCCCATAACGATAAACTTTGAAGTGATTTTTAATCACAAGTGTTACATGAGTTGTCCCAATCATCCGGTTACAGTACTGCATAAGCATTTGCTCATCAGTCAAAGGCAGCCACAAAGCCGGAGCCATGAAATTATAAAGCTCTTTACAATAATCTTTTCTGTATGGTTTTACTCTGTATCGAAGGGTCTATAATGTTTGATCAACGCTTCCCACTTAACTTTATATCTCAGACCTACGGTTCTTGACTTTAGGCAAATGTCATTTTTCTCTAAGAGCCCTGTTATTTGGCACCTACCAAAACTTACCAATTTACCGGCAATTTATCCTCCGCCATCTGTGTTCCAGCCATATTCATAAAAAGTCACCGTTGCCTATCAGAGTGCTTTACCAAACACTTAAATTATCCTCATATATGATATCGTCAGGTTCTATCCTCTGTGGACATTGATTACTGTGCGTATGGAATAGTTTTGGATTCTGTACCCACCTCAAGTTCTGACCCATTTCAGCCAAGAGTGGTTCACAAATCTGTCCTTTTTTTCGATCTCACAGAAAGTTGGGTTTTTAACATACAAATGGTGGGGAAAATGCATGAGCAGCAGGGGAGGTATTCTGTTGCAATATGCCAAACCGTGTTATCTAACCGTGTTTTATCCAGCTGTCACGCACTGGCAAGAAATTTTTAAAAGAATAATTGCAATAAATGTGAATTTATTTTTGTGCCACACTTCTGAGATGTCATTCTCAATACTTCTGTATGGCAGCTTCACCTATATCAACACCGGGTGTCTTAACCACATTCTAGGGTAAATAGTGGGACAATATTTGTTGCAGTTTTTGTGGAGCAGGGCGATGCTAGCTCTCATTCAAAATTTTGGAACTGTACCGTTTCCTGCGGATGCAACTCGGTGCTATGTTGCATTCTGATGCATTTGTAATTTGTCTCAGTTAATTTGGACACATCTTTACTGTGATGGCCCGCAAGACACTCATGAGGACAACCTGAGCATTTTTGGTGAGATTTGTTCTCAGTGCATTTCACTTCTGGCCAACTTTGCTTTCAGCGCAATATAGGATGAACATTGTTTCTGATGTTTCAAGAATATAGGATTACTCTGTTGTCTAACCGGGAACACTGATTAGATGTGGAATTATAAAAATGACACTCTTCAGCCGCTGGAACGGCTGGCAAGCAGTTTTAAGACAACTGACGATGTATCGTTATGCCCACTAATGCTTTTGAGTGTAGCCGCTTCAACGGAAAAACACTTTCCCTCTAACTGAGTTTCTCAATCCTATTAGGCCTTCAAAAACCCAATTAAATCCTGTTAAAAATAGACGACCAATTCACTGAGGTCACGCCTCCTCATCAGACTTCTACTTTTAATGGATGCTTTGAATCAAGCTCAATGTCTATTTTACCCATTATGATAGCAATCTTCAACCAAACCATGGAAGTTAGTAGCCTATCCTGTCCACTGTGTGATAATGGAATAATTTATTTCGGAGATAGTTTGCCTTCAAGATGTGTATCATTCGTGGTGCGTAGCACGTAGACCAGAAACAGCACATATGGTATTGAAAACTGAAATATTTCTGAGCTAACTGATGTTTTGTTTTGTGTATATTACACAGTTGAATGGCACTGTGTACATGCGCATTGTAACATTACGGACTAACTAACAATGTTAACTGGGCATTTCATAACACAGTCACCAGAAATGAAGTGGGGGCATTAATAGAATTCATCAACAGAAAAGGAGGTCACAGAAGTTTCGTCAGAAAGTCTCAAAGATGATTTCAACGCTTATGTAGGAAATGTTATCAGAGCTATCCAGATGAAGTAATCATTTTCAGTTGCGTTCAATTTCCATAGGATTTTGCCGGATACTCCTGCAACGGGCATTCTTCACACATTTTGTTGGTTTTCGATGAACACGATGACGTTTTTTGGCCCTTTTCACATGGCACCTTCGCCACAGTGGAGGTTGTTAAGCTTCCGTAAAGTCTATTAGACAATAGCAGATCAATTATGGAGCGTAAAACGGAATAAAACATCGCACAAGCGACGAGGTTTAATGGCCAGAAAAGCCTATCATATGACAAAATGAATGACTTGGATGTGGAAAAACGGAGAGGTTGGGTTTATAATCAGAGTAAACGGCTACTCTTAGGAATATTTTTTTGCGTATTAATTTCTGAAGAGACATGTATGCAGACCACCAAGATAGAAGCTGGCAGTCAGTTTGGAGGTATCCATATGGGGTTCGAGTCCTGGTTTCGGAGCGACAGTCCATGGTCTTCTCAACATAAAAATACACAAAGACTAATGAATAATGATATTTTTTAGGCGAAACGGACATGATATATGGGATTGCAATAAATACCCGTGCCTGATGCGCAAAATGGGATAGTGGTTATTGAATACTTTGCGGTACCACTTCAGGCGACGAGATACTGTCCACAAGAAAAAAAACACTGAGTGCACTTGCAGAGTCACTGGCCAGCACAGTTTGTGCACAAGTAGATAACTAGGTATCCCAGTTAAAACCGATAAATTGTGGAGGTTTTTGCTGGCAGCAACGGCTTTTAAAAGGAAAGTCTTACCGGAATTTCTGGCTTGCAAAAACATTCAGCGGCCATGTGTTTTAGGATGGCACACTGAAGTTCAATATTTTCCACTTTTTATATGTGCGCACACTCAGAATGTCATACGAACTGACGAGATCATTGCTCAAATCCTATCATGCCAACGAAAAAGATTGACCACCATGCTAAACAGGGTAATTTATTTCTTAGTGGAAGCGCTTGACACGCCTTTGAATTATTATTCACCGGTTTTGTGCCTTCGTTTATTTTTACAGAACTTAGACCTGAAGTGTTGGCGAAAATAAACAAAACGGACACGACTATCTAAAAGAATACGTGGATCACTATCACGATGTTCGTTTGCAGTGAATTTTAACCTTATCTGAAGGATAGTGAAGCAGTACCGGATAAGTAATGGACAACATTGTTGCAGTCGACCAGCTAGTGAATTTCTAATGATTGTTTTAAATTACGAGACAACTCTAGTATCACTTGTAGTGATCGATACGCCACACAAAAGCTCCATATTTTTGAACGGCCACTGACAATTAACACTTACATAAGGGGCTATCACTCGCGAATATGCAAATAAATGCGTTGGAACGGAAAACATCAAGGCCGTATTTGGGGTTCATCAGGTAGTTCCAGCCTCCGACTTTCCGTTCACCTTTTATCCTACCTGAACACAAAATTGACACAATCAGCCAATACAGTCATTTGCATACCAATTTGGCGAATCGCTTTCAATTTGGGTTCAAGCAGAATATAAGATCTGACGGAAATTCGGAATCTGTATCCATCCACTGAGCTCTAAGAAGAGCAAAACCGGTCATAGGCTGTCAAACAGTTTTAAGCAAGCTTATGAGTAGCGCTTCGTCCGGAAAATATACTGCTTTATCTCGAACATTGTACCAGCTAAAACAGAAAGCAATCTGTGTGCAGCAATCTCCGTTGGTGAATACCATGAACGAGCGATTCAGCAGAAACCCAGTCGAGTCTCTTGTTAAAATCAAACGAGTCTGCAAACTAGTGTACCCGACGAATAAGTAATTTTGCTTGTGCAACGTTAAGCCGGTTCACAAATTATATCAGAAGGTAGAACTTTTCACATTTGATATTCACCGTAAGAAACGTATTTTTAAAGAGACCATCCTTCACTGGTGGCCACCATTTAGATACTGACTTCTAACTCTGGCAGTAATGATCTTCATTTGCACAGCGCATCAAGTTTATCTAACACTTTATGGGTTCCTACTAACGGATGCAAACCTGCAGGCCACCACTTCTAGATAAAACCGGATTAGTCAAAAATACATTACTACTGAAGCAAGCTCACGACATTTAACCAGCTGTAAAACATCCAGATTTGGTTGAATTCATGATCAGAAAATCTAATACATTTTCCTCTATAGAAATAAAATTGCTGCTGAAACGTGAATCGATGAAACGTTCTAAAACCAGCAACCATCGCCCCACTATTTTACGGAAAACAACATTCTTGACATAGTTATGGATATAACTGCTCACTGCAATATGGCAGCGGTTCTTTTGGAACGTCAAAATAGATATCTACATTTCATCCATAATTACATCCGTTTGTAAAACATTATCGGATCCTTTGTCTACATGAGACTGCAGCCGAATAATATTAGTGCTGTTTCGAATTCCAACTTCAACACAACTTAACTTTCTTCCTCGAAAAAAACGAGATTTGTGTATAGCTGCATCTTAAAACTGGATGGACAGGATTTGCTTAAAAACGTTTGTAGCATTTTTCTTCAATTTACCCAGCTATAAGTATTGAGACTTTCGAAGTTCCATTTATTTATCGGAAACCTAAACTAAAAGATTTTTCTAGTATTTTAATTTAGACCAAGTTGGAGGAATGTTTAAGAAATTATTACTAACGTAAACAGAGCGCAAAGCTCCATGGCTTACTCTGTTGCAACGGAGGTTTTATATATCAGTTTGGACCAAGTTTCCGAGGCAGGCGTGATCCCAGTGAAATTGAGATAAGAATTATGTGGCTGTATGCTGTGTACATACGTTCAAGTGGATGTGGCTCTCATATCTTGCATCCAATAGACTACAGCCTCATACTATTCGCTAATATTTTGCTCAAATACATCATAACTGTGTGGACTTCTAAACAACTTATGGAGGGTGAAACTGTTTGCATAAAATCTAGTTATCAAGGTCCGGGTAGCAGTAAACCGTAACGTAGGTAAGGTGTTACTAGAGGGGACTTATGAAATTAACTTTATATTTATTCTTGTATTTTATTTATTTGTCATTTCCTTGTCGTGTTTTTCGTCAAGCAGTTGTGACACGTAGAGGAAAATTGGACCTAATGGAACTAATTTTCAACAGACAGCTTCCCAAGGGACTGCTATAGGATAATTGCTTCCATACAACTACCCCGGGGACAAATGATCCAGAATTTGTCAGTCACTCAGTCAGTCGGTCGGTTTTTTAGCTGTAAATCATTTAACAAGGGTATGTTTATTCCATCTGCTACAGTTCTGGATCACTATAGAATAAAATACCACCTGCGGGATGCTCCATATAGGTGGAGCATTTTCTGGTATCCGCACTATTAGCGGAAGTGATTTTGTCTGTCCTCACCGCGTAGCTGGAGAAAGCTTGGTAAAAGTTACTGCTTAACTTTTTTTGAGTATAGAATGAGTCCATATCTTGTACAAATCCCATCCCTAAACTGAGTCATGCCGGAAGTTTCCAAATCTGATACACAAAACCAAGATACAACAGGAATAACCGATGTCATCTTTCATCTTTCATTCACATTCGGTGAATTTTGTGACCTGTAAAGGGCATATTCGAATCAGGCTTCGTCCTCCATATATTGGCGAACGTTTCCAACGAATTTACGTATTTGTTGTTCCCCAACTGCATTTTACAGCACACTTTTCGTCCCAAGGATGGATTCCGTTTTTAAAACACCTAGCGCTTTTCACCTCTCACCTTTCGCCATCGAATATTTGCTCCGAAAGTTTCTCTCAGGACTGACTTCCGCACTCACAGGCACTATTATTCTTCTAGCCACTTGGAGAATATTCAATATTCTCCATAGGTCGTCTAATGGCTTCCGATCCTACCGAAACACCTCTCCCCCCAACATTGTGACCATCATATCTTAACTTCTGAAATCAATCCTTGAAAAGAGCGCCTACAAGATCCTGAAGAGAATAAACTACTCCTGCGCTTCCGAACACAGCCGCTTAACGGATGGTGCACTAAAATACATAGAGCATATATGTGTGAGTTCTTTAGTGGAAATGATCCAACATCACTAGACGTCCCGTAAGCTTTTGAGCAGATCTAACATACTAACTTTCTCACCAAGCTTTCAGTATAAGGCCCGCTGGGTACTTTTAAGTCAAATAAACCACAAATGCCGTAGGATACTTTTTCGTGTTCGGGATAAAGCACCTGGGACCGTTTTGAAGGTTTATTCGTCCCCTTTCCTCTCCATCCTTGAATAATACACACCGATCCTTGTTTCTCCATCAAGACTTAGGTTCTCTGTTCTCATTCTGTCTCTGTTAACGAGGTAGTCTTTGACTGAGAGGCCTCTACCTTCTTCTGTCTTAAAACTTTTGACGGCTCTAGCCGTCCCTGTTCCTCAAGCCACTCACATTAAACCGTCGGTTCTTATTTCTGAACTGATTTATCAGCTATTTCCTTTCTCTGAACCCACAAAGTTTGGAATTCTCTACTATTCCGTGTTTCCTCTTCATTAAAATCGACGGCTTTTTAAGGCCAATGTTAACACATATCTAATAAATCATTATGGTTAAGCTTTTTGGCAAACATTTCATGCAGGGGGTCACTGATAGTAGTTCCCATATTTATTTGTAATCCAGTTCGGACTTGCCAACGACGTAACTGTTTTGATTGACGTGCCGAGTTCCACAATCCTATGAAAGAGATCATCATCGGAGGATGGGTTATAAAAAATTGGCGTTGCTGCACTTGGTGCACAATCATTTTCAAGCAAGTCACATAAGGGCAATGTATCGATGAACAAGATCACAGATGCAATATTGGGATTCTATCGAGAGCTGATCGAATAATATCCAAACGATGGTTGTTGAAAATGGAATCCAGGGTTAAAGGTGATAACACTTGAAATTCCGTGCTGGTATGCAGACCTGTCCGTAGAGAACGGTAGGAAATATTTTCTATGGTAAAAGAAATCACTTAGATATCGGATGCGACACCAGGCTAGTATTCCTCAGAGGAGATCCAGCTGGAGTGTTGAGAGACAAATTCAAGTGAACACAGCACCAGTTTCATTCAAGGAGCTGATGAAAGTTACGATTAAAGCGCAGGCTTCGGCACATCACGTAGCTAGTAATCCACACTAGTTATCTTCGGGGCAAATCCTTACTAAATATCAGATCTGATGGTGCATACAGGGTCAGTGAACAAACACCTGCTTTTCGTGCTTTACTTCAACAACCCGGATGCTGATTTGAGCACAATTATACAACCCACCGGGAATCCCTTTTATATTTAAAACCCAGTTTTTCACTTAGAGGGTGTTTGTTTCTCTTGTTGTTCTCCTAGCATGACCGAAACAGATGACTAAGAACAAATCCCCGTCATATACCGTTAGCCCACCTAGGTTAGATGATTGAATGCTGGCGCACAGATAGAATCAGTTAGATCACTCGTTTAGAAATAAGCTAATGAATGCAGATTTGGTAGCTGAATCGTCGGAAGCGAGAAGATTCTAAAGTTACACGCCGCTGATCAGTCGTTCGTCACCGGGGAGCAACTGAAAGATCGCGGGTACCAAACTCCTCCCTTTTGCAATTTAAGGACGACCGTGTCTTGAACAAAGTCAAGCAGAAAATTCGGCCCGCATTTTCAAACTATGTCCTACAGTTTCACTGATAATTCTGCCTTGCATTTCGATTATAACTTCACCTACGGTTTCGGTGGTAGCTAAGTTGACGCCTTTTTTCGAATATCACGGAACACATTGCAGATCAGCTGCTGCAAGTCTTGTAGCACAGTTGGTCGACAGAGCGCCAGCTAGATCAAACTGAAGGTCATGAGTTACAGAACACACCTTTTTGAGAGTCTATCAAGATGGCTTTTTTAATGTTTATAACATTCCGTTGAAGACTAGACACATGGAATTACCTGGCCTCTACGAAACCCGGATGATGGGATCACCATGAACAGGATACTATGCACAAAAACTGTGTGTGCTCGGTGTCCAAATGTTTAGTATCTGAATCGAGCCTACCATCTCCCTCAGAGCAACTTATCGCCTGGCGAGCCACACTCGTCCAGTGTACACAAATTTTGAATGTTTTACTTTTGCCACTAGTGAAGGTAGCTTTAAATTCTTATAGTGTGTGGCCCATGTCTTCTAGTTAGTTTGACCATGAAACCTTAGATTTGTTTGACCCGCCACTGTCAACGTAGTTAACAGTCCTAACAAATCCGGGCTGAGCACTCCTGTTGATATTCTGTATCAGAAGTCGCCCAACTGTTCTTTAATTCTGACAACCTAGGCTTGCTTCACCATAAAACCAAACTGTCAGAAATAGGTTTTTCAGCGAAGGCATATGGAGCTTCTGTTTGGCAAGTTTCTTCGTCTTGACAGACAAGGTAGCAGCACATTTCGACGCAGCGAAATGTTGGATCAGGCCATCTGCAGGTTCGATTTACAACGGTCTTAGTCCAGGTTCAAACATATTTCTCCATTTGGGATGCACCTTAAGGCTGAAGTAAGCAATTTGTTTTGTTCACTCGGGAGTGGCAAGATGAAAGCAAAATCCTGAGCTTATAACACTTAGGTTTCTGTTACTTGAACATTCAGCATCAGAAGCAAGAGTCAATTTTCGATTTCTCCGTTTGTGGACAAAAGGTTGGAGAGCTCCACTTTCTAAAGAAGAGTATTAGATAAATAATAAACCGCCGGACCACAAATTTTGTGAAATTCTCAACTAAACTTTCATTGGGAGAGCGAAGCTCAGAGAGACAAACTTTATCGAAGTAGACTCGGTGCTTCAGTAGACTTTCAGTAAAGATACATCTTTTCAGGTATTTTGAGGAAATGCATTTGGCAGAAACTGCTTTTTAATCAGCTTGTTTCGCCCATCGCTTCGCGGGCCTTTTATCTATGAAGCCGTTAGGAATGACGGCGCTCGCCTTTGGGCCACGACCAAAGGTTCTTCCACCGTCAAGTTGACCAGTTCAGAGGATGTCAACTAACAGAAATGCAGCACCTCTCATCATTTGATCATAAAATTACCAGTTACCTGGTTCGTATGTCCCTCAGCAACCGACGCGAAAAAGAAAATTTCGCCATTAACTGCAAGATCAAACCACATCGAGGAGACATCTGCACTGGTCGATTTGTGAATCGTAATGTCACCAACCAGCTTAAGGGTTCTTGGTCTGGGTACACCAAAACTTTGATGCCATGATTTAATGCTAGCAATGACCGATCACAGTGACATGTCCGTACTGAAAATGGCGTCATAACAGATTACACCACTGGGAAGCAGAAATACTGTACATAAATTTACCTGAGTTCAAATGGCAAATGATTGGTATATTCACAGATTTGGATTGCAAACAACATGGAGTTAAACGCTTTCGGGCTTTTAAGATGATAGCTGCACCTCCCAAAAAAGTCCTGACGAGTGATTTTATTTCTGATGTTGATCATGAAGCTCGTTAAAAGTTTTACGAAATTTGCCTTTGGGATGAATCCGAATGTGCGAACCTTTTACGTTGTGCTTGCAGTGGGCTTCCAGGCCATTAAAAGCATGCCAAAATTGGGCGTTTGAGGAATGTTGTCCTCTACGGTGACTTAGTGTTGAGAAGTGTTTCATGTTATTTCGAAACTAACTTCCCGGCTATGGGCTCTGCATAGAACAGCACCGATAGATTCACCAACCGTTTGAAACTGTAGACAAATGCGTAGTCTGCTGACAAGTCGCCTGAAACTGCTAGCATTCTAAGCCATCTGGGGAGTTCATCCATATGAAAAAGCTTATATGGATGAGTTTTACGTATAACAGCAAAAAATGTCACTTTTCTGATACCGAAATTAATGATTTACAGTTACGACTGTTGCTGTATATAGGCAAGAAAGCCGATACCGAATCCCGTTTCAAGTAGGTCACCAAATGTGTCAAACTGAGATTGATATTATGAGTAAAATTCGAAGATAAAACCCTCTGAATTTCAATTGCACTGTCAATTCGAGTCAGTTTTTTCTTATCACAGGGCTTCGACGTGTGCATTCTATAATTACTGCGTCTGGAAATAGCTATACAATGTGAAGGAACTCCTGACCAGTGATGCCGGAAAATAGCTCTCCAGTGATACAGGAAAAAGAGAAAAAGATGAGCATTTTTGTGAATGCTGGCACTCAAGTTTGGAAAGGTTTCCAGCCAACCAGACAAGAAATTAACTCCCAGAGGGGACTTGGTCCTGCTTGCTTATTTCATTGCTAGACTAAAGTGCTTAATATGGAGCTTCACGCAATGTTTATTTTTTTTTTCAAGGGTAGTAGATCAGCCGTATTTGAAGCAGACGTTGTCCTCCGGTACAACGGCACCAGTACCGTATATCTTGCATCATCATTTTCACGAGATCCCCGCATTTGTCTGGTTAGAACATTTTTTACACTTCTGAACACTTACGCATTACAAAAATTCTGGGACTGCAGGTAGATCCGACATAGTCCCCAGTAGTCAAGCAAACTCCCAGACAGAAGTTCCTGTAACTATGACTTACAACAATAATAACAATAACAATGGTAATATTACAGCCAGTCAAGAAGCCCATGGTCATCGTGTCTCGGTAGCCGTGACATATCTCCGGTACTTCAGAGAGCCCCAGGAAGGTGTAACCTGAGTATAGTGTGAATGCGTTATTTCCCATGGACAACACCCTATGTTGTCTTCCCTAACAAGGAACCTAACAAGATATTTCATTTCTATAATGGTCCGATCAGGCTTCCAGGTAGGTTGATGTGTGCATTTAGGAATATCAAAGATGCCCACGCTGTTGCCCAATATCCGTCAGAAATGAAAGCAGTTCTAGAAGGACGCGGCAGTTTTACATCCATCCAGCTTTTGTCACCAACTTCGAAATATCCATTTGCGATCATTAGTTGGGGTTTTTTTCACTGGACTTTCTAGCCATGGATAGGGATAGAAGTGATAATAGTGAACATCCACCCCTCAACAAACATCGATATGCAAACACCAGGTGACAGTTGATAGAATCTTTTTAATTAGATAAAACCAACCTCCGCTTAGATGTACAAGTCGGTCATATCCTCATAGGAGCATCTTTTATGGCGCTAATGACTACCTCAAGGTCAGCCCGTTTCCTTGCCTCTGTTTTTCACTTTTTGGTATACCTCCCTAAGCGCTTGTCACCCAAAGGTCCGTAAGACCTGTCCAACCGAAGCTGTCTTATCCTCCACCAGCTGAATCCAAACAAATAATTTTGTCATATAAAAATCATTTAGTTCCATGTTACCAAGCAAGTCCAAATGCAAAAATAGAAACCCAACATCAGGTTGGTTTTAGGTTGCCCGTATATCCTCCAAGCCTGGTAACATCTTTGATGTCGCATTTCCACTTTTGGCTACTCGTGATTGCAAGTGTGACCAAAAGGGCACCGATACTGTCTAATCGATTTTTTGCGTTTAGCCGTTTGCTGTGTTTATTTTAGCAAATGTGTGTGCCAAGTCATATAAAGGTTACGGGCAAACATTATAATTATGTTAAAGTAGTGACAATCTGATTGCAATTTTCACTTCGTTGAATACTTATTCCTTGCAACGGTCCCCTAAACCAGCCTGCTCCAAGGTTGAATAGACCCGCCAGTGTCTAGTCGCGAACCAAATTGATTGAGGACAAATAATCAGCACACTGATACACAGTTTATGTCAGCAGATAAGGTATTTTATGAAAGATCCGAATGTTCGTTTGCATGTGAAGATATTTATTCGTCAGCTGCTCAAGCGCTGACCATTTCGAACATGAACACATTATGGTGTACGTTCTCCCGTGCTGGCAAAGTGAAGAGCTCCGCGCGTGGTGACTTATTTCCCAATTATATATCTGCTGCAGTGAACTAATTACTAACTGCTTGTTACTCTTGCCAGCGAACCAGAAAACTCTATGCCTCGGTTTCCTCTGAAACGTGCGTCGCGTACGAACAAATAAAAAAGGAAAACATATAAAGACGTGGTTCAGCATCGTGCCGACCCGATTTAGTGTACTTATAGAAATTCTACGGAATGTTCCGAGCAATTTAAGTTTCATAGTAGTCATGACCACCTTTTATTTCTTATTTTCCAAAGACATTTGGAGTTTTTAATAGAGAGAGATACTCTACAAAAGTCATTGATGTCTACAAAGGATAAACGACTAGAAGTAAACAATTACTTGGAGGCAATGCATCATGGTTCAGGCCTGGAAACTTCCGCGATTGAATCTAAAATATGGAGTCTCTCAGCTTGTATATTTTGGCATTGTCACTTCCAACGATATGAAGTGTATGTTCATAATTCTACACATTCCAATCAGTGTCGATACATACACCAATGATACAGCCGACCTGCCGATTACAACGGCCGGTTTGTCACGTGACTTTGTCGAATAATTTCTCCAAAGCAGTAGGAGTAAACCAACTGAAAACCCGGAACTAATATGAAAATCATTCAAATACCCCTCCATTTCTTACTAACTGAAATCGTTTACTGACCAGAGGAGACTTTCATAGTCAGTAAGTTGGCGCCCCTACCACTGCACTCTCTGGTGCACTAAGAACTGGAACCTGCACGATAAAGTTCAAGTGAACCCATCAACTCTCGTTTGGTTCCTGTTTCTTCAAACAAATTTGTATACGAAGCATATTAGATAAGCCTACACAACATTCCCTAAAAATGTGCACTTTTTTTCATCCGTATTGTATTCATACTATTTTATACTCAGTCGTTGTTCTTGTCTAGTACCGTTTTTCGTTGGCATTCGAAAAAAACTAACCAAATCTCATAATTGCGCCTGATATCAGTGCGTTTCGGTGTTCTCTTCATAAAATGTAGCTAACGGCTGCCACGGTTCTTTCTCATTTAATGTGAGTCAGACATCTGCGTCTTATTGTGGAGAGTGTTTTCTAGTAGTTTCCAAATAAAATGCAAAAACAGACTACCCAGAATAACCGCAGGACAGAAATGGATAGTACAACAAAGGGGAGCACTCATGTACGAAAAAGTCGGGAGGGGTAATGAAAATGATGCTAGGTGTGCAGTGTCTGTTCCCCAGACGATGAACATATATTCAAATATCCAAAAGTCTTCATGCATTTATCTCAAATTTTGGATAAAACGCTTTCGATTTCTCGGACGTGTAAAGCAGAAATTTGTTTTTAACCCAGATGTTCTTGGATGCCGAAAGGATTAGAGTGCTTCGTCTTGATAAATCCGAACATCATGGCTTGATGTATGTCACACCCATCATTAGGATGCATGACTACTTTTCACAGAAAGCCTGACTATTCCTCCAGGTTTTCCAAATGAATCAATAGTGGGTTAAATCTGGGAATGGTTTTTTGCTGAAATTTTTTTTAAACTCGTCTTAATGTAGTCCCAGAAGCATGCCTACATCGTTTTCAAACCTGATAGCTGCACTTACCAATAATTGCCAATCGCGTGTACGGCAGTGAAGCATCGGTGTTGAACACTGATGTCATGCTGTCGATGATGATGATGATGATGCCAATCGCTACCTCATCCTACCGGACGCCGTATTTGCTTTTCTTCTCAGTATCAAAGGTTTTGAACGTTCTCTACCCGTTAAATCATGCAACTGCGATAAAGTAACAGCGAATTCCTCTCAAATCCGGCGTCAAATCCACCTTGCATACAGTAAATTCAGTTATTCTAGTAGCTCAGTGTTCGCCTTGCCAGGGTTTCGACCGGCAATGTGCCCCACTATAGAGGCCCACAACTGCTAAAATGACGCTAAGTTCAACTTTTTGGTTGCTAATCCAAACTGCCTTTATTAGATGTACCGGTCCTGTATATTCAACCAATGAAAACTGACTTAATTCTGTCATTGCATGCAATGTTTAGGCTGAGTAAAATTTGGGGATAAAAGGGATTTAACAGTTTTGGCGTATCAGTTCTTTCTTGTCAATACGTGGACTCCAAGCAAATAACTCAGCTGACGCTGGATGATGAAATGAATGTTAACGCAGGGATTTAGCATCATTTCTAACATAGTTAACGATATCTCGAATGACATTCTGAAAAGATTTTGCCGACACGTCACATTTTATCAGCATGTCGTATTTTAACAACTCATAATAGTTAAACCCTATTCACCAACCAGTACACAAGGTAGATTGGGTGTAAACTTCCTCCAGATGGAGACACAGTATCTTTTCTGAAGGAGTGTCCTGTCTCTTTGGAATCATATTTAGTGTATCTCGTTCGGACAAACAATGGCACTATTGAACGAACATGATCACTTTTAAACGGGTTCACGTGTGCGCAGTGTCCGTTTTTGAGGTCCTTGTTGTATCATGCATGGGCTATGTGCGCTGCGTAAAAAAATAGATGACCATCCGTTGAACCGTTTGTAGCTTGCCAGACATTCAAACGTCCTGACGCATTGAACAGCTTTGATTTAACACTATGAATTACTTAACACAGGTGCGAAGCACAGCGCTCACGCATCGGGAACTCCGAAGAAGAATGAAAAGTTGAGCGCGTCAGATATTCGGAAACATTGTTGAAGCTCACTGGAGTAAAATGTTGACTTTAGATTGGAACTAGGTGTAAACTAATCGAGCAGTTCAGTAAAGCAATTTGCGTGCACAAGTTCAGTGTAATTGCACTTCTACAACCACAGGAAATTGAAAATAATTTGCTTAGTTGATGAACCAAAAGCACAGTTAAAACAAATGCCAAATCAGGTGGCAACAGTAGGCAACTTTGTTAAAGCTATAATAATGTATTTTCCTAGCCTTATATATCGTTAAGTTGAACTCTATCAAGTGCGGATCGACATAATTCTGGAACCATCAGAAGAGATCAAATAAAGTGTTCAGGAAGGAACGGTCGTCCACAGAGATGGAGGTGTTAGAGGTGGAAATCAGAGCAACGACAGATCTTCCGACGGCTCCGACTAGCACCTAAATATTACTTGTAATTGCTCTTAAAACTTCAATGACAATAAGCTGTGAAACAGAATTGACAGAACACGAAAAATATTTTGTAAATTGATTAGACTGATTTAATAACGGTACACACATTAACCAGTAGTCCGTCAAAGAAAAGTCATAGAAGAGGAAAGAACATTTGGCCCGTCCTTGGATGCGGTCCCTTGCCAACCTCGTGGACCCTCCATTGAAGAGTTGCACCGGTCGTATGTGTCCCTATTTCAAGAATTCCGTTATAGCTTTCATCACAATGCATTCCACATGAAGGGGCGTTGTTTGCATTTGTTTTCAATCATATATTCTGCTTTCTATTTGGACGGTGGTTTAAAATAATGCAATCGCCTAGAACCATTACGCTTTCACAATAGGCTCATCTTCCCACAGCACGTGATAGTACGTTGTTGCTTTGTTGCATTCTGAATTGCAACCTATAACAAATGATAGCTAGACTTCTCAAGTGTGCTAGATAGATAGTGTGTAAATAGATGATTAATCAGATGTTTAGCAGCCTACTAGATTCATTTGTTTATTGCACTAAAATCAGCTGATTGGAAGTCTTGTTGTCTGGCTACTTGAATTGTGGACTGAATGCTGTCAGTAGAGAAACCAATAGGGCCACTTCAAAATTGAATACCGATAAAACGGCAGCTCTGAACCATTGTACCAATGAACTCATTTTTGGCGCAGGTTTAGAATTTTACAATGCATAAAACCAATGATCTAGTCTATGCACGATCAATCTCTTAGAGAAATGAAAACTATTATGTGAAGGGTGTTCCATGAGTAAAACAATATGAGCAATTGCGATACAGAACACTGAATCATTATGTTTATTAGTCGCTAACCACTTAGTAGTGCAATAAATAGTAAGTAAGAATGCTAAATTGTAACGAAAAAACTACCGGCATGTTTGTTTGATAATGCGATACTCGCGTTTCCAATTTGAAGCACCACCTTAGAAGAGACAATTGTTGGCAGCTGAAGTTGTTCGTTTTACGATCCTCGATGAAGTAATCAAACCCTCAAACACTGAGCAGGCAAGACTTTCTGATTTCTGAATTCCACCGTAATTCTTCAGTATGATAGATCACAATGGAAACGTTTCATGCCACTGAAGCTGGTTTATGAGTGAATTAGCATCTTGTCATTAGCGAAGCTTGTACAATATTCCTTCATGTCGGCCACCCCCCTTGTGACTAGGATTTACATAAATAGGTTCCCAAATAAGCCTTCAGTGCACACATAGCCAACAGTCGAAATGGCGATTGTAGGTAGTACGTAAAGTAACGCATGATAAGTTAGTATTTCTTGGGTTACCAATAATCGTTGTCGATTTTTTATCAGGTAAGAACACTTTGTCGTTTTCTACGGAGGAAAATGTTGGTAGCTCAGGTAGCGTAGATGATCGTTGCTTTGTTCGCTGAGCTGGGCAATTTGATTGCGTCAATCAAGTTGCAGTCAAATTGCCCAGCTCAGCAAACAAACCAACGACCAAACTTTGTCGTGACAATTTATCATATTATTAGTTCTTATTCAAATTTAACTAAACGAAGAAAAGGCCATTTAATAATTAGTAATTAGTAATTAGTCTGATGACGTACTGCGCCAGTGTATACGGACCATGGATACACAAAAATCGCGAAACCTCGGACATTCGCATCAGACAAATTGAGAAATCCTACCCCTTCCCTAAGAGGGTTGGTGAAAAACGTGGTGAAATGAAACTTTAGTTATCCGAGGGAAAAGCATACAGTAGGTTGAATATCGACCTATCGAATATCGAATATCATATATCTAGAGTGCCGTACGTCAAGATATCTTCCGAATATTGTCCCTCGAACAGTAGAGCACCGTACCGAGTTGTCACCAGTATTCAGCGATTAGATCATTTGCCAGTAAAAAATCAAACTTTATACGTATCTACACACGCCGTCCACAACAGGTGTTTTGCTCTATTTAGGGACATTTCTCATCCTGAGATATCTCTTCTAACCTGCATCAGTCATACGGGGAACCGGTGACAAATGATGCAGATTTTCTTACGAGCTACTTAGTTTAGAGAAAGACGCAAATGAATACAGCTCTGGAGCACGTTACATTCGTGATGGAATAATTCAAGGTTGGAAGTATGATGAGTTAAGTGAAATTAGGCATACGCACATGGTGCTACGGTCGGCTATGCCGTAAGTGTCCCTCCAGGTTGGTCGGACATATCTTAAATCTACTTGATTCTGGCTCAAAACGTTTTCCATACCGAAGCGTACGGCACTCATGAAAAGCGTCACACACACACCTTAACGCACCTATTTGTGGTTCTACATTTTGAAAACGCGATTATCTAGTATTTCAAATGGATTTAATTAAATTGGTAGTTATATTCATGTTTAAGGGCTATTGATTAGCTTCATGAAATATCTTGCTTAGCCACAGTGACATATCACACTTGAAAAAAATTAGTTCTACTGCATTCCAAAAATGTCCAGTAGTCGCTGAATACAATAACTGTTCAGAAAACGATCACACGCCGGTTTTAAGAGAGTGTGTAGCCAACCATGGAAGTTATTTTGTTTTCAAGCAGCTGGTTCACCCGCTGACAAGCTCTTAGTTTGCATACGAAGGAACCACTCTTTGGCATTCACAAGTACCAAGTAATTCTGCATTTTAAACCAGTTTGCAAGGGAACCACGGCCAAAGTAGGATACGATATCTCACATGAATCAGACATACTGAATTAAAAATCACTGTGACTACAGAAGACTTTCATCCTGAGGTTACGTTAGTATACGACTTCCAGTTTTTGTTCATCCATACACGCACTTTCACGTAGGCCACATTGATTTGCATTTTGCCACTGCACCTTGTTGTGTCGTTCCGGTGTGCATGATGATCTTCGTTCAAACTAGCTGATGCGTGCATGCACACCCGTGAACGTACCACACCACATTCGATCTTACATGAATCACAAGTTGGGTCCGCTAACTGAAACGTCTTCTTTCACACACGATCATCCATATACATCTTTCTGTGCCCGAATCCTGCGTATATTCTCGCCCGCGCACTGCCCACTGGTTCAAAACATACACATAGTCAGCAAGGTCGTGTGCATTCATCAAAATGACCTAAACCAGTATCGGCTGGAGAAAAAACACCCTCTCACCCACATACCCATTAACCGTTCAGTTGTTCTATCCGCTTCTGTCTTACAGAACATAAACAAATCGAGTAGAACTTGTGACGACTTGACCCAAACGTTCTGCCAGTTAGTTCCGTTTGGCATTTTTTCTCTGAAAATATAAATCACCATTTTTGTTCGTTGTCTTCTAGAGGCAGCTGCCCTCAGTGTGTCTAATTAAAACTGCTGGTAACTGTCCCGCAAAATAAACTGGAGCGATAACTTGTCTAAACGAGTGGACAGTGCGGAACCAAAACAACCTAACGGTCAAATAAAGAGGAAAAACTTGAACAACCCAAAGCAGAGACTTTTCCGAAGATAGATTAGTCCTCTTAAACGCATCTGGTTTTCAATCATTCAGTTGCACACTAATTTATTTTCGACGGAAGACTGGACTGAATCCATCGGAATCTGTCGTTTATGGTGGCTATAAGCTGTCAAAGAGTTTCCAGTGAGTAGTGTGTTAAGTACAGACAAACAATCGAGGCTCTCAGTGGATCAAAAGATGTTCTAAAGTAGCCGCAGTCCCCGAGTTTCCGTCAACCTTGTGTTCTACTTGAAACCAAATTGCACGGAATTAGCGAAATACACTCACTTGCAAACAAATTTGGTTTTGCGAGGGACTCACCTGGAACCCAGCTGAATCTCTCGTTTGTGATGTTTCCAGATAACTGAATGTGCTGCACCAGGCCGCCTCATGTTTCAGTTGCTACGATAGTCGAGATATCGCGATACATGTAAATTCGTAGTGCACTACTCAGCTGGGTTCCAGGTGATTCTCTCGCAAAGCCAAATTTGTTTGCAAATGAGTGTATTTCGCTAATTTCGTACAAGTTGGTTTCAAATGGAACATAAGGTTGACGGAAACTCGGGGACTCCGCCAAACACTGGATTTTGATGTGTTTTTGGAAGGGTGACGGGCTTGTTAGATCTTGAAATGGGGGGTTCAAATGAGTGAGAATGCATGTTTCAAGACGAAGTTGAACTACCGACGTCCAGCCTACCGGGTGGGGAAATCGAACTTACTTGTGCTGTCTGGGGATACTAAGGACGAGGGTTAGGGTGCGGAAGGATCATGGTCTATACAGATGCCAACACATCTATATGCTCTCACGGCCCTCACTCACGGTGTAAATTTCGGGAGAACCGCCGTATTATAACTGCTGGCAGTTCCATCAGTTGATTCTGAAATTATGGAGCTGATATGTATGTTGGCATCTCAAGTCTCCACCAGTCGGTCATCACTGTGATGCCTTTTTTTCATGCAGTAAATACTTCAGTCCATGTTTACTTAAAACGGTACACGTTATCTTCCTCCTTTGAGGGCTTGCCGAAATCATGGTCGGACAAGCTGAAAACCAAATAAATTATTTCGACGTACTGAAGGCAAAGTAAGATGGCCGCAAATTGCACGAGACTAAAAACTCGACAAACCTGGGCAACCTATTGTTTCTCCACCAAAATACACTGGTAAAATATGTTGCAATGGATCTAATGGTAGTTCCTTTAATTTCCCCCAAGTTTTCCCTAGAAAGCACATTGAAGCTAACAGAGGACATGTCATATCCTCGTGAAGCGGCTCAACCCTCTGTTAGTTTGTCAGTTAATAGTGCACAAGATGCAGTGTGCAAACTTCCTTCCTACTTTAGGAGTAGGTTAATCACTGTACTTGTTGCTTTCGTCACCCATCTGTGCTCAAGTTATTGCTGGCGGCATCTTTGGTGCCTCAGTTTTCTTCGGATTTGAAAATCAGTAGGTTAGGGAGAACCCGATTTGTTTCAAGTGGATGAGCCTCAACGAAAAAACCTGGACATTTTAAACGAACCGATGGTTTTCGGCCAGTGGTCAGACGCGCTTTGAAATGCCTTATTCTCACTCAATACCACTCACATGCCAGTTGAATGGGATCAGGGTTTAACCAGAATACGAAGAATGTTAGAACCGTCATCACCAAATATCAGGCTTTGTGGTCTTTTCTGTAAAACGGCGTCTACTGAGGAGGCCAGAGTTATCCGGCGTTAACTGTCATGAAAAATTAGAACTCGCAGGACCTAGGTAGATGATACTAGCAATCATTGTCTGAAGTTTTCCTCTGGTATGATTATGGTGCAATTCATACCGAATTTCATGAAACTTTCTGCTGTCGCGTCAAATAAATCTTCCACCCAAAATCATCTGCTACTGTCATTTGTTTACACCTAGAACTTCAAATCATTTTCACATTCAGCTATTTCTTTCAGGGGTCTCTCTTTGGAGATTGCCATTAGCTTTTCTGAACTACACAGAGGGGACCCCTCACTTTGGAGTCGGTAATCCTGGTGGTAATTTTTGAACAATCACTTCGTTTCCATGTGTTACTGCTGTCATTCTCAAATTGTTATCCTAATTTCGTGACTTTTTCATGTCCTATTTTCAGGCGTATGTCTTCTCACACGGGGAGATTGTCGCTTAAACGAAAATACTTTTGGTGATGCGTTGCGCATAAAACACAGAACAGAGTTCCCAACAACCCATCAAAATGGCAAGGCGAAGGCCAAGCACTTCAGCTTGGATAAACAGCACTCATTTTCCTTCACGTAGCTTCTTATCCAATGTGTTTAAGAGCTTTTATTGGCATAGACCTTCAGCCTTGTTGTGTGAGGAATTCTGCTTGATAAATGGAAAACTCCTAAGCCAGGTTACTGGACACTCATAGTGATTTCATTCTGCATTCTGGAAGTTAAATCAAATTATCTGATCCTTCGAAGTGCCTGTGAAGCTTTTGACAAATATGCTTATTTGCATATCAATTTGATTTTGACGACGGACTCACCTGGAACCCAGTCAAATTTCTCGTTCATGGTGTTCTTAAGCAGCTAAATGTGCTGGACAAAGCTGTTTTATGTTTTAGTTGGTAAAATATTCAAGATATCGTGATACATTGTGTGGACGAAATACACTACTCATAAGGTTGCTGAAGCTGACCGGGTCAGAAATCTGTACTTTTAATCGGGCAAAAACATACATATTAAAACAGCTAAGTGAAATAGGCATGTTGACAATGGTTTGCCAAACTGAGCTTGTGTTTCCCCGACATTTATTTGTTTTGCAGAAATCAACAGATTCTAAATTTTCTCTTCGCGACCAGTGGGAGGTGATTTTCTGATTGTAGCCCATCGACCAGTTACAATGATGCAAGGGAGAATAAAGTTTGCTGGTCTGCCTGATTTGTTTGGGCATACATTTGACTGAGATAAGCTGAGTGACTGCTCATGATTCGTTAATTCATTCCGTCTGATTGGTCAACGATTATTATAATTAACCTGGGACTTGTGGAAACAAAATGTGACCAAAAATATCACAGTTTTGGCAAGAAGTGCAAACATCATTTCTTAAATTCTGTAAAAATTTAGGGCTTAGTGACCGAAAGCTATTCCTGTTGTCAATCTTCTTAAGTAAAGCTTCCGAACAATCCATGGGAAGGGGGTGACAGCTGAACGATGTTGGCTGGGGATGTCACTGATATTTTGAACGAGTAACATTGTCACTCCAGACAGAAAGGCAAACGCAGTCTGTCATCAAGCTGTACCTTTTTTCTGATAACGTTCACGTGGCACGTTTTCGCAAACTTTGTTTCCCAATCATGAAAGTAGCCGTGTTTTCTGTGCACCACAAAACGTTCTTGAGGTACAATCTCTCTATTAAAATACATTTAAACTTAGAGGGCAACAGCAATGTTGCATCATGTGTACTTGTCGAGCAGTGAAATTTCCACAGTCGTCTGTCTCTCCTCTTGAAAGAATTTACTCATTGCAATATTTGGTTCCAGGTTGCTCCCCAGAACACCATTCAGTCAGCGCATTTCAAGTCTAAGATTGCACCCATAGAATAAAGGAATTTAATGCGCAGTCAACTGACGAAACGGTTGAGCTGTCTCTTAGTCCCTTCTTAACTTTTCCGGAACGTTGTCGTTCTGTTCAAGAAGTCACCAAAAAATGTGCCAGTCTCAGTCAGCACTGTCCCTGTATGGCTATGATGTTGAGCTCCCAATGGTTTTGCCTGATTTCCGTTGCAATTAGCCTGTTTGTGCTCTATTTATGGCGGAACAAGCTGTCATCAAAAGCGAACGGGTAGGATGGAAATTGGTGCATCGTTTGTTAACTTCAGATGCAGGAAGTTGATCACGCGCATGCGTATGCTTACTGTTGTTTGTTTGTTTGTGTGTATATTTGTTCGTAGTGTTTGAAATCTCACCGCACAGACTAGTCGATATTTAGGACGCTCCCGCCGGACTGACAAATAAGACATTTTTGTTTGCCTGTAGAATCGAACAGTGATTAATCAGATAATGTAATTCCAAGAGATACGTGGTCCAAAATTTTTCGGGTGAATGTTGTGTTTGGCGATGTTTGTATTTTCTATTGTTTGGCAAAAGCACTCGGATGTTCCGTGGGTGATTCTATCTTTGCTACACACCACACATTTTGGGCTTATTGTGAGCAGTGAATTTAGAAGTTATCGACGGGATCATACACCACAACGTCTTCGCATGCGCCTGGCACACAGTCCTAAATTTTTGATCCAATCGCCTGTGTGAGACGCAAGCAGATGACGATGGTCGTTGTGTTCATATTTCCTGGGTTGTTGTGCGAAGCCGATTTGGCTTCCTGATTTTGCAACAAAATACTTTAACCTTGCAGGTGGGGCTGCGTTTACGGTCCCGAGAGTACTAACCTAGATCTAGCTCTTGGTTCAAGGGGTGTGAATTTGTACTGTATCATTCGACAGATGCAAACCAATACCACCGTTCTTCTGGTATCTATAACATATGCTGTATGACGCGGTTTCACCCACGTAGGAGTAGAATGTTCTATCATATTCTCTCCCACCCATGAACTGCACCTTACTCACCAAGGCTGTGGTTTTTAATACTTCAGTATTTCTTGACCTTCCAACATGTTTGACTTTTCGTGTGTGTGGTCACTGCCTGCGTATTCGTGACATGGCAATCGCATTTTTCAAAGAGTAAGTGGATAGGAATTGGTGGTCCATGGCTTCCAACATAATCTTAGAAAGAAACGGTTCAGATAGTGCGTTTGTTTTTGTCAACCAGTCACTTTATGTTATACTCACAACGTCAGCTAACACAGGTTTGAAAACAGACAAACATGGTTATGTGCGGAAGGTTCGTTTGGAATTCAACTGTCACACAGCGTTGTTGGTTGGGTGAAAAACTCAAACATTCAAAGGATCCCATCACTTATATGCATTTTAACAAGTTGTGCAGACTCGACATGACTTACAAAGGACCATATGATATCAGATAAGGGGTACGCGTGAAATTAATGAAACCCAGCACGAAAAGAGGAAAAACGACGAAGCCAAGTGCGAAGGTTTTTCGTAAACGAGCTGTACATTTTCATCTTTGTGAATCAGACTGTTGTCTTCAGTGATAATACCGTAGCCCCTCTGCTTGGTCGGGCCCGGATTAATCAGAGACGGAGAGACACTAGGAAGTACCATTCAAGGACACTAGCATATAACAAAGGGGCTGTTTAGGTAGGTTTCTGTATCAAACAAGTCAGCTGTATCACTTATCGGACCTGGCACTGTATTCTCTCTGACATTTTGAAACTTAAAAAACGGCTGACGCGCACCGTGGCAATCTACTGAAAATCCCTACTGCCGTTTATGGTTCATTTTAAACAAAAATGGCATCTTCCTTGTTGTCTTATCAACATATTGCCCTCGTGTATCAAAGGCATGAAAAGGCCAGTGTTCTCACCTCAGTAGTTATCTGTAACCGGGTTTGAAGAAAACTTATTTTGTCGGAAGAAAAGTTTTGATATCTTGCAAGTAAACTACCCATTCAGTCTCAACTGAAACATATCTTTCAGGACTATACTTACTTTGCACAGACTGAAAATGTAACAGCTTTCAAAACGCCATACGAATTAAAACTCGACTATACCCTTCTTGGACTACTGGGGGTGCTCGTTACGAATTCCCTTTGTGTGTGGGCTTGCTCGTTTAAGTAATCTTCGTTTGACAGGCACGATGTTCGACTTGACTGTGCATCCTTCGTTTGAGTCTCTGGAAAATCTTCGGCCCTGTGATATGTTGTGGATTACAGGATACAGGATACAGGATTACTAGTAGCCGCCGCTATGCCCATACTACTTATTTTTGTGCACTTCATCACATTTCATTATTTTGCACGAAATAATGTGAGAATCTATGATCACAATGAACAATGTTTTGTATTGTTGCACTCTATTTCTTCTTCAGCGATCTACGGTACTGAACCGTGTACCAACGGGCTTGAGCGCTTCCAGTTCCGGGACATGTGCTGCTCCCAACCCTCTTGGTGATTCGGTCACGCAAGAGAAAGCCAATGCCCCTAAAGAATTCGCAATAGAGTTCGGTTAGTATTGACCGTATTTTCATTGTTGTTCACGATTTTAATTCTAACTTTCCTAACCTTTAAAATCTGTTGTACAGACATCGTCCTTGCAGAATTGGGGGGTGGCAGCTCAGGTTGTAAACCCTAAATTGGTAGCATCACACACAACAGGCCTAATGAAGTGTAATATCAGGTTTAGAGACGGATAAATTCATAGTATCTTCACTTCTGGATGGTTTTACACTACTTCATGAATGAATTGTCAACCATGAAATTGGAGAGGTGGCCTACTGCACAAGAAGCCGGGTCCGGTTATATACCACAGAACTTGTGAAATCGGAGCATCTATGAGATGGCTCTTCGTTAATTGCCTATTTTCACGTAGATACTGGGAGAAGGTTTCCGAAATTTTCGGTACCAGTTGAATTAAAAATATCAGTTTGGTATTATCCGAATTGCTCTTCCTTTTTCGCTTGTTCGGTTTGGCTAACAGTATGTGACATCTTTAACTCTGTGGCTATTCAGAGGCTGGTTTTCTCGCTGATTTCAATCCATCATTCACTTCTGCCGCATTTTATTTATTCTTGTATAAATTGGCTGTAGGATCGTTGACAGGATCGATGTAATCTGAATGTAAGGTTTTTTTTTAGTCGTGTGACGGAGCGAAGACATGCGTAGTATCAATACTGGCCAATAGGCATTAATCATTCACTCACTACTTCCAACTAATATCTGAGGGATGTGGGTTTGAGGCCGCGGATATCAGCGGAGCAACTTCGAGACTACCGAAATTTAGCTATTTGTTTTAACCTGTGTGTTTTCTTCTTACCATGGGCTACCCTACTACTTTGATCAGGTATTTTCACTTGTATGGCACCGTCAGTCTCAGAATACTGTCATCTGTAAATTTGCTTAAAAACAAATTTCCAGGTACGGCGGTTACTTCTTAACCTGTAACAGTGAATACTTGGGGATTTTCTGCTACAGAAACACTGGATTTGGATCGGCCAATTTACGGCGGAGCTTGTCAGATTAATAACGGGAGCGTATAAGTTGGAACCAATGGCAGAAAGCTGTTCTTTGCACCCCACATTCTGGTTCGACTGCCACTAACCAGGATGTCGATGTAAAACTTGTTCATCCGACAAGCCGAAACGGACCTCGAATTAGCAGCATACATTGATCACATTCTCCAAACTTACTTCCGTTCACAAATGCAGACGAGAATATAGCCAACTGGAACGGCACACAAAATGTTTACGCTGGAGCATTATAGGCGCTGGAAAGGGGTCTCACGCATTGTAAACATCAGCTGCCGATTTTCTCGAACCGTCTGCATAATGTATAAGTGACCGATTTCTCCGCACTTACCTCCCAATAAAGGCAAAGAACGTTCGGCTTAAACCCTTTTGTTCTTTGAAACTTTTTAAATGAACATCTGTTTTGCAAATACCTTTATTCTTACGACTACTAAGTGACTTGATCAGGCTGGTTGTTTACATTCGAAAAGTCAGAACTGCAGTCCTAACTGACTGTCAGTTTCAAAGTACGACCTGATAGAGTGGAACCCCAAAAGCCAGATCCTTGTAGAGGGTATCTTCAGTTCGTCATCAGTTTTTGTGATCTTAAAGAATTAAGCCCCAGATTGCATTCCAACTCACGTTGTCAAAATCCGGAACCACATTAGGTCTTTGGAAAGGGGTCACTGAGTTTCCAGCAATAGTCCAGCAGAGTCACCTTCATCTATCGTTTGAAGCACCGCATTTTCGCTATTTTGATCTGGGCTACCGCAACTATGGGCTTGCGCGAAAGTGGCTTTCTGTTTCCAGTCACTTTTTTGTCTACGTTCTCGCGGCTACATGCTAACAGTATTGCTCATATCAGGGCACATACGGGAACCTGTAGAATAAAAACGCTTAATTAGACCTATATTTGGAACGCTCTACTTCTATCCGAGGATCATAATGTTTACATTTTTACGCCCGTATATCGAGAAAATATTAAGGCAGAATGTTGATTTGTTTTTAAGAATCAGACATTCTGTTCCAGTGCACATCGAGCTGGGAACAGCTCCAGTGACAAACACAAATGAAAACGAATAAGTTCTCATGAATAGCTGGACTTCATATTCGTAAAGAAACACAAGGTATCTGTACTTAGATGACGTGGAATGACAGATTGGACTCAAAAATTCATGTGGACTGTTGAGTGAATAACTATAGGTCTCTTGTATGTTTTGAATGGATGATTTATTTGTAGTTAAGCTTGAAACATATCGTATGCAGGACGACGATTAGCAAATAAGATGAACCTCGCAGTAAACAGACGGTTAGAGTGTGCTGTAGCTTCACGCTATTATCCACGCCAGTATACTGATCACCTCCATCGGTGAGCATCCACGATGGATAGCAAAATACTTCATACCTAACTTTAAGAGGTGCAACCAACTGATAATCGTCACCCACGTCGCAGAACTTCCCTGGTCAACACTTTTCCCGCTTACTTCTCTGCATCCGAGATAATCGATCAGTATGACGACCATGCGTTTATTCCTGTCGTCTGACGTGTAAACAATCGCTATGCTAACAGGTTAGATTCGAATGAGGACCGCAAAAAATATGAGTACGAGCGGAAGGTGCGTTTCGACATTGTAAGAAAAAATAGTTCTAACTAATGAGAACTGGAAATACATGGTATACCGTACGTTGTTTCACATTAACCATCAACCTATTACCACTCGCTGGCTGTGCGGCTGCCCTGTACTTAAACTGTGAGCCAAGTCGCACCGAACCCGAAAGGCCTGCAGAACCGACCTGTGCCCATAATAACAGAGCAATAATCGTTTGACTGTAAAGCCCTTTCGGTACATAGCTGCCATGCCACCCGAAGGAAGCACGAGGGCTGATATATTGTCGGGTTGCCCAAGCCTAGGCAGCAGCGGCAGTCGGGATGCTGAGGTTGGGTTCGAACCATGGACCTGCATGCCAGTAAGTTTGCGCTTTAACTACTCAGTCATCTCGAGCTTAGTATACGAGCCAGTACACGAATCAGAGGCCATCTTCATGAAATCGACAGTACGATATAGTTGAAGACAGATAAATCTAAAGCGTTAAATTGAGTGGTTGGCTTTGAAATGCTTACTTTTGGATGGTGTGAGGTCACTCTAGAAACAGCAGGGTGTTTTCTGTGTGATCCTTGAAGATTGCAACGGGAAGCACATGTCATGGTACAAAAGCACTTAGAAAGCATTCTCCTCTCGGAGATAAACTCTAAGGTTTCCATGCATAGCACGTAATTCATCTTTATAATTTGAACGCTTGGAGCTAACACAGTTTAAGACATTACATGCCAGTGGATTTTCCTGTCTTCTGAGATTGCTTGAATGCTCAAACGGATGATAACCTGTGCGTGCATGATTGCTCATCTCCAAACACTTTTTACTCGAACATTTTTAAAAAGCTTTGTGAAGTTTTTAAAATGTCTACAAAATACTTAACGAAGTATACGTATAAACCGTCGTTCTAACTGAGGTAGAAAACATAAATTAAAGCTCTACCGAAGCCTCATCCTAGGTTGAGGCCACTGCATCCGCAGTGACAATTCTTTTGTTTATTTGCTCGAATATTAGCAAGAAAGTTAATTTACCGACTCAACATTTTTCAACCTTACAATCTTTTTTTGGAAAATAAACTCAATTTTACTGCCTGCTCACACCTTTCTAACGAACTCAAACCCAATTCACCAAAGCTTTGGCTCTCTCTCACTAGTGGAGAAATTTATGCACCATTTTGTAAACTGAGGCAGGGTAGACAACATTTTTGTCGCGCAAAGCCTAATGTACTCTTAGGTGATAGGTGTAAATTAGTGTGACGTGTGAAAAGAAAAGCTAAGTAGGTGTTTTGTTTACTATGCTCCCTACTCTATCCCAAATGGTTTGAACAGGATAATGAAACAGCTGCTCCGGATAAGCACTAATTCACCGAAAGCGCAGAATGCCAATTATGACCGGTCCATTTTACATGTAGCAGATGTGTTTGGTGAACTAAAATGCGAACGGGTAGGTTGCCATGCGTTCTGGCTTTTGCCTTCGGACTTGTTATACAATCTGCAGCTAACTAGAACTGCTTTCTCTCAGGACACCGCACGCACTTACGTGCGTGTGCGACCGTTAAATCAAGCTGACCAGTTGAATGCACATGCGCCGGCTGTGTTCACCAGGTCAGCTGATTTTAGCCCAACCGAACAAATTGCTCCACATCTTCCACCTCCTATGTGAAGGCGATCGAATGCTAAATGACATGTACACGAACTGCCACAGCAACGGCACGGACACACGCTCATGTGCGTCCGACCTGCTTGGGCGCGTGGCCCAAAGTAAATTTCCAGGAGCACTGCAACCATAAGCGTGCGTGGGTGCGTTATTGCATTATGATACATGGACTAGTTGCTCTAGTCGACATCTGGGTACCAGTAGAGAGGCCACTTGTTGCCTAAATATATGTGTTCTAATTAAACACTATTAAGACTAGTGCTGATGATTCGAGCGCTCTCTGTCGCAAACGAAACAACATGTTCTTTACCAAAGGGATCGCGCCGACGGGCATGACGATGTCTCGTTTCAGTTATCATAGGATAGTTTGGCTGAATAAATATTATGATTGTTCGAAATTCTCACCTGGAACATATAAAGAAATGACTGTTGAATTGGGATAGATTTTGCTCGGCGGCAAATCTGCGAGTATTCTGTGCTAATAATTAAAGTGTGTTCTAGTATGCACAATCTGACATCGTTTCCTAGGCGACTCACGTTTTTTGCACCGCGTAGGAAGAATATTCTCTCAGCTCAACTCAGTGAACATTGGGCGCCAGTCGTTTTGGCTGGAATGGATGTTGAGTGTTGCCGGTTGTTCACCTCTAAGGTTTTGTGCTGATTGAAAAGCGTAGAAATTCCCCTTTTGAGCTTTCATCGGACTATAGCTTCATAAACAAAGATCAGTTCTAAACGTATCAGAACCTCCAGCATGGTAACCAAAAGGAGTGAACCAACTGTATCTGGGTGTCAGTAACAATCGATGAACATGCACCTAAGCTCCGAGGGTTTTTCCTCTTTTGACCTTATACATTTGACATGTGGCATATAAGAGACTTGTTTCCATTTGCAATTCTTCATTGGCTGTGCTGATCTCCATAGTGATCGTACTAAGAAGAAGAGCACATCAAAATGTGCGCTGTAAATGTCAAACGATTTGTTTCCAGGAGCGGTTTGCAAGAGCGTGGGAAGACCGACTCCGTCGTAGATGTTTGTTTGAAGATGCTGTTATTCCAGTTTCGAAAAACGAGCCAAAGTTAGAAAAAGGTCAGTAACCCAAATTTGGACAACTTTCTTGGGGTTTTGATTTAGCAGGTCAAAGGAGACTGAGGGTAGGTTTCATAATACAAATGTTCTGATCTGTACTTTTAGAACACTTTGGTAAAACGATGTGTTACTGATTCAGAAGAACACAGTGAAACTTACGCGTCCCAAGGCAGGCCACGTTTAGGATTTTGATGAACATTCCGCTATTCCACTCTGTTTTTTATATTCCAAGGAAGTAATCTGAATCTGTTGCTCCGTGAGGTAGGTGACTGAGAAATTTCGAAACGTCTAGCTTTAGTAAACTGGTTTACCCACAAACAGGGAACACCTGACAGTATATTTGAAATATGGAAAAGTTGCTTAAGTATCTCTAAGTGAGGATACTGGATAAGATTCCATGCAAAATGTAAATCTCGTGTGAGGGATCTAATACGTGAATTGGAAATAAACTCAAAAGCGAAGAAATTAATTTGTTACAATTAGTAAAATTAAGTTTCTGAGGAGCCACTTTGAGAGACTGGGACCCAGGAAATAATCACCCCGGTCCTTCTTGGGTTTAATACGAACAAAAAAAGGCGAGTTGTGCCGACAAAACCTACCAGATGTTTGTAGGATTTATGTAGGATTAAAACTTTGCCCATTTCTTTTGTCCGAAAAATTACTCCCTAGTTCACTTTCTTCACTGATGATAAACAATAAAGCGCAAACAAAAAGTCTAAATATTTGTCTTCTTTTAGCTTGCCAACAGAGCTTTAAATCCAGCGCACGAAGAATGGTCCTCTGTTTCACAACCTAAACAATGTGAATAACGATTTCAACCGGTAGTTGTACTTGAATCACAACGGTTGGTGTTTTTATGGCCTCCGGTGTACCGTATTTATGTTCTGACGTGGGAAGAAATAAAATATCAGCGACTGATTTCATTACGAAAAGACCAACCTTGATCCTTGGGATGTTTTGTTTATTTTTCATTTCCAAGTTCCCCATTCACTTCTGATTTATGTGAGTAAGCAGATTCTGATAAATTGTCAAATCAAGGCGGACTGTTTTCTCCCCGGCATGATGTTTTTGTGATTAGAGTTTGGATAACTGACCTCCACTACCACTAGGAAAGTGCTATCTTCCTTCATTTTTTTCATTTATGCTATCACAAACTGACTATATTTTCTATGCGCATGATTCGACTCATTCTACTTCAGGTAGTTTTTCGGTTATGATTTCAGACCAGAGTGTTCTTAAAATTTGGCATAAGAATGGTATGAAGCGCTTTTCAAGCCACCCTCACTGGATGATAAAAAGAATCACTCAATCTACAAGCCTTTATTACTTTTACGTTTACCTGTTCCTTTTGGTTTACGCGCCTAAATTTAGCCATTCCTACAACAGATACAACGATTGGTATAAATACAGTTTTTGCAGATTCTGAATGAGTTTGATCAGATTTGTCTCCAGGCTGTTAGGGGGACCAATTCTCGCTGTTGATCTTACGATGTGCTGAATAGCTTGCAGAGATGAGCTGCACGAATCCATGCACTGTCCTGCTGAGTCCCTATTGGAGTCCCGGAATGAAATGAGGAAGACTGTCTGTGAAGGTTCAGATACCAGTGTCTCTTTGCAACTTTCTAGTGTCGCTCCTTGTTGCCGAAATTTCACCCATAATTTTACGGAGCCATCACACCATGAGCCTCTTTCGGACTGGCAAAGTTGCCAGCGAATACCCATAATAATGAATCAGTATACTAGGGTCACCCAAATTAAAATGCTATCCCTGGCAAAAGTTATATCGTTCAGGAGTTAAACTAACAGTTGAAATTTTTGACTGTGTTATCGTGAGATTCAAATGAGACTCGACCACATTTGCGTCTGCCTCACTCGCGTTTGAACAGTACTCATCCTGTATTGGTAAGTCCTGCGTAATCAACACCAAAGCCAGAAAGTACCAAACTCGAGCTTTTTCTCATCACTTATTTCTAACCACTGTAATTCGTACTTGAACACTGAAGCAGATCACTGTGAGACAAAATGCTGAAATCTTGAAATGTTATAGACTTGAGTCGCAGATAATACTCAGGTGAAACTTTTGTTTCTTTATGAGTTCTGGGTGATGTGCGTGATGACCGGTTTCATATATCCATGGCCTTAATTCTTGTGAAAAACGTGTTTCATCTTTCGCCTCATATGTAACAACCAGCAGTGACTGCTGTAACGCGACACAGCGACATTTAGTCAGGGATTTATTTACAACTACGATGAGTTCATCTTATTCCCGTTCGTCCCTTGACTCCTTGAGCAATTTTTTCTCGGTCAAAAAAATATGAGTGACCTCTCTATCTTCTGAATAATCCCACGTTGTCATTCTTGAGCTCTAAGAAACTAGTGTTTGACAGTGCTTCAGCTCAGCTGTCTACGATGGCTCATTTTGGCCAAACAATTTTCCCGTTACACCACCTACAATGCTCGGAAGGTAGCAAGCTTCGTTCATAATAGTAGAACCAAAACACCCAACCACACACTGGTGACTTCTGCCCGAATGACGACGGAACGTTTGCAGTTCAGTTGCAAACCTCAGCGAACAGAACGTCGACAGCTCGATATTGTGCGCTATTAACTGAACTAAGTGTATGTACACTTTTCATTAGAAAGCATGCAAAATATGCCGTTACTGCATCTTTGATGAGGTCAGCTTGATAGTTCCACCCTTTTTTTTGCACAACTAAGCGTCCTGACTCTGACGGCAATGAAAAATTTAACAGTACGTTACAGTATACTACCCCACACAAAACACGAAGAGCGCACACATGTGTGTGACTGCCAAACCCGATCTGTCCACTCGACTGCTGCATGCATTCATATGCATTCAGATGCATTTATATTCAGCGGGTCGGTTGCAGTTCATAGCACCAACTGATATGTAATAGCCTTTGAAAAAGGTTGCCCACGGTAACCGAAACGTCGGATTATAACATCGATTCCACATCGCTGTGTTTTGACTTGTCCTCGTGTCTCAACCTGCGTTATTGTCCTATAGAATACAGGAAAATCGATCTACAGAGATCCTTGGCGCATTCAGGAATAGATTGATCCGATGCTAGTGGAACAACTCCGGTTGTTCGCGAACGCACGTTGCCTGTGGTTTGAAGTGGGCGACTCATATAATACTGGAGATAATCGACCCCTCATGATTAGATACGTATTTAGTGGACGGCCACTTGGAGTTCGTTACATGACCAAAGTGTTCTGTAGGGCATCAAATCCTGATGAACCTTCTCTCATTGGGTAAGCCAGGATCTTCTTGGTCTGATATGAATGGTCAGCGGCAACATGAAGAAAGCGCGCTCAATCTCAAAATCCCACATTCATATCGCAACATGAATGATCCTGACCGGGTCGCTAAAGGTCAAATGTGGCATGTGACGATTCTCAATGAAACATTACTCCCTGAAAAGACTTGCGGATACCTCACTTGATCAACCGATGAGTCAGCAAACTAAATATGTCGAAGTTTTAAAAATGACAACCATCGTCCTACTAACACGTGGAACAGAGTAAACGGAAACAGCATAGAAACTGATCCGATCAAATACGGTTCCCCGGGAAATTCAGTGTAATCTTCAAAAGTTGCGAACAGGAATGAGAACAGGGTGACCGTTGAATTCAGCAACCGAACAGGTGACCACTGCATCACATTTGAAGAATTTAGTCCAACTGTGTTCACATTTACTGAACTCTGTAGATCACGAGGTCGAGAAAACCACTGAGACTCCACCTGAACCATATTTACGAAAATGGAACGAACAATGTAGCACATGACAACCTGTGATAAGTGGTTGGATATGGACAGTCCAGATGAACTTATATGATATCAGCCTGATCTATGGAGAGAACAAGAAGAGAACTACAGTGGTCGCTGTGTGATATTTTAAGCTGCAGCCTCTGCTAAGAGGAAATGTTAGCTAATTTGAGGAGGCAAAAGCGCTGCAGCTCATATTTCACCCCTCGAGTGCCCTTCTGCCATTAAAACTCGAAAGATGATCAATAAAATTTACTAATCAGCCTTCACACAGCCTTATATGAGGACGTATTGATTTCTTCTTTGAAACTTTCCGTGATCTCATTGACCAGCGTGCAATTCAGGCCTTAACCACCTGGAAAACATCTTGTTACATATGGTCTGACAACGAGTTTTATATTATTTTTGGGCACGAATAATTCGAATTCCAAGGATAAAAATTACCTAATTCTTTACCATCGACAATCCGATCTAAAGTATTCCGAAGGGGGTGTGCGCTGTTTGTACTCCATATCCGCTTCGGTGGTTCCACGGGAATTTTGTGTACCTATTGAAGTACACGGTAATTTGAGATAAAGGTGGTAAGAAGATGAAACGTAAAACAGAGTCTTTCTGCCCCTTCAGTGACATTATTTCTGGGGAGACTATTGGAGCGAGCTGCAGTTGACACGGGACGCTATCGGAATCATTCTGGAAAGTCTTCTCTTTGAAATGGGCTTGTTGTACTGGACGCTTCTTGTTTTGCATGTAAAAGCTTAACATATTTCGGCTGCTATTACAGTTTTCGGGCTTTTTTGAGAGTTTAAATTTTTATGATGATAAGGAAACAACATACTCAGGGAAAACAAATAGCGTTTTAGGGTTGATGCTCCCTCATTAGCGGTCGTAAAAGGAACCATGTAAGGTAAAGGAAGTTAGCGAATTGGTTAACTTGAATTATTCCACCTAATGTCCAACAGATACTTTCTTTAACAGAGCAACTGACTGTAGTCTTGCATGGAGGACGGATTAACCCGAATTTCACGCTTTGCTTTAGTTGATTTCAAAACATCTTTTAGGTGTCTGCCTTGGAAACGACCTTGGGTAGGACAAAGTTACGTAACGAGGAAACAGGGGGCACACTAACCTGGCTGGAACAATCAAAAGCTATAATAGTGTATCTTCGCAACCACAGGAAAAAAGGAGCGTGCTGAGCGGAGTGACAAGAATGAAAAGGCTACAAGGTGACGGGGTCAACCTGATACATTTTCGAACCCCGTTTGCACGCATCAATGCGTGATCAATCAGTCGTCTTGTGCTGTATGATATGAAATGAGCATTGTTTCACATACAGAATACATGCCTGAGTGTATACTTCAGCCAAACGTTGGAGTTCATCTATCAGGGAGCATTAAGCAGTATTTCACCGGCCGCTAGACGGTTCTGTCAAAATCTGAAGTTTTATGTGTTCTTCAGGAAAAAATCAAATCTAAAATGTCATTCTAAGTAATTGTCAAATGTTCTTCAACCCTTTTGAATAGTCACTGTTTCGGAAACATCAAAGATAATATAGTTAGAGCTCAGAAATATCTTTGCTTTTGTTAACCGTCTGTTTGTGTGCGTAATCTGTTTCAACTTTCAACTTCCAACTGTGTATACTGAAGGACATAATCCAATTGGAAGTTCACAATCATATCTACGTCTGATGGATTGTTGGGTTCAGAGATCCGCCTGATCAGCCTATACCATTCTGTTTATGAAGATACTCCAGAAGATGAATAAAACACCAACTATTCAGAGTATTCCACTGGGCACTTCATTGCCTGAGGACAAGTGCTCCCTGTTAACAGTGAAACCTCTCACCATGATGAGCAAGGCAATCACTAGCGGCTGTTTCAAAATCTACACATTTTTCGTAATTCCTCCTTGATGGCCTGTTGCGGAGGCTACATTTTCTAATGTTCTCATTCCTGTGGACGATAATTTATAGTGTGTCAAAAATACTCATGAGACTAGCTTCCCATTCTTCTAAAATCCCATTAGGCAGTAGCCCCGCAATCTATCAAACAAAGCTGTAACAAATTTCTGTCTGCATCGACCAGTCAGCATTCGTAAGCGACAGGCCGTTTTCCGCATGCACACTACAACCACATTGGTTATTCGAATATGTTTAACCTTTCTGGGGTGGTTAGAGAGAGGGAAAGTGTACTGGTACCATTCCGTTCCTTCACGAGAGAGACTCATGAAGACTAAGGGTTTTCTTGTATGTCGAAACCGATGTCTGGAAAAACTACTGTTTAGTATGGAAATTTACAGTCAGAACACAGCTTGGAGGAGTAAAATGTTGTAACCTGATGTTTTGGTTAATGTGGGCAACTTTTTTCAAGGACTTTCACAATCTTAGAATTCCTTGGCCAAACTCAGCTCGGATCTTGTCATACAGATTTAGCACCATGTGATGTATAATGTTTTGACTTTAAATTTTCCAGATGTTCACAGTCAAGCGAATACGAGTCAGTTGCAGTGTTATTGGGTCCGCTACCACGTTCTCTGATTGATGTGTTCTTGAGATCACTTAGCAATCAGATGCGCCCAGCGTGTGTGGTACGTGTTAGCTTTTCGTGCGTGTAACCACGGCTAGGTGTGTACTTTGGCCAGGATGTCTCCGTTTGTTGCCCTGCTGACTCTGACGCGTCATTGTTAAACTTCCTGATGGACATCTGGCCGCCATGCCTATTTAAGTGTGCAGTGAGTCCAAGCTGGACAGACAGGACGTTGATACCATCACTACGGTTGACGCATTTCGGTTGCGCGTTAGTCTCTAGTGCTTCAGCGAACTTCCGTTCTACGTGAAACCTGAACTCCTAATGGAGTACATGTATGCCATTGAACTTGATTTGATGGCTTAATTCAAATGTGTGGAGTGTAATGGTTGAGTCACGCTCAAGTTTTGTGAACTTAATTGGATTTCGTGGAAAAAGACGCGCCTGTCGTTCGTGCTCCGTGTTCCGCCCACAGAGTTACCTGGCTGTCTGGTTCACGTATTTGACTAGACGTTCTGCATAGAGTATTTTCTAGACGGGGTTATTTTGATGTTTCGGTACAGTGGGGTCCTTATTTTTACAAGGCGCCGTTTTAGGGTGCTATCTATTCGAAAAACGCTTTAATATCGTTATCTCGAAGTATCTTCAAATGGCATCTGAAGCACCTTTTCTGTAGAGGATTTCCACGGTGACCACTGAGTTTCTCCTTGTCTCACCTTTCCGGTTAGCTTTCTCCTCATTTGTTGGGTAATGAGTTCTATGGGACATTTAAGTTGTTGTAATAACCTACTGAGTCATTTCAGTTCATCTGCTCTTATGAACTTATCCGATATACCAACCATCCGACAGCTACACGTCTGAGGTAGCGTGGATGTGAAGACTCATAATGCATACCTGTCTGAACGTGTGAGTCTTCTGTGGATTCTCACTAGGAATCCACGGTTAGTGTTAACAGATAGTTTGCAGTTCAGGAAACTTATAGTTCCCTGTTCACTCAGTTTCGATCATAAATTTTATACTGCTGTATGATTCTTTAAAGAAGTTTAAGAATGCTTGTCGTTGTATGGCTAATGTGATCAGAAATATGTCGTCAGATTATCTCAGCCAGGTGAGTGGTGGATGGGTGAAGCCATGTTAAGCCTTATTTTCAGTATGGTGCAGGAATAGAACAGTCGATATGGATGGCACTGGAAAGTGCATATTGACACCGCCAGTCTGTTTGTAGAATACGATTTGAAGTTTGAAATGATTGGTGCTTAGACAGAGTTCAACACCCGTAATAATGTCAAGGAGAATAAGGTTGTTCCCCGTGCTAGAGACTTATCGTCGCGCAACAAAGTGACAGTTATGCTAAACAGTCGCTGACTGGTACACCAGTATAAAGAGCTGTTACGTCAAACTGAGTGTTACCCCATCATCTTCGTCGATAAGACGGCTTCGACAAACTGCTTAAACATTTGGATAAGTTGTAAGTTGAACAACTCGTATAGTCCAAAATGGGACATGTGGGAGTGCCTAATTTTTTTTTTTTTTTTTAGCAACCCACAAAACCTCTCAGTAACCCTGCACTATTCATGAATAGGTGGAAAAAGCGCAATATGTCAGTTGTTTTGTATTCTCTTCTTTGTTGCGATAAACATCTAACAGCACATCTCCAGACACCAAATTGTACGAATCACTGAAACCAGAAATTCGTTCATCTTCTGCTGGTGGAGTTGGTCTCGCTTTCTAACCCAGACGGCGCCAATACCAAATCAGGGAGAGTGAATTATGCGGCGCGTAACCAATTTCAGGAAAAAAACTGCAAAAATGTAACATATTCAATTGAGTAATAAGTGCAAAATTGCTATTCATCCTTCTTCATACATGTTACAAATGACTATCAAACCATCATCCAAGAAATTTTTTCTAAATACGAGAAACTCCTACACCTGCTTGAGATGGAAATGTTAAAGAAAGCGGAATTCTCGGGCTGTAGATGCGATTCCACTTCTCATCAAACAAAACACTATGCTTTGCGCAAGAGGCGCCCAAAGATCAATTTTTTGGTCAAGTTAGGAGATAATGGAAAGTGTCCTTATTGTTTGAACTAATTTATCAAACTGATAATCAAACTACTTATTTGCGGGTTCAACTCTACCGTTCTTGATTCCAATTGGAATGCGCTGGTAACACGAATCGTTTGTCCTATAGTTAGTTGTAGCACTCTGCTGGATTAATGGAGCATTCGTAAACAAACAGTAAGTTCGAACCTCATCATAACCCTCTGGCTACCACGAGTTCTGCTTGAGCAACTCGACAATTATGATTTGCTAATTGATGATTAGAAAGTATTCGGTATGAAGCTCTTGGTGAAAAAAACTGCAGTACAAAAATGGGTGAATACCTTAAGCCTTCGTAATAGCACCCAAGCTGATGAACTTTAGTCTAGCTGTTAGGCGACACTGAAAAAAAAGTATAACCAGTCGCCACTGAAGGCTTCCAAGAGGCAGAGGGAATAGCATGCTGTTTGAGAAACATCAGTAATGCCTTTGCATTAGGGGCGAGCGTTGATTGGTTCACTTAGCGTTTCTAGGGGTGAAGTCTGTGGATTTCACTTGACCAACAATGACTTACTCTAATATAAGTGTCGAATAAGTTAGCACAAACATATTCCTCACTATGTTCTCGGTGTCTGATATTTGTCGTCTGCTCAGCATGGTGTCAGTGAGAACAGTTATCTACGTGTCTTGTTTGTCCATCAAGTTTGGTTCGGAGTAACATTTTAGTAGTACTGAGTCACCGGATCAATGAACACGGGTCAAGTTTGAGGGTGGTCGTAACCGATGAAAGCAAAGCTGTTCAACAACTTAGGATTGGAGAAGATACAACAAAAACACCATATCAGTGAATAATACTACGTTTTGGATAAAAAGCAAAACAGATTCCTATCTTAAGATGTCTCTCATAGAAACATCAATTACATTTCAGCCATTACCAGTGTGATTTTGAATGCATTAAACTAGAGTTGGCAGATCTGCAGCTTCAAGTATCACCTCATTCGAGCGAAGAGTGCTAGAGATGGGAATGCTTATTGGAATGAGGAAACATGTGTTGTTGTTGTTGTTGTTCAGATCTGCAGCTTCAAGTATCACCTCATTCGAGCGAAGAGTGCTAGAGATGGGAATGCTTATTGGAATGAGGAAACATGTGTTGTTGTTGTTGTTGTTGTTGTGTTAGTGTTTAGACTGCATGAAATCTATTGGTAATCAGAGAAACAAATTTGGTGTAAGAGAAATAGGTTTAGGAGAAAAAACACAACACAAGGAGTTTACTGTTGGAGCTTTTGTTCATAACCGTAAATGTGCGGATTTGGACTAGTGCTCTGAGTGGGGAATGGTCGGAGGAAGGAAATTCCACGTCTGTTGACGTCCTGAGATGTCAGTAGCTGAATATGAAAGTAGGTGAAAACACGAATGGATCATGCAGATTGTGCTGTCCAAAGATTGTTTGTAATCGCGATTATGGGATTACCAGTCAGCGATTTGTGGAGTAACTTGTTGGTGTTTACTTGCGCATACACGGAATATCTCGTAGTTCTGCAGACGGACCTTTACATGCGGTTAAAAGTTGCAAGCAGATAATGGATGTAGCTAAGCTGTTCAATTGGAGGGGGGACTGAGAGTGTTGCTATTCACGATGTTGGATATAAGAGCATTAACTCAATGATTCAAAAGGTAAAATGTAAGAAAAATGTTGGTGGCATGTACGTTTGCACAATTCAGCAAGCTTACTAATTTTTTCACATTGTACTTCGGAGGAATTGCCCTAACTCATTGTGTAATGCTACAAAAACTTTGAAGCAACACCTGCTGTTAGTGACCTTTGATTTTAGATTGGCGTTTTCCGTCCGCACGTAGACTGGAAGCGTGCCAGCACCGAAACACCAAACAGACGACCTGTCGCTACCAACATGCGATCGATCGTGCAATGACTTCACTTGCTTCGAACATTTGCATGCACTTTCGCTCGTTGTGTACGCGTGGGACAACGGTTTGCATCACAGATCCACGCGTGCAGTCTTCACACAAGTGTGCACACTTGCACGGCCATGGCGACTGGGCAAGAACAACGCACCATAAGTCCGTTCGTACTGGTCAGACCAAACGCATCCCCCTCGTCCCTGAATGTGCACACAAGCAAACATGTAGCGCTAAACTACCCCATAATAAAGGATAACTCGTCCCGACCAGGACGCACATTTTTTTCAAGCCCAAAATAGATGCCTCCATTTGTAAACGTACACGATTTTTTCCTCTGTTAGATAATTTATCTAACGCCAGACGTCCGCCAACCATAAGGAGTGTAGTTGCAAATCAGGTGACACCGCAGATTTGTCTCATATCTGGAAAGGTTGAAGTGGGGAGTATAAATGTGATATTTATGTGGACCGGCATTTTACAACCTACCGTTTATCGTCAGATTCTGGTGGGCATAAACTACCAGCGCAAGGATGTTTTCTCGTTGGTTCATTGGTCAAGCTTGAGACTACCGCCAACAGTGGTTGAGCCACTATAATTCTGGTTATGGTTGTATAACCGTAATCGCTTTGTGCGTAACCGACTAGAGGTAACGTGTAAGAGCTCAATGTAGGTGTAGGCCAGATTTATTGGCAATGAAGCAAAGACCTGTTACTAACAAGATCTTGGCCGAATTAATGCTGATCTCTCATCCTCTCAGCAATGTGTTGCAACTTTGTCTTTACGCCATCGTGCAGTTTTTCTCATGACCTGCTAATCAGCTCAAGGTTTGCGTAACGAAATATAGCCTGGAGGTAATGATATAGCATTCTTACTGACTTTGTTATGCGTAAGGCACTTCCATGACGTTTCAGTATGTTGAACATAACGATATGCAGGTATCTTGCATCGGTAGACGCTTGTTGCGTCACAGATTTTAACTAAATGTGGTCATGATAATGATTTAATGACTAGCTTTCAAATGTTATGGAAGAGTGAAATGTATACGGTGAATCCCGGTTACTCCGTTACTCAACGTAAATGATTACAAGTGGCGACTCAGTTGGAATCGCAGCATTCCAGTTGCTTGAAATACGAAAAATTGACTTCGAAGCTGAGAACTAAGGAACACTGTCAATTATGCTTATGAAGAAACTACCTGCAGAATGGTATATGGCGTTTTCGTAACTTAAATCGTCATCTTAAAGGAATTAAATTGCAGATTTCAAACCAACCCAACTTTGCTTAAAGATGGCCTCTATGACGGGTGGAAATATACTGAGTTTTTGTTAAACGAACAACTCACATCATGTGTTCGTATGCGGAATTTACCTGCAGGCTGAAATCTCGAATAAAATTTGAAAATATCTTGATAGCAGCAAAATACAAATAATCTGGTCACAAAGGGAAACCTGTCGTATGAGGCTTCCTTCGGACAGTCATTCGACGGGCGACCACGTGACGTGCAGCACATGATCGAAAGATGAGTGACACTATACACTACTTGTGAGTTATTCAGACTGCTGACTAGCCACCCTAGGCCGAACAGGCTAGACTTCTTTTACTAGCCCGGAGGTAGTCCGTTCTAATCGCCCTAGAGACTAGTGAGATGCACTGTGCCGATGAATTCAAGAAGGGTTAAACTGCTGTATAATGTCAAGTTTTCCAGCATAAGTTTACTTCACTTGCAGAATAATATCCTGATTAAAAGAAGTCCCGAGCACACTTCCATAAATTGATCGGAAGAAATCCGTGCTCTACACGGGAAAGTGTCTGACAGATAAAGTTTATAACCGTACAGATGTCACTCAGAAGTTTGGTTACGCAATTCATCGTGTACCTAGTGAAAATTTGACTAACAAGTTTTAAACCTTTTCTTAGAACAGACAGATTTATGCTCTTTTAATCACCTGGAGTTGATTTGCAATTTCTTTTGCCCAAATATCTGAAAGTGTACATCATGAAGTGCACATTGCTTTCAGTGAACGGTGATTGATCCAGTGGACGTCTGCACATTGTAGATGAACCACAAGGGATTTTGGAATGTAGAATTACATTCAAGTCGCTGGTGTCGACGTAGGTTAGGGGCGCCATCAGCCGGTCTAGATATGATGGTATGACAATGAACACCAGAGTTAGTCTTTTTACACCAAATTATTGAGCTTATTTGTTAACACTTTCATGTTTCAGCGGGATATCGCGTTTATCCCAGATACATTGTCATAACGCTTCCTTCTGGGAGACTCTCATTACACATCATTCAAGCCGCGATGTATAACCAGCCATCAAACCAGCGGTCGAATGACTACCTAAGCAGTGTACTGGCGCAGCCGTACTGGTTATAGTGGGTCCGACTCTGTTCAGGCCTGTGCACCCACAAGTTGGGGCAGTCCAGGTGGCTGCGTTTGTACGACCGTTTAGAATAGCGCGCTGGCTTTCTAGAACTGAGATGTTTTTTTCATCCCGAGCCTCCTTGGGCCTGTGTAGACAGCAGATCTGCAAACCACTCCATCAATTTTCCCCCGAGGCCGTCAGATTCTCCCAAGCGCTTAGATCAAAATTGCTTTTATCCAAATTCACCTGAAAACAGACACTAACGGAATTGCTGTAGTCCCCTTTTGTCTGAGCAACATCTTTTAACTGACCGTGAATAAATTACTTCACTATGCAATTATCAGTTATTATTTTCACATGCGCTATCCAAAGCCCTTACGCGCAACCTGTTCCGTTGAATTTGGCTTGTTTGAGAATTCCGGTGCTCGGGATTAGATCCAACCGTTGTATTTGTAGTATATGTCAAGCGCCCTAATATGTCGCCAGTGAACTATCCGTTTTTTCCTGTCTTACGGGACGATAGCTCCGCACAATGAGACCTTGCTCTCTGCGCCCACGTTGTGATTTCTGCAAAGCCAGGCAACCGAAAGTAGTGCATTTATTTGGTAATCCGAGTCTGTAATTCATTACCGATTGCATAATCTGTGATCAGGATGCTATTTTATAGCCATTAATTTGAATACATGGTACTGGTTTTTGCAACAATTTTGCGGGGCGGTACAGGACAGGTGTTTTAGAAGCATTTATTTTTAGACATTGGACAGTTTATTTTCAGACAGCATTTGCCAAAGGAAATGCTATGGTTATTGGTTGCAGTTACGCCTCAGAATGTGCATATAAGGTGCAGTAATCCGCACGAAGCAACACAAACTTTTAACTGGAGTAGCTTCGTTCTGGCCATAAAGCTTTTTGAGTTCAAAAGATAACCGTTCGGAAAGAATTGAAGCTAGAGGTCATCTTCGTGATGACGCGACATATCAGCACAACCTATAGTCAGATAAAGGTTGAATAGAACTGAAGCCCGGACGCAACCGTGTTTCATTCCCCTGTAGATTTTTTGAACACGGCAAATGTGGTTTCACAGGTTCTCACTAAGTTCTTCACACAATGTGGAGGGAGTTTTTAACGTTGACAGCTTTCCCAGGACAACTGAGCTTTTGCCGAGTTAAAGGCTTTCTTGGGGTCCTCGAACAGGGCGTGTAACGGTTTGTTCTCTTCCGGTATTCTTCTTATAGCGCTGCGAAGATAAGGACAGTTAGGCTAGATCCATTTTGGAACCCGTGTTATCCTTCTTCCAGAATGTAAACATTCAGCTGACCTCTCCTTCGAAAGGTAGTACTAGTGTGGAGTCCATGAACACTTCTGGGTCATTTCCACTCTCGCAAATTGTGCACGCCAGATGGAAAACTTCAACCCCCAAATTTGAGTATTTCTGCAGGTATTCCGTATTCTCCGACAGCCACTCTGGTTTGTAGTTCAATCATTGCCCTCCAAAGTTCAGACTCCGTAGGCGGGTTGGAAATGTCCATATTCCCAGGGACTTGAGGTAACTGTGCACGGTAGTCCAGATCTAGGTTCAACATGTTAATCAGTATTGAGAAATGTACCTTCCAAGCAACCCGTAGGTCTTCAGACATGTTGAACTTCCGAAAGTCTGAGTGCTTCGGATGTGCTGAAGGCTCAAAAGTTTGTGCTTGCACTGCAAGACTTCTATCGTCTGAGTGTATTTGATGGCTGTAAGAAACTTTTGCACAACCTCTTTGTTAGACAATGATATTATCCAAAATGTTTCACCGTCCACTTTTTGGGTGCTCCTGGTCATAGTGAGAGCTTCTCCGTCTTTGAGCCGCGTATCTGTGATGACGAGTTCCATAAGTGTTCGGATCATTAGTGAACGTCCGTTGTTTTTGTTCATGGATGCATTTTTGTCCGATTATCCGTTTTTACACCTGCGTTTGCTGGACAGTTCAGACTTTCAGATCACCTGTGAGGAATTGGTGATCACTTGGCTGAATGAATATAATGGCAGTTGACAACTGCTCGTAGAATTCTCCGTGTGCAGGTTCTGGATGATTCGCTGTAAGGGCCTTCATACTGGCAAAATTGACTACAATTGGTTATAGTTAGGCATAAATCGGCTGTATAAATATACATATAAACATGTATACATATATATATATATATAAATATATATATATATAACGGTTATTCCCCTCTGACATTGTCGTGGGTTCCTCCATATACACATATAAACTTATACTGGTACTCAAGACGGAAAGCATGTGCGTGACTGGGCGTTTAAGCCTTGAGGAGAACTAGAAAGCTGCAGCTAACTGAAGACTGGTTAATGCATTCTACCGGCTATCATTGTAGTAATTAAAGGAAGAAGCAACGGCGAATGTAGTCCGATTGTCGAATGACTGTGCCCACATTGACCATAATTACAGAGTTGTGTTCTGGCCATTCAGTTTTTTTCCAATTTATCTATATGTTGTAGACCATCGATGCACAGACAAAACCAGAAAAGAACGAGCACCTGTAGTCAATTTGGAGGGGTATATCGTGCACATCTCTTGGTTAACAAACATCATAAACATTCAGCGTTTTCGTTTTTATGTTGTTCAGCTAGCAATATTATCCGGATTAGTAGATCAGCGACTTTTTTCTAATTCGCCTATTTCTTACATTTTAGGCCATGGAGTATCCGAGGAAGATAAAGCCTTATCCAGGCGGCATCGACACCCGGTTGAGTTTGCTTTCGACTACAGCAAGCTCTGGTGCAAATCGTGTAAGGATATTGTCCTGGGCTTAGAAAAAAGGGCATACGCAGGTAAGCTTTACCCGATATTTATTTCAGGCTTTTCTTGAATCTACCAATAACTGCTTGCATGTTGCGCAATAATTCCATCAGCATTGTTGCGCCATTGACTTCCTCTGTCTTTTGCAAACACTCTGTCAACAGATACACTGACTAGGAGAAGTATACTGGTAGGATGAATCATTGCTATTGAGACCAGGCGATGGGAGACAATATCGACCAGTACATTGTCCAGTTTATGTTACGCCAGCCGAAACCTTAGACACGTTGTCCGTGGATGCTTTGCGTCAAATCACTGAGCAAAATTGTCGAGACGGTACTAAACTTCTCTACTGGCATTAATATCAGTTACTAGTCCCGAAAACAAAATCATCCTGTAGTCAGTTTGGAGAACTGTTCTTCCTCGCTGTAAACAACCTGGAAGTGCACAGGTTCCAGAGCTCTGGTTGCCCACTGACCATGGGTTTCTAACGCTACGGAACTTCGTCCACGAATGTATTGTTGAGCAGCTGGACAGACAATTTGAGCTACGTAGCTCCCGACAAGGACCCTACTAAGTAGTCGAAATTATCAGTGTGGTGCAATGCCTCACACAAAGCTCAAACTCCTCGATTTCATTAGTAGTGAAATTGGCGTGCTTCACTTGTGCATAGCTATATCCCTTCAGGGACCAACAGCACATCAACCAGGGAACACGTGAAAATAACTTAGTCTGATTCTTTCCTTCGCTTACGTTCATGATTTGTTTTCTGCTAGACGCGTTAGCAATCATTTGGACATGAGGGCTGTTTTGGTGTTCAGCCTCAAGTTATAAAGTTTGTTCCATAAATGCTTGAAAGCGACATTGTTTGTGACTTCTTTTTGGCAATGTTTTCGGGCTAAATAGTTATATGATTCACTGAATCCCGGTCGTGATATTAATGACGGCTAATGGAAACCGGTTACACTGAACATTCCCTGGGAGGCGGTTCCTCTTCGGTGAAATCGGTGAATTCCATGGCTTGTTGTGGAGATTGAATGATTACAGGACTAAAATTTTGACGTTTCAGGATGTTTATCCTTTTGGTTTGCATTTCTTAGTGTTCCTTCCTAAGTGGAGCTCACTGGAAAAATTACTTCACAACTGGTAAAATGTCGGCCGCCATTAGGATTTATCTCCTCACTTTTGGGAAACATTCACACTATCAGCTTACCGTTATGGAATTCAACGCATTTTATTTATGACAAAGATGAGGTCTACTTTATAACGTGTCTGGAAGTAGAACCATTAACTTACGCAGCAGCAGCGCAGTCAAGCGAAGTCTTTCTCTAACAGACTATCACAGAATGGCTCACGAGGTCGGGGCGCTGTGCACCTTTGGGTGACATTCGCGGGCGGAAGGACTCACTTGAATTTTGTCAACGAAACTCCAAATTGTTCATTTGATCAATACCTGTCAGCATTTAATTTAGAAACAACATAAATTCCAACCTCTCCAGTACCAGAAACTGGTGCGTGGATGACTTTCTGAAGCACTGTGTAATTGGCACAAATAATTATTGGAGCTGGTATTTCATTACACCACAGGGCAGGACACTGGTTGGTTTTGAATTTTAACTCCGGCTGCTTGTTTTCAACAACTCATCAGAGGTGCAGCTGTTGTAATACTAATTTGAAAAGATTGTGATCGAGTGCGCTTTGTATTAAGGCTGGTCACGGAAAAGATTTCAATGTTCGTTTGTCGTTGTCGAGAGGCTAAACTTTACTGAAAACAAGGTTACGGTACCCAGACCACTGCAAGCGGCTTCTGATATCTGTGAAGCGGAGCACATTCTAGAACCAACGAGTATAAGGTCATATGATCTCATTATATTCTGAAAATAGCACCTATTTTTTTCTGTTTATTAAGTCTACTCTAGCTGCGTAGTGACACATAAAGTCAGTCTAACTGAGCTAGGTGATCACATATTTCTATGGGATACGGATACCTAATTTATCACAAAATCCTCTTCAACAGACAGCACAGTTGAACTGAGCCATACAACTGAGCTACAATCACATTTCGGTTCATCAATATTTCAAATTCTCCCTAACATTTACTAGCTCAACTTGACTGTTTAACTAAACTGTTTAACCCCCAACTACAAGATAGATCCCGTGATTTGGTGAAAAACAAGAGAAAGGAAACTGTTGCTTCTCACGATAAACTTGGTCGTGATGCTGAGTACTAAACAATGAAGTTGCGCTTGGACAGACCTAAACTTGGCGCTAGCAAATTCTGCCTCGCCGTATATAACTAGGGATTAGTTGTAACAGCAAGGAATGCTTCTTCCTTACTTTGTGACAAAAAGTGGTTACTGTGGAGAAATCGCGAAGCTAAACGGCCGAATTTTCCAATTCGATTTTTGGGTTCCGTTATTTGGCCGATCAGTTTCATGATGGGTGTTGCGGAATTTAAATTTAAATAACTTTTCTCCATATGGGGGCTTAATTTCGGCAGGAGACAACTGGAAAACCAGTGTACCGTGGCCTTCCTAAATATTTGACGGGGAAATGTAAACGGGATTCATGGAGGTTTGTGACGGCAGCATAAAAGTTGAAGTTATTTGAAAACTGAAATTCCCTCGTCAATTCTTCATTGCTTTGAAGAGTAGATTGTCATTGTTTTGTTCTCTCTTCTATTAAACGCAACACAAAACCTCCTCGTTGCGTTGGCATTTTTTTGCAAGATTTATGATCTTTTTACAAAAGTCGAAAATAATGGTATATTTGTGCTGAATATAGCAAGGTGGTCAACTTTGAATACCCTATACTTCGAACGGCTACTGCCAAACACATAAGCAGTGAATAAATGCTACCCTTCGCTTGAGCACTCCGAGTTACCAATGTCATAAAAGAGGTGGGAGGGGTTTTAATAAATTTTGGTCGATAACAGCAGCCACAAAATAATACTTCGATTAGCTTCACTTAAGAATTGTAAAGTGAACTGGCCATTTTGTGCGGACTAAAAGAATCGTTGTAACGAATTTGAAGTAATTCTAAAAGTTATTGGTCAGGTTGCAGAAGATAGTGATCGTCGTTTCGATGATATAGATTCGATCAACAGTGGGCACCGTCAAACGAACTAGTCCCCAAGTTCCGTTAAAATTGTGGCGACTGAATCCACTCTGAAACGGTCAGTCCGTCAGTCCGTCAGCAGTCATGGAGTCAGTCAGTCAGTCAGTCAGTCGGTCATTCAATCGGTCAGTCAGTCAGTCAGTCAGTCAGCCAGTCAGTCAGTCAGTCAGTCAGTCAGTCAGTCAGTCAGTCAGTCAGTCAGTTTTTAGCTGGAGACTTTGCCGTTTGGTCACAAGTGGCTGGTCAGCCGTGTGGTTAACTCGCACGTAGACAAGGTATAGAACCTCGTTTCCTACGGTCACGCGATTTATGTCATGTAATCACACGTTGTCTGGTTTCATGTGTGTCAGCTTTCCAGGTGGAAGGTTCACAAGGCTTGTGTTAGAACAGCCAGATAGCTCTGCTCGTCTTTTCGGCAAACGTCCGCTTCGCTAACTGGATGTAACTACGATTAAATTTTTCACATTTTTTCCAACTGTTGACAAACTGCAAGCAGCTCAACAGGGAGCATAATTCCTGAGTCACAGGGGTCCACCGTTTGAGATTCCATAACTAGAGGAATCAGTCAAGACGTGGCCGCCTTACTTGAATCCCGCGATTGAAGGATGAGGTGCTCTGTGTCCTGTCTAGGTGCATGTTACGTACACTGTTGACCAGCCACTCGTGGACAGTAAAGTCCTCGACTTATAGCCATGTCTCTACAGAATCGTGAGATTCACCCGTTGGTGATTCCCATACAGAGCTTCTCAGATTTTCGTCATAAATTTCCTCATTTAGGGGGTGAAACATCAAAGGAAGGCACATTTGCCTGATGGTACAAAACGCATATGTTGCCAGGAGGAAAATATTTTTCAACACCTACTTGTTCCTGATCACATAATGCTCATTTGCTCAGTGTGCATTCTGTAAACTAGATTCACTAATGCCATCAAGTTTGACACCAGTTGGGAAGAGTTGTAATTCTATTTGATTGTATAGATCTCACGGATAATAACTCTCTAGTTTCGGCATATTCTTCAAATAAAAAAGCGCCGACACTTGTTCCGGTGACAGCGAAATTAATGAGCCTTTTGTCAATAATTGTGCGTCTCACGTTTGCAATGCACTTTAGAGTTCGCACTTTCGTTTGCAACAAGTATCTCTACCTATGTTTTATTGCAGAAAATGAAGCGGTTAGATCAATCGCAAAACAGTTTCTAGCTCTCGAAGCAAGTGTTTCCGCAGTGGTAAGTTATAAAATCGCTGTATTTTATTAAATGTTTTTGAACAACTGAATGATAATTTCAACAAGTACTCTGTGTTCTTGTCTTTTAATGTAGAACGGGGCGCCAATGAAACAAGAAACAATCCGCCTAGCACACATGGTATGTTGCCGGTTAAAGCTGTAACAACTGTTGCGCCGTCTGTTAATTGTTCCATCACTCTACCAAGTTACAGTACACCCCATTTTCAGATTCGACAACATCGACGGTTGTCCGAAAAGAATTTCTCCTGTCCTAGCGCAAAGGAAGCGTCTCAACAAGCCGCGCGATTATATTCCATATGAGATGCATCCCATTCCAGTGACCGCTGTCATCTCATGGTTGGCATAAATTTCATAGCCGATTTCGCTGTTTCTTTTAATTGAAAGTCTGTCGATCTGGAAGTTGATCCAACTTATTCGTTGGATTATCCTATTCACTTCGTTATTCAGCGTCACATGTTTACATAAATTTCGAATCCTCAGAATTGCATGCAAGTCCCGTTTTAGGTGTAAGTTTCAAGTTGAAAGCCTCTTATCCAGCGTGGCACCGAGGCACGTGCACACTCTATATGTTGTTTCACAAGGTCAGACTGAATATCTTTCCAAAGATGAATTCTTTACACTTCAGTAAACGGCGGAGTCACAGAAGTGTTACGGTCAAGCCCAGCAACCATGTCATTTAATTGGCCAAATTACCATAAAGCACATAATATTTGCTAAGGACTGTTGAATAAGATCGGATAAACACAATGAGATTTCGCTTTTTCTGCTCTCTGAATGGACTGATTCGGAAATAAGTTGAAGTCAAACAAAAGGTATTCCCAAGTGATTCCAAATCCCTCACTATTAGTTCTTCTAAGGAACGGCTTATGATTCCCGACTTACCTAGATAAGAAATTTGTTTGCAACTAACTAGATGCAACACTTCGGAAAATATACATGTTTAAACTGCTTGTTTGGTTGTAGTCAAAATAGTAGTCAGAATACCACGTACTCTTAGGCACCACACCGCATCACTTCATTCTGCCCTCTACAGGGGCGCCATCGGAATAAAGGGATAACCTGAAATGTGGATGAATAACATGACCTAAGATTTATCTGTGTCCCAGACACACAAGCATCATTGGGACCTGGTCGCATATTCCACCATCCTCACCCGTTCAGTCCCCTAAGTGTGGCATCCAAATGTGTCATCGTTTGCTTGAAGTCAACTTTTGGTCACCCAGCTGCTTTCTGTCACACTGATCAACCAAGTCAGATTGGTTTGTGCGTGACATGAGCTTAACACACTACTGAATGTGTGTGATATTTGTGACGTTTTCTCAGATTCGAACTGTTCTTTTCCATCATCTCTACTGTGGATTTGGGTGACCTTTCCAACAGGATAAATGAAATGATCAGAACTGCCGTGCAAGTAGAAGTTTATCAGAAAGCTGGCCGAGTGTGGTGCCCTAGCATTTCAGTACCAGATTGACTTGCCAAAGTGGCCGTTGATTATGATAAGCACGTCGAACTACAGGGGTAAAATGGCCCTCAAGTAAATGGCGTATGATATCAGCGAACAGACGAGCTAGTGACGAAATTAAATAGGAGGTCTGCTTTTCGGTGTTACAAAGCCCCAATTGGGCCTGTGAACTGGTTCACTACGGCTGTAAAGACAGAAAGTGGGCTATTACGACCATTATTTTGTAAATAAATAAATAAACAATAATAAACAAAACAATATGACGTATGGTAAATAGTTCATAACATGTGTATGTTGCAAAATATGTGCAATATGCATATATTACGTAGTATCACATATATTGCTTTGCTATACAACATGATATAATGTGAAGTAATGTAATAATATAACATAATGTGATGTAGTAATATAAGATAACACAAGTTAATATAATACAATGTAATGTGTCATACTACTCTATACTGTAACGCAGTATAATATAATATAATTATACAACACTGACAAATAATAAATACACAAACAATGGAAACAATTAATGAAGGATAAGAGCCAGACTAACTGATCTGAAAACCTGCTTTATAGAAAACGTAGATGCGGAACGGATCCATCTCACAAGGTGTCAGTGGACCGAAACATTTGCAGCGTATTGGAGAAGGCACTTAGCGAATTACATCCCACAGTAATACGGCTATCTAAGTTCACGTAACCTAGTCTGATCAATCAAACCGTAATCGTTTCATTGTCAAGCTTTGTTACGCGTATAGCACTTGCTCTGGTCGACTGATCAATATAGTTTCCAGCAATTTGATTCCGTTTGATAGATTGCATTGCTTAATGACTTTGAACTACGGATGAAGGTCACCCTAGCCACATTCAGGCAAAGGTGTTTGCCAAGCTTAAAGTCTTATCCATATCGCTCAAACCGCTGAAAAAGCCGCGTCTCGGTCAGCGTCACAAGTCTTCTAGTCTTACCAGTCTAAATCTCATCAAAACTGCCGGCAAATTCGCAACGGATGAAACCGACTTCGACATTTTGGGCGACGGCAGTCGGATTATCCCTGTATATGGTTTGATCCCAAGGGGCGCAGCAAAATGTGTTCATCAGAAAACCGTAAATATGACATATTTTTTAATACAGGACGACTGCATTATCGCCGGCAAATCGGAGGCTATAGAAAATCAGGGGGCGATTTCTTTGAGGAGCATTTTTAACAAGCTTCATTACTAAACATAAATTGAAACGTTATCGATATATCTTACAGAAAGGTATGCAAAGACATAAATATATAGTATAATACTAAATTTAATAAATGTTTATGTATAATAACATAATAAAGATAATTATGCACATGAAGGATTCAGCTCGAATTCCGTTTTTTCCAAATAGTTCCAATTCGACCGTATAATTATCTAACCAGAATAGTCCCACAGTTCTCATGACTGCAGAATTACACTATTTCTAATCAGTGCCTTGAAGGTTAAGCATATTTTTATAACAGATATGGGGTTAAGAGCTTTCTCGACTTAAATTAGTAGAGTTTCACGATATTGGTGGGCCTGTGATCAATCACGCAATATAGCTCAAGATGTGATTTGGAGCATGCTGATGAATAAAGTCTCGTTGGAAGAGAATATTACCAGTTTTGAAATAGGGATTCTACGAAAAATTTTCAAATAAGGCTTTATAAGCAGCAATTCTGACGATATAAGTTTTGCTGTTAGATGTAGAGCCAAGCGGTGAAAAGCTGAGAGGTTCTTATTCGAATTAAAGCTTATGGAAATGCGACATCCTTGGATGTTTGATAATTCATATAGCTGGATACTATGAGGTAAGGAGATCAAACTCATTTCCCTATATGAGACCTTGAAGCAAAGGGATAAGTTAGCCATGAAAATCTTGTCTGTTTCCCAGTGACTCATTGTCGGAGGACTTTAAAGAGCCTCAGCATGGTTGTATATGGATGTCTTATAAGACTAGTGAAGGTGTCTCTTGAATCTCATGGAAATGCTATGAAGAGACTGGTTAGTGCACAGTTTTTGTTGGGAAAGTTCTTTTCAGTCACTCCTTCTGGCGGAGGTGCTTTCCACCAGAAGAGAAAAGGCGAAAGTTAGTGTTCTGTGCCATTACGAGGCTGGCAGTTCGCTGCTAGACTGTGTACTAGAGTTGATCAAACCCCCTCTTGAAGCCAACTGAGGCAACAGGACACCTCCTGCGGGTTTAGCACATGGGGACATCCTGATCCAACCGTCATGATAATTGTTCGTTTCGGTGTCTTTCAGTTTGTCCCTACTACACTGAAAGTAACACTTACTAGTGCGAAAAATGGGGATGAATCCTCAAACTAGAACCCTGCAGCACTCTGTGTTCCCCACATTATGACTCACACGCCACTCCAACTTACAATCCAGTTAATGTCTCTATTACTGCGGTGTTTTCTGCTCGTACCCGAGCGGTTGCGTGTTCAACTACTAGTCAGAAGGTTGGGGGTCAGAAACCCACTAATGCTTATTGAGATACGTAGTGCGCATGGAACAGCTGGACAGTGCTTCTAAGCTTTTCATCACAAAGTGGGATTTTTACAGGGTGAAATCCACACTGAAAACAAGCACAACGATTTGAACTCTATCTACGCAGGTATAGAGAAAGTCTGATGAAGATTATGTGTATGGCCGTAGTTTATGTATAGCCATAAATATAATACATACAGCATTAAGTTGAACTATACATTTCATCGTCGCTAATGTGCTTTGGAACCAGTAATTATTCGAATTAGCTGTCAAAGCATGCGTTTCGAGCTCACGTGAAGGTTATTAGCTAGTTGCTGTGCATTAATCAATCTATAAATCAGTAGTCTATGAAATATCGGTGGGAATTTACACTTTGCATGAATGCAAATTCGAATGCTGGTGGTTCATCCTATTTTTTCGGCCTTACTAGTTGGACCTCAGGTCAGAGCTGAGCTCACCATTAATTAGAAAAACCCAGAGTAGACAGATGATGGATCAAGAGAAAACACTGGAAAGACTGCCACTTCAGTGATCTCCTAAGCCATCTCTCCGTATAGTGAGTGCTCATTTCGGCTTCAATGCATGCTGCAGATTGTTAGCCTCCTATTAAAGTGACACCATCATTACCAGTTATTTCACTCAAAATCCACACAATTTTTGGGAAACTTTTTAGCAATGATTATACAGCCATCATCCTACCCTCTCATGAACCCTTCTTCCGGATAGGAGACACTCGGAAAATTCCTGAAAAACGCAATACCCTGCTTTGAAACTTTGTACCCAAGAAAGTGTAGTAAACCTGGTATACACCTCAAACAAAACTATTTTCTAATTTACTTCTACGCTGCCTGAGAAGAACTGCCGCTCATTAGGCCGACGAAAGAAGCATTCCCTACAGGACTGTGTGGTTATCCAACCCAGGTAGTTGCTGGAATGTAGGAGCAGCTGATTAGAAATTTGCGTTACAGTATTATTATGGGTAATATTGTGAAACCTTTTGGAGTGGTTCAGATGTACATTCACTTTTCTCCCATTCCTCCGTTTTCAGATGGTGGAACACAGCAAAGAAGTAGAACTGCACAACACAAAACGATGTCGGGAGCTTTTAGAAGTGAGTTAATCTGAATGATTACTGTGGCGTCATCGTATGCTCTTATTGCCACGCATGTGTCATACATTGTCAGGCCACAACACCAAAATTTTTCTCCCCATCAACCCGGTCATATGGCTTTGCGTTATGAGAATTACAATTTAAACCATGGGAGATGAAGGGCTTTCAAGTCAATGTTCCTTCGTCATTTTTTGACTACTTCATATCCGTAAAATATTAAGTTGGTTCGAGTAGTGATACACCAACTATCTGTATGACCACACTTTGCTGACCAGACACTTTTTATTAGTTAAGTCTGGTTGACACAGGTACTTGAAGGCATAATTGTGCCTCAATTAAGGAAACTTGGTTTACAACATTAAGATAACTCTCTGGTTGGCTGATAAGCGTACTATCATTAGCTCCTCAAATCTCCCTACCCCAGGATCGTCTGCTGAAGGTTATTATTTCCAGACAGCACAATGCATGACATCGCTCATCCAAAAGCGAGTCCGCCTGCCTACATAAATGGAAGGCTTCGGTCAACGTAATTATTTCTGGCCTTATAGGCAGCAATGCGCTGAAGTACACTTGGATATGTGCACCCATTCAAGGGAGATTGTCAAGTCCATGTAGTTTCGAAAATTGGCTCATCGTTGCTAGCCGTCATCTGATTTGTGTGCCTCAGCTCCAGCCGATTCTCATGAGATCTGCAGTGTGATACTATTTAACTGCATGGGATATATTGTCCTTTGGACACCAGGTCAGTTCAGCATATTGATAACTATTCATTCTCCACACGAATTTCGATTCGCTATCTCTAGCATATATCGTTATATATCAGCATCCATTTTCGTGGGACAGAACATATTGCACAGAGTGAATGTTTGTACATATAACTAAAATGTAGCACTTGACCATGAACCGTATGAATAATACCACAACAGACGGGAATGAAGTTACTCAACTCCTCATTGCGGCTGGTTTAGGCCCATCATTTTCAAAAATATTGGCTCGAAATATATGTATGACATGTGATATAGGTTACGATAAAATGCACGACGATTTACGCGCCTTCGCAGTCAGACCTCACCTAGCAGAATTGCTTACATAAACTGGTACCAAGTCCAGCAGGCCCGGTGTCCTCCGTTTTTAGCCAATTTTAAGCTAACGATTTCAACCCACTTGTTCTTCCGCCACCTCGTTTTTTGGCCGATTTTAGTGAGATAAACTGAAATATTTGTCCACAAATTGAATAAATTTTCAACCACCAAAGGCCGTTTGTAAGCGACTATTTTTCGGCACCCTTGCTTACTATAGTTGTTATGGGAACCTGGGATTATAGGAAATTTTTCTGTTACCCGGGGATTCTTGATAGCAGCAAGTTAACGAGGTGATAAACACGTCAGAACCGTCACATCATTTATGAGTTCCGAAGGCTTGTGTGCTACTTCACCTGCATTCATATGTATTCGGTGCTAAAATGCACATTTTAGGCCCGTCAAAAATATATAACAAAGGTGCGTGAAACAAATTAGTCCAGTGTTTGTCCAATCTGGTATCTCGTCTTATCCGTGGGTTGGTTTTCCGCACGTCAGATTATTACGCTTTCAACTTTTGTATTAGAAAATATCGAGGCTTTTCTAGATAGCGAAATCTTCCAATTTATAAATGTAATAGGTTATTGATGACTCTGTTTGGATTCCCATCCCTGAATGTGAACATGAACAGCCGACTATGTTTATTTCATCATATTGTGAATGAACAAATGTTTTACTGGCAAATCAAACCATAACCATTGAAAAATTCTTTGCATTATACAGGGTGGTTAGGCATTCGTTTGATGGTTGGGGTGATGTGACCTCTGGAGGAATCCACCTGATAAGAAAACAAGCTCATTAATATTGTTTGACAGCATTGTGGCATAATACCGACAGAGGGTTTCTACGGAAGAAAAGATTTTAGTCGGAATGCCGTTTTAGGTGCTGAAGTTGTGTGCATAAAATCTCCAACAGCCAAAAATGTTTGTCTATAAGTTCTATAAGTTAGGTGTTTGCGAAAAATACTCATTTGCATACTAACCTGCTTTTGATGGGAGACTCACTTGGAACCCAGTTGAATCTCTCGTTTATAATGTTCATAGGCAACTGAACGTGCTGCACCACGCCGCCTCATGTTTCAGCAGGTGGGAGATGTTTGCCTTAAAAAGCAACCTAGCATGCGTTTTGTTCTGGGATCATCGGGTGGATATGGCAGATCGGCCACATGTCCCCTTGGCTAAAACTGTCGCCCTTCGCCACACTGTCACGTGACTATTAACTACCACTCGATGCCTGGCGAATGTGAAAGGGATTTTTTTCTTCGTGTGGCCTATGCCTTGAAACTTTTCAGGAAATCTGGCTACTTGAGAAAATTCAAGTATTCTTTCAAACAATGAAACGAACGGAAGTGCAACCGATCCTGCTACATCTACCTGATGTGTCCCAACCAGGAAGAAAACGTAGAAGATCGCTATCCATGACTAACCGCCTTTCACTCCAAGATTCATAAGCCATACTGTTGTCAAAATGTTTACAAAAGCCGTGAAGAATGTGGAAATAACACTTGACTGCTATTAAACAGGCGAATTTCCGGAATGATTTCAAAGCTTCAGCTAAACCGGGAAATCTGTCTGATGTACTGAAGGCTGGCGAACATGTGGTATTGATGCAATTAGTTTGATAAAGATCAGCCCACAATAATAATTGTATTCCACAGGTAGATGTAACTTCTAGGGTAACTCATCAGTATTTTACAATTTTTGTTCGCTATTTACTGTTTGCATAAGGAGAAAATTTTTAGTTCTCAGTTCTAACAAGTTTCGAGTGATTCATAACGAATGTATAGTAAATGTTATTTTCTAAGTGATGTTTCAGTAGACATTTTTCAAAAAATTATCAAATTCTCTGCCCCGGCAACTGTATAGTAATTGTTGTGCAGTTGTATAAAGAGATTAGAACACTCAGTTTAAGTAAATTTACGGAATTTTCCGAGGAACTCCGTACGCCCATTTCCTTTCAATGATTACTTATTCGGGGTTCTTGAGCACATCTTTTCACTTTGGAAGCTTTCGATTTGGAACAATAGGTACTGTTATAAAGAACTTTTTTGTTAGAAGGTTAACTGTGGGATATATGCAAACAACAGATAAACCTACGTTTAAGGGGAATATAACCAGACGATCCAGATATATGTAGGTTGCAATTTGTTGCAAGACTTCAAAGCGTTTACCCTTTGGATACACTTTGATCTATGCTGTTACTAGGTTGTGGGAGCTAGAAAAAAACTGTGCGGTTACATTCAAATTGTCTGATATTAGTCGGTGTTCTGATTGATCTCCCCATTATAGGATACAAACATAGTTCATAATTGATTAGAACCCATTAGGCTATGCAGTTCTAAGGCCGCCATTATATTTACCACTGATAAAAGACACAACGGAACGATTTTCGGACAGTACATGTTGTGCATCATTAGAAAAATTATGCGGAATTTAAGGAAATGATTCTTTGGGGAAAATTCCGGGTAACCTCTCGCTGGACGGATTTTTGGTTTTATCCTAAAACCATTTAAATGTTGTTTATACATTCTATAGACTTACTCAAATTTGAGCCCAGGAATTCACATTTAATGTATGTGCACTACCGAAAACTGGTAGGGCTTAAACTGGAACTGCAGGTTAGGTGCCTTCACGGTAGAAGTTCGGTTTTGATGAGATAGAATTGTAAAATGTTGCTGTATATTGTTCAAATAGCCCATCAACTCTGTTAAGACTAACATCAGAAACGTTTGCACCAATACCTATAACAATGCGAAATGAGATGAACACAGATTCATCTGACTAAAAGCACTATAGCTACGTGATCATATGGAAAAATTAAGAAAGGCAATAACTCAAGAGTTTGAGAAAATGAAGATGTACGTAGGGTTTGTTCGTATTTAGGTTCAACACTCTTAATCCTGGACGGAATTTTTGTCACTTGGAGTATCATCTGTAATAATAAAATCAAAATCCTCATAGATGGTACAACGCATTCAATCATAGTGGTTATGATATCCGTACAGAAGGGATCTGTTTCAGCCGGGAAATTACGAATATCCCTTTGGCTCTGGCGATGCAAAAAACGCCAACAACGCGTATCGTTTCCGAAGAGTGATGAGATAAGTAGGTACGGAGTGGGGAGATTTCAACAATATGAGGAAATCGCTCATACCCCGAACTTTATAACGCCACAAAGCTTTTTGCAGGTTGCGTAGCACAATGCTGATTCTGACTCATGGAGGCACACTCCATTGATGGTGGTGGTCCCTTACGTCTATCCGGGTGTTTTGGACAGGTAATTGATATTTTGTCTGTTGTACCTGCTATCGGGCTGCTGAAATACGTGACATAGAATCGACGCAACCGCCTAGGAGACTGGGGTGTACAGTTTTGTGCAGACTGACAAGCATAAGGCAAAAAAAATACAGCACGAATCACTAGGACGTAACGGGTAAGATCAACCAGGGCCAGAAGTCAGATCGGATGAAAGTAGGGTCACATACACGCAGCACCCAAAATGTCACGTTCATATCTAATTAGTCGCTAGATTGGACTAGGTAGGTAGATAGATAGATAGATAGATAGATACATAGATAGATAGATTGATAGATAGATAGATAGATAGATAGATAGATTGATAGACAGATAGATAGATAGATAGATAGATAGATAGATAGATAGATAGATAGATAGATAGATAGATAGATAGATAGATAGATAGATAGATAGATAGATAGATAGACAGGTAGATAGACAGAATTATTTAAGATAGATTTTTTAGCTGATGAACTCCTAGGCGTTCGTATGCACAATTTCACCCAAATCGTTCCGTTTTTATTAGTTATTAATGAAGCTGCTTTGAAATGCATGAGTGTTTTTGCAATTTTCCAAGATTTGTATGTCTTCATCAAGTTCAATACTATCCAGTATATAACAGGTGGGATGCAGTTTCTAAACGAGGAATCATAATCAGTTTCGTTCCTTGGGCTTTTGAGTTTGGAGTATAATGGTTGGCCGCAATAAGGTTAGCAGCATGAAGCGATAACCGGACGATTGCATGAGCTAGTGTTATGGTGTGGGCCTTCTGAAAACGATCGCATTTTCGTTGGTATGCCTACCGAACCTCTTCGGGCAACGAATTCATAATTTTTCAGTTCCTCTTAAGAATTAATGAGTGGGCGGGATTAATGGCTCTGCTTTCAGCCAGATAAACAATGAAGCCAAACAGGCAGTGGGCAGATTAGCCGGGTTAATGAAGTAATGAAGTTTATAAAGTAAACGTACCAGATATGAAATGGAGACAACTTTTCTTACGAGCTGGATTTAAACAAAATCCTGATAAAGGTGCACAATATTCTCTGATATGTTGCTTTTTTAAAATTTTCGTTTTACCGTTCATTTTCAGGCTTTTATCTGACAACGTACTTCGTTCCATAAAAAGCAGCTTCTGTTTGTTGTACGATCCTTTGTAGAATTTTTGACATTGCTATTACCGTAGCTCTTTTTAGGCGCATTTCTTGCATTTTTCGGCGCCCTATTTAATCAGTGACATGTAATTTGCACCGGAGTGTAACTACTCAGTAAGGAAAATCCTCGGGTAACAACAAAACTCCCTAACTGCCGAATATTCCTTCTCTAAGTCTTTCACAGTTTAAAAAGACAAAGGTAACCAGAGTTTTCTTCCAAGCTCATTTTTGTTGGTTCTAGATAATGCAAGATGAGATGAGTGTTGAATTTGGAATTTACGAAGTGACTAGATGCGTTCGAAAATGTTTACTGAAGATTAATTTTGCCAATAGCTGTGTTTCATGTCTACTTCAGTGAGGATCTCATACAAACACTTGACATCGTGCAAACTGGGCATTCCCAAAATTGTGGTTGGCCTAGTACATATCCGCTAGGGTCTTCGACATTTCCAGTAAGCATTCAAGGACAGAGAGTACTGATGAAAGACAAACGCTCGGTCGGGTGACCTTCTAACTGAGCTGCCACTGACGTTGCCTGACAGCGCACACATTTGCTTAAGTTTCACATCGAATCATACTGGTTTGGTGACCGGTGGATCGCGCGTCTCGCTCTTTGTTTGCGTTAACTGTACTTGGTCTCAGGTTTATGTAAAAATCTCACCGGCCAACATTCACATCCAAAAATGTCACTCCTCCTAACAGCAACTTTAGTCTTATTAAAATACCGCAGGCACCAACGACTTTATCACATATTTGTCTAAGATGCGTTGAATTTTATAATTTCTTCAGTGGTTCCTTATGTATGCTGATCAGGTAAATGTTTTCCACCGTGGAAGACCTCCGTCGACAAATTTAATTTCTTAGCACTCCATTTTACCTCGACTTACTCTAAACCATGTGTGCTTAATTTACTTATTCGTTTCCCACAAAGTAACGTTATCCAATGGTAATTACGCATTTTACGGAAGTCTACTTAAATTGACTGTACTTTCTCGGAAGTGCCAAATGAAACCTAATCGACGAGACAGAGTTTGTATTGTGAATACGCACACGTGCAGCCTATTCTGGCCTAAAATAATGCTGAATAACCTGAAAATACTGGATGAAAATTGTTTGAGGCAAAATGGGTACGTTCAGGCACAAGTGACTTTCTCCTGATGGCCTGCCTTCACAGACGTTCTTCCAAAATAACACGTTGTGTCAGCTGTCTAGAAGCCTGATTTCACTAGGCCGAGAAAATAAATGTCAACCAGTGAAAAACGCCCAACAGTCAGAGGCGAATTTTATCCCCAACTGGGTATTTTCTCCCCACAGGACATCGGCTATTTTCCCTATCCGGACCTTGATGAAAGATATATAGGAAATCAGGGGTTTAGCTTATTTGGGGTTTCTATAGTTTATTCCGGTCGAGTGTTACATAACGAGTAGTTCATGCCAGTAAAATTTATTCAGTAGTGCAATTTAGCTTGATGTCCTAAGGTGTTCGATTCTGTATATGTACGCATGACATTTCCAGACGAAGTGAACTTTCCCGGATGTCGGATGGCAAACCGTAGACCAGACAAGTAACACTTTTCGGTTACCGATACTTACTCACCGAAGCACACGCTCATACCATGCGTTCAGCTTGTGCCATGCAAATGCCAATTCCACTAAAAGCGCGTGAGGGTAAACATTCGAGTATTTTGATTCTGTGTGGTTGTTTTTGTCCCATTAATGCTAGATGCGGAACAACACACAAAGCACACTATTGTGGCACCGAATGTAACGTTCTTATCGTATTCATGCAACGGGTGCCTTGGCCTTAGCAACTGTTGCAAGATGGGTAGGGTATGTTGGCTCGGAACTACTGGTTAAAACCCTTACTAAAGGTTGAATTTTTGTGACGCTAGTTGTTGTTTCTCGGCCTAAGATGCCGGCAATTATACCATGCTTTTAATCTTTCACATGGGAAACGGATCAGCTAATGAGACAACAGCTCATTCTCTGCTCGCTTACTTACCTACTTGCCTACTCACTCACTCACTCACTCACTCACTCACTCACTCACTCACTCACTCACTCACTCACTCACTCACTCACTCACTCACTCACTCACTCACCCACTCACTCACTCACTCACTCACTCACACTCAATCGCTTACTCACATTCAGTTGGTGCTTACTGTACAACACCGATCTCCTATGAAAGGCTCTTTTACCATACGAAAATTGCTGGTTAGACCCCTTAGCGTTGCTGCTGTCCAACAGATGATGAGAAAGCTGCCCTGTTTCTTCCTTGCCGACATTATTAGTGTGAAATAAACGCGCTTCTGAAGGTGTTTAATGCTAAAGAAGGCTCATCACACCCGTTGAAGCTCTTGGGTGTCTTCGTCTGAAAAGCACTAACGAACGAATATCAGTGTATTTAGTCAAACTGGTCCCTCCAAACCAAGTGTATAGCATTCCACAAAGATTGGCGAAAAAATAAGTACATTTGTGAGTAGGAATTTGGTCATTTAGAATTTTTCTACAGAAATTTCAAAACTAATTAACTCATACTGCTTTCCATATCCACCTGTTTGACGATCGAATTGCAGCTTTTGGTCCTGAACAAAAGATGGGCTCGATAAGTTCCCTTAGGTGGTGCATCCTTTTGTTATCAATAACGTGTAGACATTTTTGCTATTTTATCCCAGTAGAAGAAATGCAACTGAGTGTAGTTCACTAATTTCGTACAACTTGGGTCCAAGTGAAACATGAGCATAAAGAAAAATGGAGGACTACGCATACCTGATAAGTCCTAAGAACTACCGGAAATGTTTGCCCCAGAGAGACTCGGTCATAGTGAGTAATCCACGAATCATGTAACTTTAAACCTCATTGGAAGGTTCAAGCATTCCATCTTCGGGTAGATCAGCGTCACTACACAACCACTGGCGAGTTTCTCCCTTGTTGCACCTGAAAGTCGTATTCGTGTTTGGTGTGCGAAACAAAACCTTGTACAAACAACAGGGTGTCAGATGACCCAAAAACCTCATCCAATATTTGCTGGTATTAACCCTTAGCCTAAATACTCGGATCTTCCAGGTCTAGCCTTGGGAATGCGTGCAGTCGACCAACCGTCGAAATGAGGTGTTGAGTGCCTGCCGCATATGCATTAAGCCAAACTTCCACTGTATAAAACGTAACGGGATACAGCTTTGAGTAATTTCTTGTTGAGTTGACGAGATGTGAGCATGACCCTCAGTCAGCGCATTGAACCAATACAGTGGTACAGCTGGGGTTTTTTAAGGAGTGGAGAAAACCTATCCAATGGGACCTGACTGTACGGTGATCTCACAAAACCATATAAGCACTCATAGCGTGCAACAATAGAAACCACTGTAAGCTCACACCTGATTAATGGATGTGTACATCCTAGATGATCAGTGTGTGTAGGCTGACTGAACGGCACTCACCGGTCAATAGCGTGAACGGAAATATGAACCAAGTTCTAGCCCTATGCACGCTACATCCAAAAAAAAACACCCGACTCCCCGACCGATGACGTCGATTTTCGTAGAACTGGATATTTAATAGTCAAAGCACTGCTCTCCTAACCGCTATAGTGGTTTATCCCACATCCCCTGGCCCTGCTACGACAACCTTCATTATTCATGGATTCACGCCAGTGCAATGCCGTACGTGTACCAATGATACGTGTAATGATACGTGTAACATGATGCCACGGACGGTCACAAGGTCTTTATGGTAGTCGCAACGGCCTCAATAATTTGATCATCCAACCAGAAAAGTAGCACTGGCTCCCGGCGTTTGGCAACCTGCCTGCGACTGCGTCTCCATCAAAAACCACTCAAGGGTAATCTTTGACATAAATTTTTAGCTGGTTGTGACATGTCAAGTCAGCAGAGTTCGATAAAACTAAAAAAGAGGTTGTATAAAGGCAGCAACAAAAAGTAACAAGAGTTGTGGACGAAAACTTGTAATATGATAGATCACAGTGCACATTTCTATAACACCAAGGGGATACAAGATTTTCTAGCGAACTACGGTTCAAATCAGTCTGACTTTTAGTGGCAACAGCAAAGGATGCTGGTAGTCCAGGATATGCACCGTTGAATGCACCGTTTGCGGAGGATTCGTTTGTGTGTTGCACCGAGATTGCTGAACTTAGCAAACAATACAACCACCTTCTGACCTGAGTTACGTCAAGGGGTACCAAAGAAATGTAGCAGAATTTGTTACCGTTTCCAAACTTGAGAATTTCTGGTGACTTTGTGATCAACAAGACAACCAAGTGTATTCATAAGCGGATGAAAGATGGGTATCATAATCGCTCCCCTCCCTTTCACAAGGATCACCTTTCTTAGACTAAATGGTCTAATTTTTTAAAACGGTCGCTGAAAAAGGACACCAGTGTTTTGTGAACATATGTACCGAATTACTGGTTTCTAATCGCTCAAAATGATGTATGGCTTCGTTTCTTCTGGAGCTGACGGTTTTCATGTGCTGAGTACATATAATATTCTCAATGGGTCTTGTTGGTTTTGTGAGTTACTCACGCTGTATAAACCCAATGAGAAATGATCACGTCCAAGTTACGCAGGCTACCCGATACTACGTTTTATTGGTTTTGAGGTGCTTTCAGCTAGCCCAGATCACATAATACAGCAACTAACAGACCTAAGCTCACATGGAAGTCATATGGTGATATTATGACATTGTCAGCCCCTGATTCCTAATCGATCCACTTAGCTTTTATCTAAATCAGGGAGATGTGAATACTCAGCTCATCCCACACAACAAGAGGTCACTCATTCTCATTTTCTACCTCGTAAATATTTGGTAGACTAGATACCTTAAATTGTTCAACTGCCACTTAAATGACGATACTATTATGTTTCAGAACTCCCTACATAAAAACCCAATATAATTGGATTAATCAATTAATTAATTATACCCGGTCTTAATGAAAGGCAGAGAAATCACTCCACTCTTTTCTCACTCAGCATTGATTTGTTCGTTTTGCAACGGCTAACTAGAGGGCGGTGAATTAGGATGATCGAGGAGATTAATAATGTGTGGGCAACAAATTCTTCTTAACAAGCTTGATGTAGCTGCTCAACACTTCCTTGACTTTCAGAAAAGTCTGACTGCGTTTTCTGGATTCACCTGGCCTTCTTGGACCTACTGTTTGACATATACTAGTTGATTATTGTTCGCATCACCCACCTTCCATGAGGAGTTCTAGATGGTCCGACATATAGGTAACCGTTGTTGTTTGCAAGGTGTGGTTGCAAGCCAGTGTTCTTAAACTTTTTGTCGCTAGTTTCCATCCGGATTTTTCGGTCGGATATATGGAGTACGTGTGGGGTGCTTTTAATGTACTAGCACAATTTGTTCTCTCACCTTTACATTTAAGGTCTTCCCAGCAATGGCTTTTTCTCCTTAAATGTGACCGCATGGCAACGAAACATCATTAGTGTCATGCAAAGTTGACGGTACTCATGCTGATGATGATGGCAAAGATGCAAAGGACAACTCGTCGTGTAAATAGATAGAAAATTACACTACTTTCCGACAGGCAGCCGTCAGCAAACAAGTTGAGATCTGCATGACTGTTGGTTATTAACAACATGCGCTTGAGAAATCCGTTTCATAAAGGTGACGCAATGCTTTACTGTAGAATGATGATTAGCATGTAATCGCCTGGTTGACACATGCAAGCTTGTGTCTGATCAGAATTTTTCGCCCTCAAACCACAGTTCGATCATATACAGGAACTAGCGCAAGGGTTAGTCTGTTCGTTGTCCTGAGTTATTTGGTTTCAAAGCATTTCCTTATCAGCCGCGGGTTATCATTGGTGCTTCTTCACTACGTACCGAAAATGTAAATTCTGTCGGAAATGAAAAGTTCAAAAGGAAATTTCCCAGACCGTACTACAGACCGAATGCCATCACGATTATCTCGATTAATTCCAAATATTGCGAATTTTGCGGACAAAATGTCAGTCATGGTCCGTTATCACCGCTTCACGGTGGTGCGGTTTAACAACCAAATTATTCACTGATTTAGCTGGAATTTCAAGTTCTCTCTGCATCGGAAATTCTCATAAATGCTGATGGAACAAGAAACCTATCATACGGATGTCGTGTCAGCCCAGTTATTGATAGTATGAAGGAAATTAACTGTAGCCCATTTCTCCTCGCTAATGCCATTATCAGTGGATTTCAGTATTTCCCATGAATATTTTGGCCGTAATTGTTGCCTTAGATCCAGTCATTTAAGCTGATAGTTGCGTGATACATTTACCCGTCTCAGGTCCTAACTCGCCAACGCACAAATTTCGAACGAACACGGAAATATCTAAAAGACAAATGGAAGACGGATTTTAAACGTTTAGTGGATGCAGAGAATAGTTTATTTAAAACCAAAGCTGCTTACTATCAACGATGCCAGACCGGAGTGAAACTACGCGAAGAGTTGGCGGCTGCTCAGATTATGTATGACGAAATCAACACATTATCCGCTACCAGCGCAGCTCCTACGTCGAATACATCTGCGGCTCAGAATACCACGGGAGTTGCTTCCTCCAACCCTGCATCAAGTTCCAATTCCAACACACAAACCGCTGGTAGCGCGCCTAATCTAGCCCCGGAGAGCGAGGTACCAATCACTGCTGATGTCAGCTCGACTTCGGGAGCAGGTGGGTCAACTTCCACGCAGCTGGCCAAACAGAGGGCTAAGGTGGAGCGCTTGGAGAAACAGCTCAGTGACAACGATAAGAAGGTGAGTTTCACATGAGTTATTTTCCTTTGATTAACCGTGACGCTAAATGTGATTTCACTAAACTGTTGTCCAATGTTTCAAACAATGTTATGAAACCAAACTACTTTAGAAAATAATAATGCTACTGTCTATGAAGCTCTGGTCAACGAGCATAGAATTTGGAAGACTACGTTTAACTCCAGCCAGAAGAACAATGGTCGGTAGAATAATGGGTTTGGTAATTTTCAATGGAGATTTTGTATTGTAGGTGAAGCTAATTTATGCTGGAAAGTCGAGCAACAGTGTACAGCTGTTCCATCCTTATTGGGAGCCATCAACAGTGAATGTCTCACGAAAGTCCAGGGGGTCTCTGACTGACGATTGAACAGTTAAACATCCGGCCGTGAATGCCTGGTCAGCAGTGTGACTAGGTTGCTTTTAGGAAAGCTACAAAACCAATCATCTTACAATCACGGAATCCGCGTCAGGTAGACATGGGGTGGCTAGCTCCGATTGGTGAAACTTCATTCTGTAAAGTCGTTAGTTAGTTGCGTTTGTCTCATCTCAACCACGCACTGGTGATGTCAACTCAGTTGGTGTTGAGACGTTTGTAGTCCAACTGCCGAGCTCGACGAACAGACCAACAACCAAGCAGTGAACCCAAGCTACCTATATTCCGCAACATTGCCAGAGTTAGACAGTATGCATGCATCTCGACAAGATTTTAACCATCAATCATTTTTACTTTCCATTCGAAACCGTCCAGGTGACGCATGCATGATGGATATTGCGATTGGTCGTGTACCCTACTCGTGGTAGTGTTCATTGTGTTGTAGTGAAATGCTAACCGAATACTCTTAGCACTCACATAAAAGTACTCCGCAAGAGTACACGAATACTCGAGCGATCACTTTTCGACACCTTGACACGCGAGGCTTTCGCCATTTCATTAGAAAGGTAATTGATTACATTATTCAGTCGGTCGTTCCGTGTGGTTACATTTAACCATTATGTTTAATAAATAGTCACAGGGAAGCATAACACGCGAGTGACAGACGTACACAAGAAGCGTCCCACTTATATTTTTTCCGGCTGAGAATTGCATTTATAGATGATACGAACTAAACTTGGATGTATCGAGATCCTGGCTATGGTTTTTAGCGTGTCCGATAGGTGTTCAACTCTGGAGTTTTGTACCTGTTGCTTTCAAACTTGGTTAGCTCCTCAGGTAGATAACAGTTTACCAAGCTTATTCAAAAGTGCGAAGGCATCAGCTTACCCCCTAGATAAACAGATATTTCGGTACTAGGTTTCTTCACATGCTCATAGCCCATTCTATTTCGTTTATCTTGCCATTCCAGCCAAGCCGGTTTGATATCAAAAACTTTGACTTTTGAGAACAAGTATTCCAATGGAAGTTAAGTGCTGATGGCTTGCTTTAAAAGATAATTTTACAGGATCACACATCAACTGCAGGTTTCATTGATTCAGAATGTTTTGCTGGCTGGTGGTAGTTAGCAAGACTGTCAAAACCGAGTGTACTTGGCCGTTCAGACCATCCAACCCTGGGGCGTAGTGGTCAAACGCTGAGCACACAAAGTCCACGGATTACCTGTATAACAAGGAAATGTAGTAGAAAACTGGCGCAAAGACAGGCAACAAGCTCGTGTGCTCTCATTTTCTCCAGAACACCTTACACATTTAGCGCTTCTTAATGGGCTGTAGCCCCTTCGGGTTGTGGTAAACTGAGGAGATCTAGGGTTATTCATCAGACTGGCGAGTTTGAAAGTTTTAGGCTTTTGCGAGCAAGCTAACCGCAGTTCTCAAACATGAAAACGTTCGCTTGTTCAAACGTGATAATTCAGTTGCACCCTACATGCTTGGTTGGAGCGCGGCAAAACGCGTCTCCTGGAATCTCAGATATCCGGGATAAAACCCCGGGCACGGTCAAGGAGATGTAGTGCTGCTGAGCACTAGTAAGAGCGGAACTAGGGTTCAGTTCACTTTAACTTTGGTGTGGACTAAACTCAATAGGCACGTGCGATACAAACGTGAATGCGTGACCATCAAGCCTCACACAAAAAGAGTTAGCCCGTGCAAGATATCATTAGAATTTGAATTAAAATGTCTCCAAGTGGGTTTCACGCATGTTCCGACCTCTATAAAGGGCTGTAATTTTACGAGAGTAGTTCCTAAAATTTCGCTGAAGCAAACCAAGCTGAACCATCTCAACATTTTAACTACACAGCACCGTTCCGAGCGAAAGCATTACTCGCGACAGCCTCCTACACATTCTTGCAACTTCGGTTGCCCAGAGGTATATCCAAAATGTGGGAGCAATGCGACAGAAAATGAATATTATTTATCCGTATTAATCTTAGTGCTGTTTCACCAACAAACAACCGAACTAAAATAGTAATGTATAAATGTATTTTAGAAGCGATTGATGAGAAGTTACGGTTTTAAAATATTTTTTTATCCACAGAGAGGCCAGTACGTCGACAGCAGCGCCTGAGTTATTCCTCCACTGTGGTCCATCTTAAAATATTCAAATAAAATAGGTCCGACAGTTCTCTCCTGGTTGATTAATAAAGTACCCAAATGAAGGTGGACAATTTCATTAGTTTTCGAGAACTCAGTTCACTTCGGTTCGCATCATGGATTGTGTGCACACTCATTCGCGAATCACAACATTCTTATATAGGAATGTTCCGGTCTTATTTGTGGGACGTATCAGCATAAATCGATAAATATTCAATGAAAACTGAGGTTCTTCAGAAATCATATTTTTAGCTGAATTTGATTACTACTTCGCGCGCCTAACTTTTAATTAGGTAACCATACAAACGGGCTGCCTTACTACCCACGAAGGTTTATCCTACACCAAGTTAATTAACTTCAAGTTAACGGATTGTAAAAACGCGGAACGCGAAAATCACAACAGTGGATATGTCGAAAGTTGCAAACGTGTTTGGGGACAACGAAACAGAATAGAACCAGATATAGGAAAGTTTTGGAAAATCGATATTAATCTCATTGTCAACTGGTACACACAGGTTTGGATCTGAATACTGGAATGTCCTCTTTCTTCAATCCACCTACACGTTTTTCCCAAGTTTGATTGTGGCTAACAACTTTGAATGATCTGTGCCACTGTTTCAAGTCGACTGATGAGTACGTTTTGATCAAATCACGGCATATTTAGTTGCATTTTGCGCAATAACACTTTATTTTTTTTGCACAGGAAATTGAGCTAATGTACGCGTACAGAGAAGCCGTCGACGTGGCGAACAACCGGCTGTATGACTTGGAAAAGAGCAAAGTAAGAATGTGCTTTTTATGAGTGCCATACCTCACGATTTGTTCACAATTTTCACCGGCTATTTGAATGCATGATGGTTTGCTAGATTCAAGTTTGTTCCGTTGACAACAGGCCCATTTGTTTCCCGTCATGCCTTACGAAAGTGCGACACGATTGTCACTTGACTAAAGTGTACTCAAGTCGATTTCACATATGGATTTCGTAGAACACTCATTGAGCAACCAAAATGCTGTTTACATCCCAGGCTAGCTCCGAGGAAAATGGGATGCTTCGTTAGTCTTCTCGTTGTGCAAAGCGTAGTTTTACATCGGGGTCAGCTGAAGTAACCTGCACATGTTACACCTGAACACGTACAGGGGTTAGGAATGTCGAGATGCAGATTGTGATTACCGACGGAGTCCAGGGGAATAGGGGAAATTCACCACAGCTCTGCATGAATTTATATGTGGCATAAGCTATTTGTAAGCATAGGCAAACGACCGGTTCGCACCGTCTGATTAGTGTACGCGAAGTAACAGTGGAAAACGAGTGCTATATTATTCTGCTAACTCCGTGAGAGTATTCAACTTGCTGGCTGTTCCTCTACGTACTCGGTTACGTTTCATCAAGAAACAAGTGTACTTTGTATTGTTCTGTTAGTTACTCCACGTGCTCGACATATTTGCACTTTTTCATACTTTTCCAAAAACAATCAGTAATCTTGATATCTCAATGGCATAAACATCAACCTGTAAATCTACCTGTCCAATAGGACAACAGTCGGCGAGATAGCTCAGTGGTTAGAGCGCGAATATACTGACCGGAAGGTCCGTGGTTCGAACCCGACCTCTGCCTCTCGACTTCCCCTGTCTAGGCTTGGGAAACCTGGCAGTATCCCAGCCCTCATGCTTCCTTCTGGTGGCATGGTGTTTAGGCACCAAAAGGGTGCTACAGCTGGACGATATTTTATTTTTACAGTTGGCCTGACAATCAATCACTTTGCTAGAAGCTGCCTGCCCTGACCAGATTTGGAATCCCGACACGGTTAAAGCTACTTGTAAACAATGCATAATACGCGCGAAGCTTCTGTTTATTGCTCCTTCCCCCTCTGTATGAGCTTGCAGGAATGAAGTGGTCTGTGAAGAGGGAGGAATTTTTAAACAAGATTGCTCACACCATGCCTAATTTCACTCGTTTGTACGCAATATGGCAAACGTTGCCTGCGTTCAATTGGATGACGACTTGTGCCACGCAGAAAAAGTGCTTACACAGTAAACAACGCTTGGCTACAAACAATGCATACCTCTTCGTTTAAATATACATATGAATTAGTACACAAGAAGATATCAAACTTAAGGACAAACCTACAAAGTATACTGATAAAGCAATATCAAGATCGAGGGCAAACTATTTTCTCCCGGAGTTCATGAGAAACCGATAAAGGACACCATGACTGCTTCTGCTTAAATCCGAAGCCTACGTTCTCGCATTGCTCAGATCCATTCCGAGCGTTGACTTTTAGTGATGACAGAGGAACGACCACTATCGGGTAAACAAATTCCCAACATGATCACTTCACGCTTGCCAGTTTGGCATACAATACCTAAACAACTGAAACTGTTTTACCATCAGGCTTTAGCTACTTCGTTTGCACATTATTTGGACCTTTTTCCGATAAAATTACAGAGTTCGTTGTGAATCATTCCAACATTTCCAAGATAAGCGGCTTGTTGAACTTCAGGCACATCTATTCTGTCCGTATTCAACGCATTTCGGAACAGCTGGTAGAGATGAACTACTAAATTATGTGGTAAAAATCAAGTTTCAAGCGCGATTGTGAGCAGAACAAAAAATGTTGTGATATGACCACGTAGATTATGAGATTGTACGACGGGGCATGGTAAAATTGTAAACTACTCAGTGTGTCCATTTAGTGGGGCAATCGTGCTCAGCGATCTCTAATTTTGAACTTTTCCTAGAAATCTTGATTAGTCTTAACGTTAACAAACTGAAGAAAGAAACCTGTTTAGTGTGGCACTAAATTCATTTCGTAGTAACCTCTCATGAATGAATGGTTTATTCTATTGAGACCTGCTGCTAAAGACTTCATAATTTGTTGATCGGTCGATTACGTTTTCCAATAGTTCTGACGGAGACTAACACAGAGCAATAGGGTCGATCTTCTGGAAGAAAGTTCTAGCCATTCAGCATTCATTTCGTTCACCTTTCGTTTATTCTAGCTAACGGGAAAAATGGTCAAGTTTTCCTGACTTTTCCAGAGCCGATTTTTATGCTAATTAGCCACGCACAGCATTCGGATTAATTGGCCCAGAGGAGATCACGCAGTGCCATAGTGGCATTTCTGTTTTTCGTTGATTTCTATTTTTAATCCTTCTCTCATCACTCTGGTGAATGACGTTCAAATAGAGCATAGTGTATTTGATTTTGTTCTCCCTATCTTGACTCGTCATCAATATGTAGATGGAAATTCTATGTGACACCCGACTGACCATTCTGAAGAGCGATGAGGTGGTAAAAGATTCATTGGCAGAATTATTCAATCACCTTTACACGACAAGAATCGCCATGGTGAAGCAGGTGAGCATATCAATTCGATTTCGTTTAAGGCACGCATTTTTTCCTAATAACCGTAATATCCCCGTATCCGTTGCCGGAGCATTCGCACCCACTGATGTCTATCTATTGCAATTCCATTGCAGTATCGTCATTCCCTACTTCGCGCGATCCGGTAACCAAACCTAGGGTTTTACACATTTTTAATGTTTTAGCGTCGGTCAGGCAGGCAGTTTGCAACCAATTTCATCATGGTGAAACTTCAGCATATTGACGTTTGATCTAGGAAACCAACAAAATACGTTAGTGATTTGGGGCTTCGGTGGTGCGCATCCATCCGTGCAAGGATCGAACGTGAGTAGACGTCAATTATAAGCGCATATGTACACAGCAAGTCAACGGGTATCGTACTTAAGGTTTATCCTTATTGATGAGCGGTTTCCTGACCTAACGATCCATTCCTGTTTGGTTTCTCTCAGGTTATCAAAGTAGGCCTGGACGTGTGTTTCAATCAGACCTCAATTCCTAATTGAACACCAGTGGAATTAAACACTTATGTGAAATTTGACTTGATGCTGACAAGGGACACAACTGAATAGTGGCTGACTCTCCTCTTCACGCTTTTGACCGAATATCACCGGCTGACTTCAGTCCCTTAATAGTGAAGTAGGCAAACCAGTCAAAGACTAACACGGAAATCTCTTATACAAAAGATCGTCTGGAATGACTTATTTGCTCAAGTCCACAGTGACAAAAGTCACGGATGTTGTTTTATTCCTTTAATATTCCGACGACAAAGAACATGATAAATAGGCTGATGTACGGGAGAGCTTTCTGAAGGGTATCAGTACTGGGTCACACAAGCTGTTTGACCGTTTCCAAAACAAAGTGTAGTCGAAAATTTTTAAGTGGGTTTGTAAAGATGCACAGTGTTTTAGATGCTGACAGTTATGGAGGATCTGCTTCTATCGTTTATTTGATGTTAGCACATCCGTTACACTTTTCGAATTATGGAAGCTCTGTACTGACCTAAGTAGGGGGCTTGCTCTCGTATGAGATTCATTATCCCACGACACTGATAATGGATACATTTTTTTCAAATCCAGACGGTTGTGTTGTAACAAAGGTGAACGTCAATGTTTTTGTCTTACAGCTAAGTGCATGGAAGCCGTTCTGATACAACCCGATTCAGTCGCCGTTTGACAGCCCTATGGGGCACAAAACAGTACATCGTCAGGCTGTGAGCTATCACTGTTTGCTAATATTCCAAAAATGGTATCTCTTTCAAATATTTTGTCTCAAGTCAATAAACCTTTGTGTTTTTGTGGTTCACAACCTGTGTTACAGAGGATGCTTGCCTCTAGGAATAAACCAGTGCGATTTTTGCTTTCCGTCATATCACTTCTTAATATTTTGGTTAAAAAATGGGGCCAAACAGGAACAGAATAATCTCTAAAACATCCACAACTCTGTGTTCGAAGTGTATGCCACTTAAAATGAACAGCTCAGCATAGTGAAAAAATAGTCGTCACAGCAGTCAACTGCGAACTTTATATTCCGAATACATTTGAAAAAAACGAGCTTCTACGTGGCGAAGGGGCTACCCAACACCAAATCGACTAATTAATTGATGCTAAGAATGTTTGTGTAGAAGTTATCTGGTTTAGTCAACGCTCCATCGTTGCTAGCCGTAGTCTTCCGTCGGGTATGAAGCTCTTTTGCCGTATTCGACAAGCGGGATCAGATGAATTAGGAAACTGGGCATGACGGGATTTTTAGCCATGAGGTCATTCCAAACACAGGTCTCTGAAAGAGATTGTGTACCATGGTGGTCATGTTCATTTTCCCCCAAAATGTGCCAACTCTACCAATCACACTTGCAACCGATTTGTCCGGGGGCAGCAAACATCACAAGTGGTATTTACCCACTGGTTGTACGTGTCATGGCGATCAACATAAACAATCACTTGCCAGCAGAATTAGGCTAAATATAGAGAAGAAAATGAGTTTGTTGTTCCTACCGGTTTGACAGCCTCCCACAGCAGTGGATAAGCGCAAACAAATAAACGTTATTTTACGAAAGACTGGTGCAAAACAGCAAAATTTTCAGCTTTTTACCAAGCGGTAAGCAAATGTTTATCTACAATCTTAGGACAATGTAGCCAACGCTTCACAAAAATTTCAATGAGAATGTCAAACATTTTTTCCTAATTTTTTGAACCACTCGCAAAGTTTACTCCCAGTGAAGCAGGAGACATCTGACCAACCCAAATTATTTTTATCCAATTTTTCGAGAAAATATTCCCAGTTCTAAACTCATCAGAATAATGACCATTCCGGATTATCTGCTCAACATGAACGATTCTGTTCCATGGATAACACTGAGGCATCTGAATCTATGGCGGCTTCGTAATGCCATTTACGTGCATTTGTGACACCAAGTTGAGTCTGAGGAACTAGTAAAAACACCAAAAGATTCGAGCAGTCAAATCATGTCACAGTAATTGCTTCTAAAGACCACAACCTATCGCACTTACTCCAAAGTCCCCTGGGTCAACGTTCTTAAAAGCCAGTATAAAACAGCTTTTACTTTAATGCACTGCAACAGTAGATTGTGGGAAGGCCAATTAAACATGAAGCCATCTTTAAAACGCCAACCATTGGCTCCAATCCAAACCACTCAATGGATAAAAACGGACATTCTCAAAAAGTTCTCTCGAAAGCAAATCTCCGAAGGATCGAAGGGGATAATTTTTATGCGTACAATTGTTCGTTGGTAGTTCACCAAGTGGCTGTCGATTGAATTGCCCCGAGCTTGGCAACCGACTTGCAGCTATTTCGTCACCAACTCAGGAGATCAACCCAAACGCACATTGATATTTCCTCGAATCGTGAAGAAAAGTTTGCCAGCCAAATGCCAGGTTCAGCAAACAGACCAAAAGCCGCCTTAACGGACACTAGCAAATGCATTCTTGTTTGTTGGTCTGTTCGCCGAGCTTGGCAGTTGGATTGCAAACGTTTCATCACCAATCGAGGTGACATCGTCAGTGCGGGGTTGAGTGGGTCTTGGTCTGTTCGCCGAGCTTGGCAGTTGGATTGCAAACGTTTCATCACCAATCGAGGTGACATCGTCAGTGCGGGGTTGAGTGGGTCTGACCGTTTGCAATCCAACTGCCAAGCTCGGCGAACAGACCAGCAACCAAGCAGCGCACCCGAGCTACCTATATTCTACAACTTTGCCAATGCATCCTTGTTACCGATATTCCACCATATATCTCTGTTCGGTTCATCACCTGTGAAGGTTCCACCAAACCGTCCATGGTAGCACTGTACTAGTTTCTTTACTTGGCTGTTCTTTACTTTTCCGATTCGCTAGTCTTGTGGCGATTCTCATCCAACCATAAAAACACAAATCGTTGATCACACCGCTGATTTTCCAGGGCTTACTCAAAATATTATTTTCTGCAATACGACATCAAGCTTAAGTACCTGTGGGTGGTGACCAACTGAATTCATCCAGTTTGCTTCTTCCAATCATCTTTTAAAAAACCACGTTATCATGAAACTGTAGCGCTTTGGCTCCGATCAGAACGGTACGTACAGCTGTGTGCTTTGATAAAGCTGTTTCGCGGAACTAACAGTGCACACAGGTGGGAATCACCTTATTGAATACAGCTCTGCATGGCTTGTCCTTCAAAACTGTCTGTTGCATGGCTGGCAGTATAACTTTTGGTGGGACCGAAAAACGCGCAAAGATGAGGCTTCGCAGTTTCCCAACGTTCAGATACACATCGCTCTTTATCCGACATTGCGTGATCTATCATTTGGGCAAGAAAGTCGTCCAATCGATCCAGGGATTTATCTAATATAGAAGAATGTCGAAAACGATGGACTAATGACGAAGATCGCCTAGTGCTCGTTGAACCCATTTGAACTTGGCTGTTCCGTATCGGGTAAACACTACGGACAGAAACCAACCGCAGATCACATGGTTGATAAGTGAACAACGAGTAACAGTTGTATACTTGTTCTTGTCACTTCCGACTTTCTGGGCTCAGTAGTCGACCATTTTGGCGCTGCACTGTTAATTGTCACAGTGGCAGTTCATTTAAGCTGCTGGACAGTCTACCCCGTTGTCGTGTTCTACAGGACCGCTCAAAGTCAAGAATAGTGTATAATAGCGTTATAAATTTGGAAGCGTAGAAAACCACATTTACAAACAAAATTGTAATATGTCAAAGCAGAATGCGATACTAAGGAACGATATGTTTAATCTGACCTCATTAAAATTTTCCGACCCAGGTGGAATTGTATCTTAGCCAAGTCAGCATTGCATTCGACAAGTCTGCCTTTTCGTCGTGCGCGTGCGCAATTTGCGTGTAGTTGCGCATGTACTTCGACTGGCTTGAACTTGTGCACGATCTGGTAGACACAGTGATCAGACATCGAACTGGAATCTGGACGACTGACGATCACGTGACTTATGCCAATTAAAAAACGCTGGTGCGTATCCTACCTAGAGTACATATCCTCAATGACGTAACCAACGCACACGCATACACCTTAGTCGCGTCTGACTAATGGCTGATCCCAGGCACACACCAATCAGAAAACAAGATGGTGGAACCAAATAACGCTGAACTTGGTCCATGCTGAATGGATTGTAAAGGTGCTTAAAACTAGATGGCTGAGGCATCCGAAATCGCATTGCTTTTCGACTTTAATCTTTTCTTATGAGTTCACGTGTTTCATCCTCCTGATAACGCTCCAAAGAAAAGAATTCCTTCGCTCGAATTGCTGGGATTGCAGTCTCCTGCAGTGTACAAACGACCAGCATGACAAGGTAATCGGCACTATCGATATCAGAAATCCAGCAGCTTATTGTACGTTAGATGTCTTTTTAGCCTTAGGGAATAATGCAACGGAACTGAAGACGTGACATACTCTTGCCGTACACCGACACGTTTATGGGACTCGGAATCCCACTCATCGAATTTGGTTATTGATTTCGGACTACGACTGTGCCGCTTAACATGACCTGATTAAGTTGACAAAGGCATATACTCGACCTCTGTTCGATATAACTTTTACCACATACAGAACCTTCTTTTTGGGCCATGTGATTGATTGTCCTTCAGTTACAAGGATTGAGCAGAACTGTCAAAGATTTTGGCCGATTTGGATTCCGATTAGGTTGACAACCCTAATTTCTAGATTCAGCTAGTCTGAATTAGTTGGAATCCCACAGAGAGGGAGCCCATTGCGAATCTGGTTACCTTTATGTCTGGATTTGCCCAAAGCTTTAGGGCTACTTAAGCGGATACCTTCCTGAATAGCGTAGCTCTGACTATGGCCCATAGAACCTGTTGTTTGTAAGCCGTTTTCCCACAGTACGCAGAAGTATATATATATATATATATATATATATATGTATATATATATATAGACAGTTGGCGGCGTGACTTGTGTGTGGGCGGTGATCAAAGGGCAAGTAACATTTCCATCCTTAGAATGGCTTCAGAGACGTTTGTAAAAAGACAAGAAGCAACTAGGGACCCCTTTAGGCACAGACACTTCTTTGGATCAGTTTCCAAAGTCTGTTGCCTAGGTTGTTGTCTAGGTGGGTTCTGTTGTGTCTGGGCCCACCGGTTGAGCCTGCGCAACCGTAATGGGTCTTTTATCGACTGATTGAATCGCCCAGTTAGCTGAGATCGTTAATCAGTAGCGGATGCATTTGCGCACGTTTGACTTTTAACCGTGAGAGATCAGGGGTGAGGAGCGGACGGCGTGATTCTTCGTTCGGCCTCCAGTCATATCTAAGCATATCATGTCACTCCATGAAGCAAGGTGCCTTTGTAGTATTCTGGCTAAGCACGATGAGGGTTGTTCATTGACAGTTCCGGATTTCTAAACCCAAGTCTGAAACTATTAACATTTTAGTGAACTGACACTCACTTTTCAAATAGACATGCGGAAATGTACAGATAGGTCGAATTTTATTCCAATGCGATTGACGATTCAACATACAATGCAAAATAACTTGCACGCAGGTGTGACTGGGATTAGCGTGACGCACATGATTTTCACTGACGGAAAATGTTTTAAATGTTTTATTCTTGGAACACACCACTCATAAGGTTGATAAAAGCTCTTCGACAGCACATAACCAGCTGTGTCCTTTATCGTTCTCATCAGGAGGCGCAGTCTCTCCATTTGAATCATCCTTATGTTCCACTTGAACACCACATTTTATGTAGGTGGCGATATAAACTCAGTTGAAAATTAAGTTGGTATTAACGGAAGTTTCAGAGGAAGCCTAGTTGAACCTCTAGCTTATGTTGTTATTCAGGTGCATAAAATTTGGTGTTCAGGCAGAACAGTAACTCGGGGATTGCGGCTATCTGGAGAAGGGTGAAACCGGTCACTGGTTGTGGAAGCGTTTCCAGAAACCTTATGAGTGACGTGTTCTGTCAAGTGACTGTACTGCGACATCTCGTATGTCGTACCAAGTGAAACGTGAGGCGGCCTTTATGCAGCACATTCAGTTGAGGAATATCATAAAACAGTGATCCAGCTTGGACTCAGCAGGGTCTCCTGTTATTACAGGTATGAGTCATTTCTAATGTGGCGCCGACGTGAAATCAGCTTGACTGTCACAGATAGAATATACAGTGCCACCATCTTATCTATCCTACTTTATATGACAGGCGCTGCTTTTGGAGGAACTTCGAAGTCTCTTTGTGTTTGACCATCACTGCCTCCGAAGTGGTGCGCTAGTCCGCTAGGAATATCACATCAGTAATGCTAAGGTACCCCGGAGGGTTTTCGGGAATCTCCACTTTCCATACATAGGTCAGGTTGTCATATCCCACAGGTTACGCTGGTTAGGCTATGTACTCCGTATGACAGAACAACGTTTGCTTATTGGAGCCTACTCCGTCCAGCCTTGTAGCGGATGGAAACGACTCCGAGGTGATCACTCGGCAAAGCCCTTACCAAGGAACTCAGTCGCGTTGGCAACTGCTGTCTCCACAAATGGGACCGCGGGACGAGGCAGACCAAAGATCGATAACCCTGACAGATATGACTGTTTCACGCAAACAGTGGTGGTCTTTCATCTTTCATCGCCTTCACTGCATATCTGTTAATCTTTACCTTGCCGGACAAACAAAACCCTTCGGCATCAACGAATTGATTGGGTAATCTTGGGCCAAAGGCTGGCTCTCATTCTCTTGTTTTCCTTATCCCCGGTGTACGAAGTTATGACAACTGGATGCACTGCACTTCCAGACGGGGTTTTTGAGCTGAAAAACTGAAAAGAACTGCTTCCTTTCTAATGCGATCAAATCTGCTTAACTTTTTACTGACTAAACTTAGAGATGGTATACTTTTGGTCTGGGCCTCTGCAAAAACGCTTCTTTTAAAAATTGAGACCTTTTAAGTGGACCTTTCACGTAAATATGTCTTCTCTATTCGCAACCCAATTATAGAATAATTATTCTGTTCTACATCTCATGTGTTCTCTACATGCCTCAAATGTTGGCAAATATTTGCATGAAAACTGGTAGTGGTTCTTCGAAATCCGGTATGATCAGGAGCTACGCTGCTGTAGCTTGCGCGCTGTTGCTCTGTACAGGGCAAAATACATTTGTCCAGCTCTGTGGATAATATCTCAAGGTGTGGATCAGAATAAGTCTTTTGCAAGACTGCCTCCCATGAGAGTGTTTTCTACTGATGTGGATTACCTGTGACCAACTTAAAATGGTCGCTCTTTAAAATCATCCCGTCACAGGGGAAAAATGTAATCCGAACCAAGAAGGGATATCGTCGCACTCTCCATAACTAGATGGTCTACACATTTTTAACCGGTCATATTACTTTGTTAAAAAATCCATACTCTTCTAGCACCTCCAATAGTTAGCACCACCTTTTTTAACAGTTTTTTCGGGAACTGGTTTTAGTTATCTCTCTGCAGGTTGTGCACACTATAGTTTTGCCCGGCACATCATTTTTGCCTTCTTATCCAGTTGGCCAAACAGTTGCATCTTGTGTTTGTAAATTTGTAATTGATAGTTTGTATTCGGTCTCAGTGTGTGAAAACCTGTGGGTTGTCTTCTATTTCAAAACCGGGCGTATAAGTTCATAATAAAACACGTCCGATTGCCCCTTCTGGTACTGCTGCTTCCGCCGTTGTTTTTGGCCCGGTTTAGGACCACTGTGCAAGCACATCTTCGCTTGTTGATTTTCATAGTCGATATGTTTATTGTCACTGTGTGGTTTCTGCCTTCCTACCAGGGCAGTCGTTTCAGCTCTACAAACCACGGAACAATTGGTAGATAGTCCTGAGGAAACTGTTAGTATTTTTCGACATTTGTCTTTGTGCCGAACCTAGTCGTTTGACCATTTCACAGCATGCATCACAGAAACCAAGCGGTTCGTGGTAAACCCAGTTTATGGATACTAATCGTTTCAGTCCTTTTTGCAGCCGAAAAGATTGTAGTGTAAATGTCATGTCAAGATTTAATTTATATGTTGCAGATACTGATAGTTGACAAAGTAACACTGACGAATCTAATTTATCAAAAACCTGTCACACTTCAATCGCTTAAGAGATTGATAGCTTGCATTCTCTTTTTTATGATTTTTTGCGCATAAGTATTATTACCCCCTCTTAAAATATATATGAGGAACCCTGCTTGTTTTGTACAAAGTTTCCCTTCAAGGGGTTTGTCCACGTGGAATTACCTAGTAATTTTAGAATAGGATTTGGTCATTACATTGTCATTTGATTGCAATGACGGATAAATTGCTCTTCACTCTGATGTTGGTATATTGAGATTCTACCGTCAAGGTCGTGAGCTTTCAGGTCAACTTAGTGGTCAACTCAGTGTTTACAGCAGAAGTTTTTTCAGCTCAACAATGGTTTGGCTAGGAACGTTTCCATACGCTTGCTGAATCTGTCTTTCATCACTCAAGGGAGATTCATCATGTCGTAGCAGCGGAACATGAAATATTCAGGATAATCAGCTGGTCCACCAGACTTGAAAATACGGCTATACTCAACCTACACAAGTTTAATTTGGTTGGCCGAGGTAGTGTGCTCTCTGCACCCGTTGTTGCTTCTTATCCAACAACTGTCGAGTGCTGCCCAACTATCTATCAGGTCATGCGGGGGGGAACGATACTTTCGTTATGTACTGTCCGTTTTGCGTACAGACAACCGCAAAAGACGATAGATGGTGCGAATCACTTCTGACTCCTTAGAAACGACTGGGAAGATATGTTCCACCAAGAGCATTTTTCGCTTTAACGTGTCACTTTTGAACTTGTCAGGGAGTTTGGTTGAGTATGTGGATGTGAGTCGGAACCCCTTGTATGGACGATCAGTTTCTGTGACTAAAACGCAGAGCAACTCTATCCCGACCAACAAGTCACCAGACAACCATACTGAATCTAGCTTTTCGATAGCCCAGATATCTTTGGCTAACTGATAAGCAACCCAACGCCGAGTATTCATTGCTCTTCAAGCTTAGCGATTCATATCATAAATGGATTGGCTTATCGTGCCCTTTTTATTCATTAGAAAGGGACTCCTCGAAAAAAGCAAGTTTCAGACGCAGAGCTTGATGTACCACTTATGGACCTGGATAGTGCACATGTATTCCCATATTTTCACATATTCGCATCCCAACACACATATTTACCTACATATCCTTATAGTATCACAAAGCTTTATACTTCATCCCGTAATAATGACAGCAGAATTAGCACGCTCTCTGCCGATCCAAGGCCTTGGTGTCTTCATAGCCGATCTGAGTCTAAACTGTATTATTTCTCCCTGCCAGAGACGCTCGGTAGTGTCTTCCATATAGGTGAATAACTAGGCGTTGGTTAGAAGGACAAACTATACCATCGGGATAATCTGATTTGATGTTTCTGAAAGCAGCCTTTAATGAAATTTTAAAAAATGATTATACATATTCCACGATTTCCTTACAGGATCGTTCTGTATGTGACGGACGAAAGCTTCCATCTTCTAAAGAGGAAACTTTAAGTCGTGTATAAAAGTTAAATTGCAGCGGAACGCTTTTTCAATGGTCATCAGGGTTCTGCTTCATACTAGGTCCTGGTTGCTCTGCGGGGCAGGACACGAGTTCCTCTCTCCAAAGTATAATATTGGGTGTGTATGTACTCTGTGGTCTGGCCTTCGAAGACTAGTGGTTGCCTTTCAATTTCTCCAGATTCGCTTGCTAAATTGTGACATCGCAGCTTTAGTGGATGAGCAGCGGCCAAAACTTCAGAAGAATATTAGGGCTGTACATTATTGAATTAACTAACTCCAGATAGACAGCATCAAAAAGTATTGAATGGGCTCAAACTGGTGAACCTTTTTGAACAGTTCACACCCTACGCCCTGGGCCACACCGTTTCTCACTCATCTCGTTGTAAAGTAAATGCACCACAAAGTTGTAAATTAAAAATGCTTATTACCTCATCATACCGCAAATGAAAAAATGTAGTAACACAGTGATAGGATTTTGAACTGGCCCCTCGGCAAACGGGTAGACACTTTTTGCAAACATATCCACATAGTAGTGTGATAAATATACATTCAATATGGTTGAACAGAAAAGTGTATCACCCAATTGCAAAAGCCCAAGAAATTTAAACAGATGAAGAGGTACTATAGGCGACTAGGAGTACTAAAGATTTTCAGAGTTGCTAAGAAATTCTCTGCTTGAGGAGCGTATTGGCTCACTAATTCGACCACTCAGTTAACAGTAACACAGGCGCTTGCAATGATGGTGTTTAGCGGTGAAAAACGCCCACAAGAGGGTGACTTTCAGATATCGACCAAGGTGTTTTGAGACTACCTACTTATGTACGGAATTCGTGTTTGGCAGACTGAAATAGTTTGGTATGGTCTTGCACTTGAATTACTCTGGTTCTTCGGCTTTCCACTGAATCAGTGTAATCAGAATTCCTGAATACCTTCTAAAAACATCCTCGTGGTCCTCGCCTGTGACGGGTGAAACAAGTAGGAAGTCGATTTGAATTTTAACCGTTACCACAAACCTAAGACTGATGCGACAGCAGTTTACTCACTGGGAGTAAAACAACGCTGTTCAACGTAACAATATTCTTCTGGAGCTGTTGAAAAGGGCTTATGTAGTTTAGTTCGTTCATTTACTGCAACGCTTCGCCGTCATTTTTATGAGCTTTTGGTCATTTGGTTTGATAGGTGAACTTTTTCTCAACAATTATACTATCAGTGTAGTAAATCGAAGTTGGATCTAGCGAGCAATTTCATTACACCCTTTTAGCCAACAATGCTGAATTTTTGTCGCCACGGAAGTATTATTATATCATTTTTCTACTGCAGTACGAAACAATTGCTGCCGCTTTTCAAGAATATGTCCCGTGTAGCGATTATCGAGCCTTGGTTGCCGAGCAGATTCAAAAAGGCGTGGACTCCTACCCAGAAAAATATCAGTTCGCAGGGTTTCATGAGGCTACAGCTTCGGGATTAAAGTGAGCGATTCTACCATTCTGTATGCGTCGGCTTTTGGTCTACTTTTAAAATTTTACGTTTCCCCACATACCTCCTCTGAACCATTCGGTGATTACTTGACCTGAAGCTTATTCACAAAAGATGCATATTTCCTCGATCGACCGAATTCCTAGGTGAATTGTGTACGTTCCATCGGCCAATGGTGTTTCTAACCATATCTACTTTAAGCGTGCCTGCTTACTTCTCTTTGTCAAAACATTTGAAGCATCGTGATCCACCGTCTTCATCTGACAATGCAAAGTGTGACCTGAATTCATATTGACTGAGTCGTACATCAACCCTTACCTTTATCGTTGCATAGTTTTAAGACACCAAAATAACCAGGTTTAAAAGAACATCAGAAACCAGAGGCTCATTTGGGTCTCCCCGAACGGGTATGCAAATGAGTGTACTTAGCCAGGTTTAAAGCAATTTACTCGTAAGCATTATCTATCCAAGAAGTCCTGCTTAGTGACCATCTAGGTAACGGTGGTTTGCAGTGACCTGCTTAGTTCAGCTGCCGGAAAGGGTCAACGGATTTAGAACCACCTTTATCAGACTGTACTTAAAATCTGTCGAATTATTCGTTACGATACCTGAAATTTCCAGTTGTCGCGTCAGCACCGCATGAAAACAAGGAGCGCTTTAAAAGACATTTAGCTACATCTTGATTTATAACTCGATATGAGGAAGCTCCGAATGCTTAACTATGTGGATATGCCAGTCAGAAAGATGATTATGAGTAGTTCAGCAGAGGAGTGTTTCGAAAAAAACAAAAGTGTGTTCAATATCTGGGAATGAGCCCGCCCGCTTGGCTTAGCAAATGAGCTAGCCAGGGTCCCATCATGTATAGGGTAGTCCTTTCATTCATATTCAACACATATGAATATCACATTGACTGTGCAGAGAACCACATCATGTTCCATGGAATGCCGCTAAGAGCTTCACAGTTGGAACCAAACACAAAAATACTCGCATTCAAAGGTACATTCACTGTGAGACTCCGAGATCTCAGAGAATGCGACTACTACATTTTATCCTTCACTGTGACTGTTCTGGTGTAGCCAAATACCAACTTCTGGGTATGATGGCGGATTATTACTGTTAGAACGTGTACGTAAGCTCTTTTCATGAAATTTTCAGGCAATTTGCCTACTTCTGTGATTCATACGCTAGGATAAACTGACTTCTTAGGGATACGGCAAAAACAATAGAAGGTTCGGAATACTGAGTTCAATTATTCAGATCGAATTGTGCGTAACCACTTAGCAGCATGTTGTAATTTTTCCAAACGCAGTTTACTACACATGTGTTTTTTATGTGTCATATAGATATAATTTTCGATCCATTATGTTATTTCGTGCGTTGCCAAGAAAGCGTTGCTCCTAGTAGGCTTTATCGTCACTCCAACTCTCTCTATCTCTATTGGACTCCAACTCTGTAACTGCGAGTTTGTTTGTCAAAGTGCCTGTTTTGTCTCGCAGTCAGCTACACCCTCTGTCCTTTTAGGCAGCTTACAGTAGTTCATTTACGGCAGCTCAATTTGACCGTTTCAACGATGCCATCGTATAATGCCTTGTCCCATAACAGCTAAACAATATGTGTACCTTCAGACTTGGCATGCCAGTGGGTCTCCCACCAAGGTCGGAGTACCATGGCTGACTAATACTATCGCTTTCAGTTGGAAGGACATCGTACAGACTCAGACAGTTGATGCCTGTACCCACAAGAGGCGCAGTGGTGACAGTAAAACCACTGCTAAACTAAAATTGTCACTTGTCGTTTCGTAAAGCGTCGAATTCCGTGGTTCCTTTGCCCTCGGTATTTTTGGCTAAGAAGCTTCCACTTAGTACTTCTCGTATTCTGCTTCTTATGTTTCGGTTAACTTTGCTTATTCCCAAGTTATTTACGGACAACAAACAGGTTTGGAGTCTCCTCCCTATTCATGTAGCTTCCAGTTATTGAACGTCGAGTCACGCTGGTAAGGTACACCTTATCTGTTACAATACGGGTTGGAAGGAGCCAAATCCGGTCGGAATAAACATATAAATGTCATTTAATCTGTATTTGATATCACCGCGCATGATAATGCGGCCATATGAGAGTAAATCTTTTCAGATGTGGCGGAGAAATATAGGACTACGGTATTTCTGATGCTATCCATTCAAATTCGAGAAACTAAACATTGGTTAACGAAACCTAATATCGAATACACTGATCCCCTTCTAGCACTCATCCTGATGAGGTTTCTCCTAAAGTTACTTGCACATTTTTGTCTTGTACACGTATTAAACGACTACCTTAATCATGCCAGAGATGTGTCCAAACCATTTTTCGAGAGCTACTGCCCAGAGTTCCTGAACATCTGCGACTTCCCAAAAACCGCTCAAATAGAGCAGTCGAACCTTCCCTATTCCTAAAACACCCCGAAAATATTCGCCATTTTTATAACAGCCACTACATTTGGCACCCCAAACCCTGAAAATATCCACACTTCCTTAGACGTTCTTCACCAGTATTCATTTCCGTATCCTTCCTTTAGCTGAGTTTATTTATTTTTCACATAAGGCCTACAGCACACTCATTTAGTTTGTTTTCGGCGCAGTGCATTCCTTCGACGAACGCCGTAGTCTAGCTTAAAAAATGCTGTTTACTATTGCATAGTATGCTAGCTGACGCCTAATCCAGGTCAAAAATATCTGGAACGTGGACTCCGAGCATATCCCATCGAGTGACCTCACCCCGTCCAAGTAGACCGAGAGAAGTGTATGACTTCAATTAAACCGAGAGTTCTGTCGCAAGTAAGGTCAAACAATGAACTTCCCATCACTCGACACCGACTACCGCGTGAAAGTTGCGTCATTTGCTGAGATTGTTGTGGCAACTATTCTCCTAAATCAACATCCTGCTTGCTGTTGCATTTCTTACTTGAGTGCACCGGTTATGACGGGCGGTGAAAAATTCTGGGTGTATGTCACATACATATGTCGATTTCTGTTTCATCGTTCTCCTGCATGGATCGTTATCGTTACGGTACGATTACCGTACTTGCTTAGAAATAACCATGCATTGGAGTCTATTTTCCGCATGGTATACATATCACCATTTATTTCATTTTATTGACAAGCCGCTGTCGACTGCATGTGCAAATTTGTGTGCTGTGTGATTCGTATTCATGACACTCTGCAGTGAAATTCAGTCGGGAAGCTGAACAGGATCGGCAAACAGGGTATCAAAATCTATGGGAATAACAGACTGTCTATCTTTTACACAGTATTAGTGTCACTACTGTGACTTATCAAACAACCTCCCGAAAAACATGCAGGTAGGCTGAAAAATAGACGGTGTGGCTGGTGCATGTTCTAATTGACAGACAGCAGAATAAATAAAGGTTTGGTCCATTCATTCCCGAGCGGTAGGTTAGCTTTCTTTGACGCAGGCAAATAAACATTTGTGTGCGCTTTGCCGCACAAGATGTATGGAACCTAAGGTGATAAGATTGGACTGCAAAGCTTAGTAATAACCGAGGACTGCTTTCGGTTTTCTCTGGAAACTTTGCCCATCCGTGTTCTTCTACGAAGAACTTCTCTGCGCCAATATTCTAGTTGCATAAAATATCAGGAACTTGGGTGTCGCGCGCGAAACTTGGGTAATTTATTGTCAACAGGGGGATAGACAACCTTTGTTACTTCAAAGTTTCAGTGTCCTAAACGTTTTCTAGATTATGGAATGTACACAAGTGAAGATGGATTAATTAGTATGTCCCATAGACAATAGGGGTCATCGTCGTCGACATCAGTCACATCCATTTTGGTCTTGCATCAGAGGTGAGGTAGCCACCAGGCCACAGCATTTTCTGTGCAACGTCATTTCTTCATGCTTGAAACTAGCCAACTTTGATGGGTGCACCATGTGCCACAAATCACTCAACTAGATTTTTACTCAATGTGTCGGTGAGATTTCTACTGCCGTTTCATCAAGATTATTTCACATAAATCACCAACTTATTTCTCAGGTAAAGGACGTAGAGAAGCTTCAACTTATTTCTGCTAGCTTATCCAAGTGGATCCCAATCAATAAGCCACTATGTCCACTATGTGGCAAATCCAACGACTTCGAAAACAAAAAACAAACAAGCTGGTGTTGATTTAAGGTGTGTGAGGACAGATGGAAATCAATTGGAAAGAAAACAGCCTCGAAATTTCGTTGAACAATAGAGGAAAATAGGGGGCAGTTGGCCATTTGAAGTTGAATTAGACCCCATCTGTGAATAATCCTGGCACGAACTACTTTAACGTTTGTACTAGACGGTGAAAATACATACATACTTTCACCTTACACGTGAATTATCAAAACGTTTCAGGTCATCTCTGTTGCATTAGACTTGCTGTGCGCACATCACGAATACTGAGGTCACCAGACAAAAGAACAACAGCATCTAGCTAGAAAAGCACTCACCAGGAAACTCTCCTCAGAAATAATCTGATATATTTGCGCTATAGGGGTCTGAGTATACCTGCTCACTTCGCCAAGGTGACATTCACTGCCTGCTCATCCTTACAACAATCTGCTAATCCACACTTCATTCTCAGCTATGAGTATAGTCAGCCATTGGAAGTGCTATCCTTACGATTAAAAGATGATACCCTTGAAACAGATCGCAAGCACGCAAGCACGCACGCACGCAAGCACGCCATATACTCAACAGCCTATCTTTTTTGCTGATTCGGAGGGTCTGGCATTGGATGTGTAGTAGGGATGTGTGAGTTCTTTGTGCAGATTATTCTGGACGAGTTGATCGTAATTAAGCCTCAATGAGTTGGGCTTTTTGTTCGGCTGCAAATGACTGTGTATTCCTAAGCTCCGGTAAACACAGCGATGGCTGTTGGTGGATGAGCCACACAAGTAACACAATGGTTCTGCAGTTCAACAAAAAGTGTTTTTAAAATTCCAGCTGATTTATATTTACCATGACTTGGTGCCTAGTGAAAATGTGATGAGACTTGCAACTGATGGGATAAAAACTCTCGAGCCCTCTCACAACATAGTCGTTTAACGAACTAGCTAGCGCTGCTCATTTTGAAACTCTGGTAAGGCATCCATCTTCAGTAACACCTCTTTCCTGGCAACAGTGTAGCCATATCGAAGTCGAGTGACTTTCAGGGTAAACCATAGGTTATTGGAAGGTTTTCCACACACTTTTTCCCTTTCTTCACACGAGCTGCACAAACTCCGTAGCTGCTTTTTGCGCCGAAATGAATCTTATTGCAAGCAGACTTTTAGGCATCGAAGCTTGTTTAAAGCTGACAGTATTTGCATCTTTGAGTAAATACAGCCGTCATTTGCTAACTGGCTCCCCTAGTTTCCCTTACACGCATGACGTTTCAAATCTTAACGCAGAATGCTATCTTTGTTTGTGATAATCTTTAAGGTCACCATCAATTCTTTGCTGTCACGCAGCTCAAGATATCCGGGCACTTAAAGTTGAGTAAGAAGTCCAAGAAAGGAATCTTACTTGCATCTCCATGGCTTACTGACCGATAGTTGCTACCGCCGTCTCCATGTAAGCAGACCATCAGCTCTTTCGTTGATAACGGTCGGATGTTTATGGCTTTTCTGGCACTAAGAATTCTCAGTGTTCCACTCCTGAATATCTGAACTTTTGTAATTCTTAATTGCGTGACGTGTTTTTCTTTCCGCGAGACCGAAAAAACGTTTTTAGCTTCCTAGCTTACTACCATGTATCGTTGTTTTCAGCTACGACCAGATAAAGCGGAGGCCTGTGTTTGCAAAACTGACTAGATAATCTGCTGAATTTAAAGTCTAGGATGTGTAAAATCAATGAGCATGCAGTGAATGTTTGAGCGGCCATATGCACCACATACATTCCTTCTTGTGCCAGTGCACTTAGCTGGTACACAGTTTTATCCGCCACGTGAACTCACGCACTCATATTTATTAACAGGATCATCTAAATTGTGACCAACCAAATTGTTTGAAATGCTGTTTTTCTTAGTAGCGTTGAACAACCAAGGTGAACGGTAGTATCACCACGTTGTATACTGAAAGTCACTGTACTTTGTCAGTAAATGGGTAGTCTTTTGTACGTGGCATAGAATTACTGCTAATGTGGGGAGTGTTTAGTTGCTGTGCGTCGTTGGATCATTATGAAAACGCCGGATCTATTAAGCAGAACAGCCACCAATCAAAACTGTTCAGAACATGCCAGATAGATGCCTGCGCAAAGCTAACAAATCGATATTGTAAAAAGGCCTGACTTTCAACATGGCTAGGAGGTCTTTTTAACCGGAAGTTGTAATCTTCTGCGTAAAGCTACAACTGAGCAAAGTACCGACCGCATTGGCCAACGAAACATGATACAGGACTACAGAAATCCTGAAGAAACGAGGCCAGCAGACCTTAATCTCACGAACAATGAATTGAGTCCCCTCAGGTGCCTAAAACGTCACGTCACAATGGATGGTAAAGGAAATATCACCGATAAGATGAGTCGTAAGGACTGTGAAGACAAATATTCGACCACACGGGCTTATTGACACTTAGAAGATCAAGGCAACATTAAAACAAACTAAAGCCACAGGTGTCGCAATATCTTCATGACATCAAACATAAAATAGGATAGTTCTTGTTGTTTTGTCTGACCCTCAAATGGAATAGCCCGATCAGATTTGACACAGTACCAAATACGCACAAACCGGATTCTCCACTTCTTCGGATAGTGGCTTATACTGGCTATTCCATGTACAAATACACAAATATCCTGCGGCTAAATTGCAGCCACTTCAGAGTAATATGGTAACAATTTGCGTGATTTGTTCTGACAGTAAACCAACTACATCTTGGTAATGATGAAGATAATACGTCGAATAGTCGTCTTCCCCTTTCTGTACAAGAGATTACATATGGTCGGGAATTGTGTTTGCGACCTACCGTATTCAGGTGTAAAGACCAAGTTTATCGATTGAATAATGGAGTGACCATGAGTTCACCGAGTTTTGCCGTTGTGGCTAAACCAGTGAGCAATTTCGGTAATCGTTCGAAAGTTTGTTTCAAATACACTGACATGTGTCATCATCAAGGTGTGCTAAGTGAACCACTCCTAGTCATACCTGAAATTCTCGTGTAAGCCCACTCGTCTCGCTGTAGAACATGGGACCTGTAGAGCACAACGACTGGCAATGTTTTGGAATATAGGTAGCTCGGGTGCGCTGCTTGGTTGTTGGTCTGTTCGCTGAGCTTGGCAGTTGGATTGCAAACGGTCAGACCCACTCAACCCCGCACTGACGACGTCACCTCGATTGGTGATGGAACGTTTGCAATCCAACTGCCAAGCTCGACGAACAGACCAACAACCAAGCACAACGACTGCTTTTCTTGATTGCAAATTCTCTGGGAACCATGATAACCTGTGAACCACAGTTCATGACAGGCCAACCCAATCGCTACTCAAACGTTAATTCAACTCACCCATTGAGCATGAACAGAGAGACAGTTCGCACACTGGCTTTCCGCGCACAGCTTTGCCTGAAGGCGAGATTACCCACATTAAATAAACATCGAGGAATAACGCGTATCTAGCAGCTTTCATCGGACACGCTTCAGTCCACAAACTAGGTGCGGCAGTCCGACAAACAGTTGAATCGAATGAAACGGCGTTGAGTCCGGGTCGGTGACACACATCTGAAAGCATCCTTTGCCTAATCTCTAACTACAAAATCCTCAACATTTTCCAGACGGACAACATAATACAGAGAGAACCAGTTCACCAGAAAGACTCGGTTAATCCCGGTGAGATTGATTGTACCCATTGTGACCGTGTTAACAATGAGCTAACTGGTGGCAGCTGGAGGTTCAAGTGAACGAACAGAAGCAATTCTATCTGGCCATTCAAAGAAACGCAAGCAAAGTAAACAAACTGGAGCGTGGCTCAGCCATCGTACTCCATGCATTCGCCAAGGGCCATCGGGTTAATTTTGATAACATGCCTATACTGCAGCAAAATCTCGAGTAATATGCACGGAGACGCACTGAATCAGGTGATATTCACATGGCGCTTCGTGAGGTAACGTTTCAGAGAGTGTGGAATCGTATGCCATTTGGACGGGCCTGTTTCATCATACAAAGGAGATTGAAGCTTGACAGACCGCCCTTGACACGAAACTCGGTCCAAAGGTCGGGCATGAAATAGGTAAACAGTAAACACGCGTGAGCAAGCGACACGACACACCTGAGTGACACCGATAACAGAAAATGTGACAGTATTCTAAGCCGTCCTTGTCTAATCACACTGGCAGTACACTGATGTCAGTAATTTGCTCTGTAATAAAGCCCAGCGAAACTTCGGACAGTTTACACTGTGTAGTCACCAGCATTTTCACTCATCTGTATTCCGAAAATCCTGAAGAGTGTCCCAGGTTAAGATAGTGAACAAGGGACTTCAACAACAAATAACAGTCATGTACAACTTCTCCACTTGTTTGTGTGCCCGGGGGATGCCAGCCATTTCCAACGTGTTTTACTCTATAGTACAATTATTGAACAGTGAGGATCCCCTCCTCAGTCTTCTATGGGTCAAGCTTTCGTATGGTACACTTGAAGAAGTGGATATGTATTAATGCACTCACATTCATCATTCCGCCCATCTGAAACCCTCACCACTCGTGTTGTGAATCAGTATCCCTTTGGACAGCTTCAAATGTTTGATATTGTTTATTGCGTCAAGAGTTGTACATGCTTACCCCAATTCTCTTCGTTGCCACATCATTATTTTATGAGCCCGCTTTGCCTTTTTGTGAAATGCTTATGAAGCAATGTAACTGTTTTGAACTGCTCCATAGAAAATCGTTTTTAGTCAAGGAGCAAACAAGCATACTCTCAGGAGCTCCATAATGCCTACTATGGCCGAACCCCTAGAGGAACAGTCGACTGTTGTGGTACTGAGTATAAGTCCGTTTGTTCTGGAAGGGAAGTTTGTCAATACCGGCAACCTACCCTTTTTTCTGACACAACCATTCTTGTTAAAATAAATCTAATATTTCAACATCCATTCTCACTTTCAACTTCTTAAATATCTTCGTTAAATACATCGCCAAGTGTTGCTAGCTGTTGGACTAATAACCCGAAAACAGGGGCGTTAACGTGATCCAGCAGATGTTGGAAGATCGCCATCTGATACAGTTCGTGAAGAAATGATAGAAAAGTTTGCCAGGTTGATTATACATCGGCCCAGAATTAAGAACTAATAGACGTTGATTCGTTTCCGAGATTTTTTGCGCGATTGACAGTGGTGGCGTACTCTGCTTTGCTTGCTTGTTAGTGTGGTTCCGGTGACCGACCCGATGCTTAGACAGCTTACCAAATATATAGCGACCACAACTGCTGTTGAAGTGACAGACGAAATAGGAAACAGATGTACCAATAACTTTTGCAAGTAGCTTGAGGGAAAATAGTTTGCTGAGCTTCAGAAAGAGGTCTGCACAGAGTGGCTGTGAACATGCGTTCAGCTCATAGCTCCCACTGATTGTTGCCAACACATTATCCTCCTCATCTGCAAACTGAAGATGACCATCATATCTGTCAAATTCGATTCTTTCCTTCTGATATTAATACTGGCGTAAGGAGGAAAGCCCTTCGCCGCGGAGTTGTTTATTGGAAAACACCAACTAAACGATTACAGGCTATTGGACAAGAAGGTCAAACTCTCATATGCACCTTGTTTTTTAAAAAACTGAATGTCCGTCTTCTTCTAGAACGCGTCTTCTTGAACTCCCCTGGGTATTAATTTACCACCACGCAACTGTAAACGAATGCTGCAAAGCAGTTCCACAAATTCCGTGATAAATCTCACCTTCCATTGGATCAAGGCGGAGTTACGAGAAATCACATACTACTCGCACGCCTCATCAGTAGCATCCACCGTTAAATTGGTTAATAGGCACACTATTTTATGATCCCTCTCTTACACGTTTCAAGTCTTCCTATAGCTTTTCCGATCACATGTACTCCTCTAAAATGAGCAGGGTTTTCGCGAATTTACCCTGAGACCCCGTTGATCTAAAGCTTGCAAAAATTATCAGAGAGTTTTGGTAATTCCGACTATTTCGTTGCTGGCGAAGGTCATCCACGTTTATCGTGATATCGAGTTATTCAAAAACTGTGCTCTCAATGTTGTGTATTCCACCATTAGACAGGGGATGTCGAGAGGAAGAGGTCGGGTTCGAACCACGGACCTTCTGGTCAGTAAATTCGCGCTCTAACCACTGAGCCATCTCGCCCCTTAATTTTTTTTATTTGACCATTATTCAGACCAGACAGATGGTAAACACGGCACGCACTCTTCTTGACCTCATCTGTACCAAAGGCGATGCGGATATTCTAACAAGAAATTCGATTTCGGTTGAGTTATTTTAGACTTAGTATTTTTACTCTTAGTTGAGGAGCTCTTTCGGATTGATCAATAGAACTGCCGGTCCATCTTTGGCCAAATTAACAGACCCCTTCTAGCCATAAGAGGGCACTCCTGATTCCATTTGCAAGTAGGCCTAATTTACTCTCGATTAAGTGCGACGGATTATGCTTGTTGAAATATCACCTGTCGTATATCAATAGCCACCACTTCTTTAACACGAATTAATTTGATTCCAAATTGTGTATTCACTTAAACAGTCAGTTATGAAATCCACCAGAGAACTCTCAAGGAAATTTTCGGTTTCATCGGTGTTTTTCGTCATATACTATAAGTCGACATTCGATTTTTCGGATAAACAGGCAACACGGTTTTCGCAGACGTCAAAAAACAAAGTCGACTGCGTGCAGGTTTCTATGCCAAGCAAAAAATAATGATAACTGGCTTTCATACCGGTTCCCAAAAACACCAGTTTCGAGTGTTAGAAACTTGATACACTAGTGACTGAGAACCAAGCAACAAAACCACGTTTTTGGTCTTATATTTATGTGCTGATGTGTCAGAAAAACAGCCACGTGCACAGTCTACTTAGCAATTCGTTCTATCCCCCACATTTTAGCACGCCGCTCCGAAATGTTTTTTTTTTCCTCACGTCTTCGCAAAATTTGGCCTTACAGAAATACGCCACACTGGTTTAGTAATACGTATAACTGTTGGCCATGTGTCACATGTTTTTGTATCAAATATTCTCGGACTAGTTTAGACGAAAATTGTAAACACATTTCAAGAACGAGGGACTTATATCAATACGTCAATTGTAGTCATCTAGATTAATTTCGATTGCTGAGCATCTTTTGGTTGAATGAATACACTGTTTACAGGGATACAAAGTAGTCTTAGTGAATTTGTGCGCATTTTCACCTTTTTCTGCTCTGGTTTAGATTGGAATCGACATCTGGTCGATTGGGCGGACGAATTTCGGCATCATCACGGGAAGCCAGTGATGGAGATCCGTTATGTACGTTGTTTGTTATGGTTCCTTATCGTACTTCGTGTGATACACTCTACCTACCAATTTAGTGTGTTGGTTGGTTTCGAAATTGTGGATGGAACTCAGTCTGTCATTTCTATCATCTACGTCAAACCGCCATATTGCGCATGGATTTTGTACTTACGGTGTGAGACAATCACCGAATGAGAGCAAATGACTGCACCAACGAGAATCTGATGACTGCCTACTAAACCAAGAAATGGAGGAGCATGAACTGATTACTTCTTTTCTAATCTGTTAAACGAACTGATCAGAGTTACACAGAACAATTCACTGGGTAATTTCCAAGATATCGTAGATGAGGTGCTTTTGCCGTTTCATTCTGCATTTGTAGCTACCTCTTGCTCATTCGGCTAATCGATGGAAAAGTTTGTCTGCTTAGTTGCAAAGCTAGTCCGAATAAATTACGACGCTGTTAAATATTATAGATAGGGACTTTGGTGGGCAATGTGATCATTAATGGGCATTCTTACTCCATTTCTTGCTCCTTGTTTATTGGACTGAATGACCACCAGGTCATATTTTTCATTTAATTTGCCTACCTAAGCACCTAGATGACCCCGTGGTCATCTTCCTAATGCATCATTTAAGAACCATTATTTCTTTCGATTACTGGGGTATTCTGCAAGCAACTCTCAGTGTCCAGTATACGCGCGGACACCACATAAGAGGCAGGCATATGAATGTGCGTTGAACTTTGAAACGAAACCATTGAATAATGTATACCCGTCTTCAAAGTTCTTTACGTTTCATGCTAAACCAGTTATGCAAAGTTCTTATAGGACAGAAACTCCTAATTGATGAGGTTCCCGATACGGAACTTCGAGTGACGCGTAGGTTCGACAATCCCGAATATCAAAAGGAAGAATTGGGTTCGAAATTCTACGGTACTGTTTACATAAGGGTAAGCAAATGTGTACAACAAACCTCAATTGTTCACGTTCGTAGCGTCAACAAGTGCACAGGTCTGTCACTGACCGGCACAGTGCAGTGTCAACGTCCGCACACCAAACAACGGCGAGCGGAATGATGGCTCAGTAGTGTGGGTTGCGGTCGTCCCTTCCGACGACAGTCTCGTGACTCTCATTGGCCGTGCGATCACACGCAGCAAGTCAAGGCAGGCTCAGCAAACGGGATACGAACGCGCATGGGTAAGTAGGTCAGCTGCGCACATTCACACACACATGCCAACACACAAGTGTCAGACGGGATGGCCTCTGCGGCAAAGTGAGTGGCGGGTACGGATAAGCAAAACAACTGGAGATAAGAAGTACATAGAAGTACAAGTTAGATTCAACACTAATTTTCAGCATTCATTTCTCTGGGACATATTTTGACCCGGAATATTTTATGTAGCAATACCTCCTGACGGAACATACGCCCCTAGCCAACCAAGAGACCTCCGAGCAGAAATATCAAGTGGTACTTCGTACATTATTACTGGCCCGCACTTGCCACTTAAAAATGCGATATCTCCTGGAAAACTCTAACAGTGTTCCATGACATCAGCTGACTCTCTTTTACTTAACGCCGTGCAAATTATATCACATATGCAATACGCATCACAGCTATGAAAAAATAAGAGACAAAAGTCAGCTAATTTTTTGTCGATTTACCGACCTAACTCCATGTAACAGAATGCCATCTCTCCTATTCAGTTGCATAATTCTGTCCTTCGTTGAATCCAGCATGACTAGGTTTCACCTAGATTACACATTCTAAATAATCCAGGTGACAAGGGCTTTGAATTATGAAAATACCCACTGGATTAGTATCGGGGAGAAAGGTGATTGTAGAGCTGAGTGAGAAGATGAGACAAATTGTGATAGAGAGGTTAATGGCCCCAAAAGCTTCTAAAGGCTAGAAAAAATGCCGCGTTCACACAACCATTGCCAAAATCTTATTATGGTGCTGATGATATTATACCCGTTCTCGATTCCCGAAAACAAAGAAAATCATGGCAGCAATGCTGGCGTGCTGGTGAGGAAAATTCACTTGTCCTCTATGGAGTGGTGACTAATCACGCGTTTTTTCCAGTGATCGTCTCCGCAAGAATGGGACTTTTGCTTGGACATTTTTAACTACCGTGGGTAAATACCGTGGGTAAACGTCGTCAGCTTTAGTTCTATTTTATTCGCTGCAAGTCCTTTCCATTTCCGGTGAATTGATGGGGTCATATCATTTGGTTCTCCTTCTGAAATTATTGTTGCGCCTTTCTCCTAAGAAGCAACGCCATATAATAAGGAGTAAATTTAGCCTGTGGCCAGTACATATGACTGAGCAGATAATAGAAAATCTAAACTCCCACTTGCAGAATGCTCATTTCCTATGATAACTGGAAAAACCTGGTGAACTTTGTCCAAATAAAAAGGCATTAGAACAAATAATCGCAGGATGAGCTCGAGCGAAGTGTATTCCCGCGTAAAATTCCAAGTCTACAGACGAATGCTTGAATCTCACCAGATACTTGTTGGCAGTGTATGTATAAATCTGGTAGATATTTAGTTTATCATTAGCGGAGTAGCGTTAGATGCCCATTAAGTTGTAATGCTTGGTTTAAAATGGCGTCAGGAACGTTGTTTCTTAGGTTGAAGTGAAATGTTGTGTCCATCTACTCCATGTGATTATCAGGTTTGCAAGCCTGTGATGAATAGTTTTGGACTTAAACGGCCTGCCATTTACTAAAGTTCCCTATTTCCAACACATTAATGGAGCATGCACCCCAGAAAGCTCCCTACTTTTCATGAATATACTCTTATCTTACCATTATCAAAACCACAACTTATTCCACATTGCTTTTCATTCCTTATATCCAAATGGTCTAGTAGTAATTTTGAGTAGTGGAAGTTACAACAGGACGTCAGTTCATTTTACTATTGAAATTGACTGATAAACGCCAGCAACTTAGATGGGGCTCGACTGGTTAATTGACACTGGCTGCCAGTCCAGTCTGACTATCCAAAATCACGGCTTGCTATTCTTCGCTAGTTGTTTGCGTTGTCTAACGAGCCAGCGATTGTCGCGCTAAGTTACCTCAGCTTCGATCGGGAATAACGGAACGGCAATTCCAATGCGAGATGTCCTACTTCGGTCACGAAGGAATCAATCCGGCTGTTCGATGATTTAGTCTAGAAAATGCCAGCTGTTGGTGGACTGAGACCGTTCAGCAAAATTCAACTAAATATATATTTCTGCGACGGTTGACACGGGGAAGAGGCATTGAGCAACGGATGCTTTGGTTGTCTGTTCATGTAGTGCCGGGATGTTATGCAAGCAGCCAGACTGAGACTCAACTGGGCCTGTTTCATTCTTGAGTTGTTGCTGTGGTCAGAAGGTAACTCGAAACACGAATGACTGCTGTCGTCACGGTGGTATCAGGGAGACAATCGTTAACCGCTGCAAACAGTTTTTGCTTGAGTGATACACAAAGAAATTTTTACACTCATCAGTGAGGCAGTGTCAACACTGAAGGATTCTTTGTCTACCTTTGTAAGTTGACCGCTTGCCTGACAAGTAACCGTGGCAATCAGCTTGGAGTTCAACTTTTGCTACATGGGAGGAAATCGCTATTAAGGTTTACATTGTAAACTCAACAAGGGGGAAAAAATGGTAACTCATCTTCTGTTGTTTTTCGTGACAAGAATAGCTTTTCAGCAGAGTGGTTTTCCCTGCCTTCCCACAAATATGCATCTTTCACTATCTCTTTGGTTAAACTAACAGACCAGCTACAGTAGAATTTAGGATTCTCCTTTTTCAGCCACGTCGTAAAACAGCTCAAGATGCTGTAGACAACCTGTACATGTTGAACGAGATTTTATGTTCACATGTGTTGGTTGGATTATTATGGTTCCAACCTAGCTTAATTTTGAGACATTTTGTACCGCATAAACTGACCACCGGTGAAGTGTCTAGGCTAATATCTATCCAGGCACAATCATGAAAAGAAATAGAACCACGCTTGATTACGGATATTTATACATTCGTATATCTAAATTTGTTTAGCGGGAATCCATTCTGATTCGGACTCTGAGACCGAACAACCTACTGACAGTAGCATGCCTCCAGGAAGCAAACCGACGGGGATTGTATCAACTGGTAGTAACGTGCTTTCCTCCATTGTTGAGTTTGGCTCGAGTCTGTTCCGTCCGGATTCGAAAAAGTCGATACGAGGTAAACGGAGTCAGCCGTCCGCCCCAACATCACAAGCTGGCACCGTACCAGGATCGGCCACCACAGAGTCACTGGACAATCTGACAAACCAAACAAACAACTTGGAAAAAGAGTATAATGCAGCCTGTATCCCGCTGGCTCGGTGTATTGCAGCTATTGAGAAGCAACCAGGAGGGCTTGAAACACATGTAAGACAGAACTATTCACTGATAATTCAATGGTTTGCCTTTATTCATTTTGAAAAATAATGCACAGCTCAAATACTGTTTTACTTGCAGGGAATTTATCGGATACCTGCATCCAAAGCAAAAGTTGCAAGCTTGTTGGAAGTGATACAGACTAGTCATCCGTCGACGGCAGGACAGCTAGCCGATGATATTGCTGTACTCAGTCAGGAAAACCCATTAACCTTGGCCGGATTGATAAAAACGCGCCTAATTGCGGTGAGTTACCAGTTGCAGCCATGCAAAATCTCAGACTTCCGCTTCAAATAACTTAGACCATTGTTTCCAATTTTGATGCCAGCTGGATATTTTTAATTTGAGAGCAACAACACAAGAACAGTGATACCGAGCTTTTCTCATGGACAGCAGTTTTTCACCGCCGTTAAGTTTGATCTACTTGTCGGTGTCAAAATGAATTGTCAACCCGAAGATGTTCTCTAAAATATGTTTCTTAATCTATGTGCACTGGAGTCTGACATTTGTTGCACCATACATACCAGATAGAAGTGCATCTTCCTAAATCAAAGCAAGTGAGAAACTAAAGTGTTACATGAAACAGCTCATACTGGACTCGAAGCGGTACTCAGACAGCTTCTTTTAAAATATTACCCTGGATCACCGTCGTTGATCAGATAAGGGGGTAACATGTCAAACATCTCTTATTGGAAACGGGTTACCACCCGCATCGGAGTAGCAGGTTTAGACTGTGGAGCTAAGGACATCATTTTGCTGAAATATCTCCTTCGCTGTTGCAAACTTAGGGGGATTTAATCAAGCAGAACTGATTCGACTCCTTCAAGAGCTGTAGGATTCAGCCCGTCTGTGCCTTGTGCCTAATGGTGTTTCACAGGGGATATCACGCAGTCCCTTCCATCTTCCCCTGGGATATTTGGGGCACACATCCCTTGGGCTGTCTCAGGAGAACATATGACTTGTTTTCAATCAGTTGTTCATCAGGATGTTTTTCTGACCTTCGAAAGTTAATTGCTGGTTCGTCTTTCTAGTTCATTGTCTCGTTGACTGTATGCTCAATCTGATTGGCGATAGAATTAGTTTGCAAAGAATAAGGCTGATTGCGGTTATGATAGCCTCTTCTACCTCCTGGCCAGCAATCTCTGTCACCCCTTAGAAAGTCCATGGCTTAGTGTTTCAAATTTCTGTGTAAATTCTTCGTCATTGCCTACTGGCATGAAGTTTTTTGGCATAAGTCACCGACCGTGTACAGTGTCCGTTCGACTTAGTGGATGAAGTAAGATGGGTAGCTTCAGGCATGTGAGTATAGCCTCTTTTACGTGTAGCCATGCAGCCACGTGCTAATAAATAGATTGTGTTGGTTGTCTTCCGAGGGCCTTTGCACCAGCTCGGATTAACATTACTAACCAAGTAGTGTGTTCATAATGAATTGTAGTCTCCAGTTTTTCTATATATTTCCACTTGCATGTAATGGCTGCTTGATCCAGCTGGGTTTTTGGGTGATTCCAGCTTATTGTTCCCCAGGTTGCTGGACACCAGTATTTGAGTTAAGAAACATAGAAATACATGACTGTCTGTGCATGGCTTGAGAAGCCACTCCCCCACATCCAAATGGCTGCCAACAATTCTCCCCAACCATCAAATTACGGCTCCAATCTGCCAAATTTAGCATGCATAGCTAATGCATGCGCAACAGTCTGGGTTTTAGAGCTCAGTAAATCAGTCCAGAGAGAATTGGACAAGTTTTAGTGTGTTAGGACAGTATTGTTTAAATGGACAACCGCATGGCGACAAAAGAGGTTTATTGGAATCAAGTCACTCCAATCTCGTCCGGCTTTGAGAACAAATACGGCCCAAACTCCATTATTAACGAAAGCCATAGTGGCAGCAGGCTTCCGGAGAGGAGAGTCAAAAAAACTGATTCATTCTTAGTGGTTAGAAGCACATGACTAGGATTGAGTCCTGTACACATGTTTAGCGGACAATATACGTCGATTGTAAGGGGTACAGCATGTTGAACCATTCGACATAGACAACGGATGTTGAAAGCATCTTATGAAGAAACAACCGCATGAACCCTATGAAACAGCATTTTTACTGATTTTTCATGAGGATCGGCTTAAGCGAAGGCATTGGACTCAACGGTTGACGCTAAGATAACCTAATTAAGCAAACTGGTGAGGTGAGGGATGGTTACAGGAAGATATCAGTAAGCGAAGTGGTATGGAGACTGTTGAAACTTCCTGGTCGCCCAGACATAGTAAATGATTTGTTTGACTGAAAAGCTTGACCCAAAACCAGTGAGAAAGGTTGGAATGTCGTTTGGGCATCCTTGACTGAATTTTCTGAACTTCAAGACACCAAGTGTTTGGATTTTCTTGAAAAGCCGTGCTCCGAACCATGAACTCAACAAACCTCCACACGACAACAACTCAATAGACCGACCCATTTGACTGTGAAGTGCTGGACAGCCAGGGTCGCACAGAGTCAAACGGGACAGTCTGACTTCTGGTGCTGGTGCCGAATCTTGATAGCTGTGATAAGTTTGTTTGTGTGAATCAACCTAGTGAAAAGCAGTTGCGCTGTATTGCTCGTGTGCGTCTGTAGAGAGGCACTCGCTTGCGTGGGTGGTAGTCATATGGGAGACAACTAATCATCCATATTATTCATACAACGGTAGACCCTGGAAAAAGTGAATGTGCAGATTAAGGCCACTAGATTTTGATATACTCCAATACTTTGGGACTGTGGGTCCAGATTCTACCTTAGATGTAAATCGTTCACTATGACCATAAGTTCACTTTCTATATTGCACAGCATCTGCGTAACCTAAACATCCACAGTTTACCTGAAGTTTGTTGGCTTCAGCTAACTGCTCAAAGTTCACTATCTCCGTCCTGTGTGTATGGTGTTGTGCACTCTTGCACCCCAAATATAACGGAATTGAAACAGCGACAGTGACATTTGTCAAACAAAAAAAGCGCCTAGTTATGCTTATTTATTAAAGCTAGAAGAATTCGGTTTGAACTTTTATACTGCATGTCCCTATGGTGAAAAAGAGACAGGAAAAAAGTGTCCCTTCATTCGTGATTGCCAGTAAAATGTCAATTAAACTAACTGCTTAGGTCATGGACAAAAGTGAAACGGCATATTCGAATGCCACTGATGTTGTTACAAACTGTTTGCGGTTGCATACATTCCATTGGGATCAAACACGATTCAACCCGCTCTCTGTTGTAGTGCGCCGGTAGAGGTTCCGTTAAAATTATCCCTTGATGGAAATTAAAGGCATCCGCAGTTTGGTTAACCCAACTCATTCATTCTATGTTCTTTCTGGTTTTTAGCTACCAGAACCACTTCTCACATACAACCTTTATCCCAACTTTGTGGAGCTTGGAAAAGTAAGTTGATCGAACTAGAGATTTCCAGAATACAAGTTATTAGTCGAGTAACGTCCGTGTGTGTTTTGCTTCGTTGGTGTTAATTTAGACGAATTCCAAATCCCATTACAGGAGATCCTCTCAATAATGAGGAACAGCTGGTGTAGTAATTGCAATCATCCCTAAATTTTAGTCCCCGCAATTAACTGTCCTGAAGTTGTCAGGGAGGCAAGTTTATTCTTAAATGGCAAAGATGACGGAAATTCAAAGGTGTACTGCAAGCTCCCTTGGACTAGATAACAGTGAAACGTGATGAATCTCTTCCACATAGGTTACAACCGAACACTAATCAAAACAGCGTTCCAGATAGTTTAGATAACATTTAAGAATAGTCCAGTGGACACCGAATTGATGCTTCTTCTGGATACTTTATCTGCCCAATTGCAGAGCTGAACCGTCTGCCCAACACCAGTCAGGGTTATGGTAGAATGATATTAGTGTATCCCTTCCAAGTCTTTATGGTCATTGGGTAGACCCTAATTGTAACTATCGAACCATTTGGTCCTTATGATGCTCTCCATATCCAGCAGTAACTGTCATTCCCGTACGGTTGTCGGTGGTCAAATTTTGATAAACGATCAGAATCTATACTCGATACCTGAACAAAGGAACATTTATCAATCTGTCACAACTCACAAGAGGCAGAACTGCCGATGAATTGCGGCTGGTGATCAAAATCTTGCCTACTAAACCACTATCCTTCTCGACCATCTGGCATCGTCCAGCCGGTGTGTACTCATCCCATCATCACGTGTGGTCAGATTTGCTTGCTAGTATTCCTTGATGCCCCCTTCATGGTTCTCTATAGGCTGAGTTTACATACGCACTGAGCATCACGCATAACACTGCAGTTAACTCGCTGGTGGTATTCGTATTTCCCTGATAATTTCAGATTTTTACTTGTACATCTCTAATCTATTCGATGAATGTCACTTGCCTTCCGAAGGAAGAGGTTTTCTGGAAAGATGGAGCGGGTATTTGTAACAAGCCGATGGGGGTTTTGTTCGTCATATGTGGTAAATCTGTGTCTATAGGCCAAGAAGCACTGCCAAGTTCTTTCGCATATGCAGTAATTTCCATCAACGATCTCCAATGGGAGAACGAACTCGGAACATTCAGCCAAAAGCAGCTCTACAGTGGTGTCAACAACCTGCATCCCAATTAGGTGTAGCACCACTTCACTCAGGCAATTCACACTGCGTAATATGGATTTACATGGCTGCTGGATTCTCAGCGGGAGGCTTATGTAACTCATGAACTGTCATAGTTTATGAATGGCCAATGTATTTTTTATAGATGGTGAGGAGACTTGCAGTTTCCTTCCGACATTTTCCGTCATCAAGCTTCTGCATACCATGTTTTGGATAGATGTTATGCTAAATGATATGAGGACCAGGTAATGTATATCAAATTGGAAGGACTTTTATTAAGCTGCAGCACATTCAATTTAAGTTTTGTGAAGCAGTTATTCCCCCCCTTTAAGCGCCAAGCTGAAAAGGATAGGTAGGTGTATCATTTTCCGAACTGGCTTCGCGCTATCTCGCCAAATAAGGGCAGGAGAAAGGACGACCGTAATGTTGGATGGCCTTTAAATGGCTGACACTATCTGACTGCTGCAGCACAAAGCCTCCTAACACCATAGCAGTCCGTAAAGGTCGGCTACGTCGTCTGACTGAACAAACATCGCGATACCTTTTATTCTCAGCACCGAATCTCCTTTAGGGTGGAGGTCCCTTTGCAGTAGGATAACTCGAGTTTACATCAATTATTGAGTTTATTTTTGAGTAGGAACTACCGACTGGAGGACTCAATCACCTATAGCTCAAACCTTAGGCACGCGATGAAGCCTTTTTCTGATACAGGCCGCCCTGATCATCAAAGTGATGTTCAAACCCTCCTTTAATGGTTTCACTGTATCGGCCACTGTCATTCCAGTACAACTGCTGACATATCACAACATATATTGGTCAGTAAAACTTATGAAATCCTAGCCAAGCATCACCGAGATGTAATTAAATGAGTTTTGCTACCATTGAGGAATAGAACTTGAAGAAGTGACCATAGAAACTACTTAAATTTCGTTGTATACTAATCGGTTACTACCTTATACTTGGGTGCTCATCTTGGATACATACAACATTGGAAGAAAAAGCACCATGGAAACGAAAACAGCAGAAACGGTGCAATAAGGCATAGCCTCAGCACCAAAGAAGTTTTCGTGCAGAGAATCTTTGCACGAGTTTGCATGCCATTACTTGGTAGAATTTCCACCTTGAAGGGTAACGCTTAAATGTAAGCTTGGGCAATTCAGACGGATCCAGGAACCGAACAAGCTGATTATCGATCTTCTTCGCCAGGGGGCCGTCTGTGCTCTACAGAAAATCAGTATTTTCTTGCAACTAAGCGAATTGTTTTAGCGATTTGATGTTGCAACAGGCCTGAAGCAGGCAGTTCTCCTTAGAATACCATACCAACCAACTTCAACGCTGCCCATTCTTTGACAGGATTACTGCAATTCAACAAAACAATGGTTCAATCTGAATTTATCTGAAGATTATCAAGTTGGCATCAAGTTGGCTTCCCACCAAGGAAAGCAGGCATTTACAACTTACACAAATTTATCGTTGAGTAGCACCTAGTTAGGAGGTGTTTCTGCAAACCAAACTATCTTTCCAAGTGCCAGTTATCCTGCCTGAACCTAAATGGGTGTTATTTTTTCCCTGCGGTTTGCGGAACACAATATCCCACCCCCACTTACTAATGTGTGAAAGGATTGAGAAAAAATCTGACGTTTTCTAAATACACACCTGTTGTGTGCCAAGATGTTCACTGCAAATGCTTACAGTGACAGGCCACATCCATGTACTGTTCCGTGAAAGGGAAAGAAACTAACATTAGATTTCTTGTCAGCTTTCTGACGTTCAGCAAAGTCAATAACTGAACGCCTTTATTTTGAGCAAAGGAAAATACTGTTTGTTTAGCTGGCAATGTCAAAACTGTGTGCGCCAACATACACTTCTAACCATCATTGAAACTCTGACCATTATTTGCAAGTAAGTATTTTACTTCTGAGTTAAAGAACGAAAAAGACAAACGAGTGAGTTTTGTGCAGGTCTAGGCATCCACAGGAATCCCTTTCATGTTGAACGCTTGTAGACAGATAGTCCTGATACTTTCCCTTTCACATAGGCAGTTGCAACACGTGCTTCTGCATTTTTTCAATCTGGATATGACACAATGTTGTAATGTTTATCAGGTATTTGACACGGCAGATGAAAAAGGAGTGAAAGAACTGGTCAAACGACTGCAACTTCTCATCACACACTTGACTCCCGGCAACAGACGGTTGGCTGGTCTGCTGTTTCATCATCTGAATAGGTAATTCTCTTCTGTACACTAAAAAACATTGAATTGAATGACTGCGTTTGCTTCATCTGCCACGACATTTTGTGACGCCGTCTAGTTACTTATATGTATTCAATCCGTCGTGGAAAAATTTAAACACAGGAACATACATCTGTTCGTAAATTAGTCGTCTGAAACAGTTTTCAGTAAGAGTATTTGAATTCACGCCATCGTGAGGGTTCCCACTCCGTTTGTTTAGTTCACGAATGTATGCTCGTACATTTCAGATTCACCATGACGCAAATATGACCTTCCACGGCTTGACGGGATGCAATTCGATCATAGATCATAGTTGCGTTTGACATGAGATTTTTCTTGTGTTGGTGCAGTTAAGCTGCCAAGCGGACTTCGAAAGATGTTGACCAAAGAAGTCTAGGAGCACCCCTCGCTTTGTCGCAAAAGAAAGCACTTCGTGATCATTAGTCTTTCATCTAAAAGAGCAGCACTTAAGGAATGAGCACGTAAAAGCTTCATCAATAACGTTAGTTCGTCACCCGATTCGAGTTTCTCGACTGGGACGTAGCCCTGATAATTTCGGAGGAGGCAGATTGGATAGTTTGCGCTGGGGCAACTACTCTACTCGATATAATGAAGCTTATTTGCTTTGGTTTCTCGAGAGATTTGTTTCCTGACACTCTATACCTGCAAGTCTTAGAAAAATAAAGAATTAGAAAAATCCAGGCGACTAGTATAAAAAGCAAAGTAGTTTGCTTTTTCTTGTTAGTGCAGTGCTATTTACCGAAAGGTGGAAAAGATATTCTGTGTTTCAATAAGAGTTTGCATGAGAGACAGCCGGCGAAATAACTATAAAAACAGATGTGGATCGACTCTGTTGGCTAGTCCTTGTAGGAAATCAAGGCACATAAAACATTTGTTTGCATATATAGGTTACGCCGGGTTTTTCGGGGATTTCAACTCAACTATTACGTCAGCATTGTTTATTGTCACGTCATCGAGTGAAATGCAACACGACGCAGCTAATCAGCTCAGCTGGTGCCCTGCATATTTGAACCGCCATCATTTCACCTAGCGCAGCCAATGTTTTACGAAGATCATAACCAGCATAAGTGTAATCGTGAGTGCATAAGAGCCTGGTCCATACGTACTTGTACAAATTCGCAGGATTCATAGAATGAACAGCTCAACAGTCCTCCTGTCTCTATGGCAAAATTATCCGATTTATTTAAATCAAAGGGAGAAACGTCTGTACTCATACTTCGATCGCCTCACATATTGGATGTCCAAGATTGCACCCCACGGTCGTCAGGGATACGCACTGCTGCTGAGCTCCAATAAGTAGGAAACTCTAGTCCGGTGTTTCCCCGTTCCGGTGTAGACAGAGCAGGTGTGCCCCTGGAGGGGAACATGAACATTGGCACATATTTGTTTTTCCTTTTTTACCCAAGTTAAGTACGACTGGAAAGTTGTGCAAGCCAGCAAAATTCTGGACATTTTTGGAAGATTCTGGGAAGCAGGAAATTCTCCGCCCTCTATAGATGATACACTTTCGTCCGCAAGGAATTTTGTCTCCATTGCAGTGCTTCCTCAAGATGCAGATCAAGTTCCAGGGCTAAGATAATTTACGACCGATTTACTTATCTTGGAAGAAACATAATGATGTTCAATTATCTAGATTTACGGTCAGGTTAAGTGGTTCACACCATAAGCATTGTCGGTTCGCTGCTTCACAACACCAGCCATCTTTTCTCCGCTGATCGTGACGTAGTCTAGACGATAAACTAGTTTAGGATGTGTACACAGCACGCACTGTTTACGAGTGTCGCGATCGAAATATAGTGTCCAGTTAAAGGAACCGAGGAGTATGGATGAACAACAAACGAGCGGTTTGATGGTTACACAGTTCCAACAATTTACGATTGATTTCATCAGAGTATATCTCTGGCAAGGGAAGCAGTTGTTTGTACCAACCGAGCTGGCATGAACTAACGGTCATTGTATGGTTCTACCAGGTTACTTATCCCAGTCGTGAAGGGATGTCTCTGTAAGTGCTGAGGGTGTCTCACCGAGGATGAGTAAATTACCTTCAACTTCTTCCTTACCTTCATACGAATAGTCCAGGTGCGCACAGGATGAACTAAAAGACGTGCCTAGGCATGGGTCTTCAAACTCGCTTACTGAATAGCCTGGTTACCAAATTTCCTAATTATATATTTTAAACTTACACATGATACCCCATTCATCTACTCAACACCTTAAGAGCTAAAGACTATCAGCACCCCCTTGCATGGCATTCACAACAGAACAATCGTTGACATTCTGAGGAGGCACGAATGGTTGGGGTGTAAAAAAAATGGATGAGTAGTTCGTAAAACTTGAGAACAAATAATAACCACCAATCTTCCTCTTGCCTGGCGGGTTCCGTACAAACAGTACCGATTCGTTCATACGGCGCGTAATTTGTTTGCTGCTTTTGCGTTTCATCAAATTTCTCTACCATTTAAGTTGTTTCTATTTTTTTGGAAAAGTTGGCATCTAATCATATTTGTTGGAGAAACTTGGAAAATCAGCTTGGTATCTCGCCTAAAACGTCAGTGTACCTGAGATCTCATTGTAAAAAACTTTTTCTTCTGATTGTAGTGTGCCACCTAATTGTATTTTTAATAGAAGTATGCCATCAGAGTTCGTACTGAGTAATCCTTATCGTTTTTCTTTTAATGATTAGGTTAGCAAGAGCATATACTCCCCTAGTAATATTATAAAACATCAAAGAACAACTTCCAGTGTGGTTTACAGTGTCCAGGCAGCGCAATTCCAGAATACGTGAGGATTACATGATGCTGAGCACTTGCTTGTCCAAAGCTGTTCTGATTGTTTCGGTTAGGCGAATTCTTGTTCCGACGCTTTTCATGATTATGAGACCTCATTCAGTGAAACCGATTGCCATTGGTTTAGCTCATGCATTTGATTGTCCATTAGTTTCAGCAGGTCGTCGGATATCCCACGGATGTCTGGCTACTGCCTACCTGAAAGTAGTTAGTTTACCCGCCTCGATTGCTTTTGGCTACAACTACGACCTATCAGTAGCCCTGCGTGTTACGGTTGCCATGACTATGAACTGACACTAACACTTGGCCAAAGCTGATGGGTCTACCAATTGGCGGTTACCAGTCAGCAATAATCAGCAGAGTTTTACTCAAAATAAATAGCTATTTTATATATGAAGCTTAGGCTAGAATTTCACCCTCAAAACAAAGTCAGTCTACACTGGAATGCAGAAATGCACTCTGTAGCTGTTTTACCTGTGGCTGGAATCATCCGTAGTGCGTATCATACAAATCTTTAGTGGGATTCGATTCAGTGGCCTTCTGGATGACCGTACTGTCCGGCTACAAGGAGCATTTTGCCAGCCACCATCCTACTTACGATGCATCAATTTCCTCTACTTTTAGGGTGGCCGCCTCTCAAGCGGAAAACCAAATGAGTTCAGCCAATCTTGGCACCATGTTCGCACCAACAGTACTACGTCAAAGACCCAAGTACGTTATTAGTCTTGTGATTTGCTATTCCGTTTTCTGTTGCATACTTCATCTAGGGCCATAGATTTGTTACCTTTCAGTACAACATGAAAAACGGAAAACTTCAGACGATCGTCCTACAGAAAATTATCACCTCATATGTTCGGCCATACCTGCTGAATTGTGACAGGTGGAATAGACATGATCGTGAAAGTCACGCTTTCTAATACCCAGCTGATAAGCAGGGAGACCCGGGGGGTTCACTTGAGTGTACTTTCTTTGACCCATTCAACACAGGACATCCAGTTGTTGAACAGTCACCTTCCGAATTCGGTTCGCCTGAATTAATGAGCAATTTTGGTCTCCTACAAAATTGCTGATAGTGTACAAAACACTATTAAGACGACTTCTAGCCAAGGATGGGAATTGGATAAGTCGATCGTTAGTTGGAAACAAAATGTAACATTTTACAAGTTTTGCTGTATGTTGGAATTGTTACTGTGCTCTATAGGTTCGTTGACGGAAATTTGTCGGTAATCGTGCACGAGGACATATCTATGTCAACCGTACTGAGAAACTAACCATTGCATCACAAAGTAGGTATGAAGGATCACACCGTTCTTCTTTTTGCTCTTTGCATAGAATCGGGAGTTTGGGAAATTACCAGTGACTTTTAATCTCGTGTAACGAAATAATGCTTAGCTTTCACAGAATCGGAAGCTCGTGCTGCCGTAAACTCCTTAGTCGTACCGTAGTATTGACAATCTCAGTGATCACAACCGTACAGATAACGCTGCTAATCGCCGATTCTACGCGTGATTCCGTGTGATATGGCTTTCTGATCCTTTAAACACTTCATATACGTCTTGTTCGACCAAGGCACCTTACTCGTGTTCATGTGCTACGAACGTGGAACGCAGGACATTTTTTGGGTGCGTCTGATTCTCAAACGTAAACTAAAGACTTTGGTGTCATCGGGACGCCTCTTATCCACTTATGTGCGACTCTCGACAACTTCCTACAACTACATTGCAAATTTTGCAACCTCTCCTTCTCTTGAAATCTTCTCCAGAGGAAATGACGAGGAAATTGGCTACGAAGAAATTTGGTCTAGCGAATTTCACTGCTACGCTTTTTTGGCTTTATTCGACATCTGTTTGAGCAAAACTGGTTCCCATATCCATTGTGATATCTTTTAAATAACTCAGATGAACCACATTTTTGCTCATATTGATCTAATCGCGATGTAGAACATCCTGAATCCATGAACAGACTTATGGGCAACTCGTAAACAGTTTCCGGTTAAATGCATACACACACTCCTCTGCATGTCGCATAGAGTTTCATGAGGTCCGCGCATGCCTGAATTATAAGCATTGACAACCTGAATGCTTCATAATGAACCGGACAGGAGAAAACAGAGTAATGGTAGGCATTTCTAAGGTGCCACACTCTGCGTCTGTTGGTAACTTGTTTCAACTGTCTATCAAGGGTTTGCAAGTGGTTTTCTGGTAACTTTTTACTTTCGAAATTCGCCCTAAGTTCTTAGTTCTGAAGAACGTGGAGAGCTGTACGGTTGACTTACACCAGTGGTACGGCAGTGTCCACGAATTAATTCTGGCTTTCTCAGTTTACCTTTCTACTCCTGGACTTAGGACGTATTTTGTAGTAAATGTACTGAAAACTGAAGAGCGCCACCAGATATGTCAGCTCACAAGTGACTCGCACCAGGCTACTAGGATGGGACCAACACTGTTTAACATGGAATTTATAATAAAGAAGCTGAACACATGGTTTAGGCAATTGCGCAGTCAAAAATTCTATTTCAACGAAAACGTTTATGTGAGCAGTTAGATAGCTGAATTTTCTCTGCCTTATTTTTTGCAGGTTTCAAGTGGCCAATATGATGGAGTTCGTGGATAATCGAGGGCAAACTCGCGTGGTTGAGGTACTGATTGACCGCGTGACCGATATCTTTGGCCCAGCAGCTGAATACGACCCGCGAAAGATAATCCTTGCCCTAGCCAATCCAGAAGAGTCTTACAATGACGACGGAAGAACTGGCCCGTTTGTCATAGGCAAAACCGATGCTTTGCAGAAGCCCATCGGTCTTCATTCGCAAGGTATCCGCACCCAGTCGACGAATCCATCAAGCGGCGAACAATTACGGGTATCTATGCAGGGAACCACCGGACAGCCGAACCTTATGCGGTCTGCCACTATCTCAGCAGCTTCTCCCGGTCGCTCTTCGGGTAAGCCTAGTATTTCTTTGGAATAAAAAGACATCATTCTCCGGGATTCCTTGTCGTCAAGACTAACCGAATACCTGCCAACGTATATGTATATGGAATATAAATTATTTCCTAACCAATCCTCAAGGATGTATCAGAATCTAGATGATGGTAACGTAATGGCAGAAAATCAAATATTATCGTTTGCTGGGCCTACTGTCGGCCCTTCCCAGATATCCTGCTTCTTTTCAGGGTGGGTTCTAAAGTAGTTAAGTAATGGACTTTATCCTTGGCATGGAATATGAAACTTTCGATCGTGGGTGCTTGTTCAGCTGTACTAAATGAGCACCTAGATGAGCTTCTGATTCAACCGTTGAAGTAACTGACGCGCCGCAGCGATGTTTTCGCTTCGATAGATGACTAAGCTTTTGTAACCAAATTATGAAGCTGATCTAACAAACCAAGAACAAAAAAGACCAAATCCAAAGCTGTCTTTGTTCATCAGTCATCCACACCAATGATCACATCTGTCGAGTTATTGTTACTCATCTAGTGTGGCTGCAAACGAATGCGCCCCAGGGTGAGATTATTTTGCCACCTAGACATAGTAGTACAGCATCATCGGTACCCAGCGAAATAGAAGAGTGATCGGTTTCACCAAAAATGAAAGCTCATAATACGCCTGAATGTACCTTAAAGGAGTCGACGTTAAGTCAACAAAAGGTGGACAGTGGGCACGACAGAAGTGTAGAGCTGTCACACTGGGGGAACATTTAATCGTACATTCTGATTGTTTTGTTCCTAAACCCCTAAGCATGTTTCCGGATGCTTCTGAATATCGTTCTTGGTATGACTAGCTGAGCACTACAGTCTTCTGCTTAATTCACAGGGGACCTGGTAATAAACGACTCTGGAGTTTATTGAACGTACACATCGTAGCTCGGCCACGTAGTCACTTTCATCCTTCTTGGAACGCAAAAGTTGGGCGTGGAGGAATCGGACACGTGATCTTTTATCTCAGGCTGCTATCTCTCGTGTTTTCATAGTCTCTCTTGATGCAAATTATGAAGCGCGTTCACCGATATTCTCTTAGCTAACGATGTAGTGCTCACTGCTTCAGTAGCCAATAAAAGTGTTCACCTAAGAAATGGCGGCACTAATTCCAAGCATTAGGTGCTTGCACATCTCTCGAGCTGTTTCGATCGATTTAAGGTCTCACTAAATATTTGCTTCGGCCAGCTTCGCCCGTAAAGCACTAGTCTACGCTCGGGCGTTAACGTGCTGGAGTAACACCCATGTTACCAGTTGTACCATACCAAAGTAATGCAAAATTTGAATTAGCAAGTCTCCTAGTTGGCAAAAACTTCCATCTTTTAAGATAAATTGATTTCATGTTTTTGTTAACAATAAATCCACTTGGATTTTCACGCATTACAAGACGGTGCCGATTATCTGATCGTTTCATTTGTGAATGCAGTGTCATTTTTCGAGTACATATTGCCGATTTGTACGAAATACTGTGATCACTGTTCATCTTTTCGGGCCGTTCAATCTTGTTCATGTGGTTCATCGACAGCGTCGAGATCAGAAAATGCTCTTTTTCGAATTGCAGCATTAATAGGAAACCCACTGCCACTGTATACTCCCTATCGTGGAACGGCAGCTCCGACGCAATTTGTGGCAAAAGAACATGAAGTGGCAAAGTTCAACGACAGCGAAACAAATGCCTCAAAGGCAGTAGTGGCGTCAGAGGTTACTGAGATAGAAACCCCATATCCCACCGGACACACATCGGTTGTTCCTTCATCAACTCAGTCAGTCAGCACGGAAAACGCAACAGAACCAACTATGTCGCCTTCAAATTCTGTGGTCAGGAATCTAAAGAAGTTAGTCCCTCAACCTTCCACAACCTCCAAAAGGACGTTTGGTGTCTCCAGTATCCAACTGAATCTGGCCACTACATTTGGTAAACACACTGGAGGTGAAAAAACGACTTCGGCTTCAACTTCCGGAGCACCTTCTTCATTGTCAGGTCTAGTTATCGGACGGAGACGAGCCGGAACTACTAAGACATCCGATACAGCTGACAGATCTGACAATAAAGGGCAAACCGACCTTGATGATTACACTTACATTGATACAGACTCACCAGGTAAGGAGTAATTCCGATTCTTTTAAAACGGGTTCTTTTGGTTATAGAGATGATTCGTGGATATAACGTGCAAAAGCATGGAGAAATGTAGCTTGTGTTTTTAGTCACAGATCATCCATCTATATAAGGGTGCTATTTAAGCTGGTGCACTGTCACAGATATCCTCAAAAAAGCGTATAAAACAGATGGCTAGTCTTCAGATTATCCCGCTTCTTTATGAAACCTCGACGTGTCAACTGAACCTGAAAATCAACGCAAAACCTTGCAGTCGAGCTAATCCGAAGGGGAAACAACAGTAATGCGCACCTCTCATTACAAACTAGGCCCCAAAGGAGAATTGGGTGGGGACTGGATGAGCCACAAAGGACTTGCTTAGAACTATAGCCTACGTTTTCCTTCACGTGCATTAACAACCCTATAGAACCAATCATTTCTGCCGTAATATTCCTATTCTTGGTTGGTGGGATGGTACTTATTCGATCACCAGCTAGCTGGAACGATTGAAAGTTAACTCAGAATTTAATGACACGTTATTAGAAGAAAATAAAGTACATGTGGAACAAAAATAAAACTAAGAGCAGAAACCTTAGGTAGCAGAATCCTTCATGGGAATGTGGGGGCCCGTCTCAGACATACTGGTCCATCGTCCACTTGACCACGCAGTCAGACCAAACGATGTTTTGGTTTAACGATTTAGACGAATTTCTGTCTCGATGCTTCCAACAATACCTTCTTGATCCTTGTTTGTTTAGGAGTATTGAAAACTCCTCATAACCTCTTCAGGCGACAAAATGTGCACTCACTCTTGCATAAGACATGCTATGCGGGTAAAAGCAAAATAAAAATGACCACAGATCTATAGAAAACAATGTTAGGAACTAGTGCTGTCAGTACACAATACTCTGACCCAAAGAACTACAAATAAGAGGCCCAAATACTAAACATTAACGTTCGTGGATTTAACGGTTCGACTAATGAACAGCAGAGTTTCTTCGTCAGATAGGTAGCTACAAAAATGAACTACTCAGGGTGGCATATTCCAAGATCCCTGTCTGAACCTGTCGACTGATCGATGCGCCTACCCATCAAATACGCTCGCTGACAAGCTTTGGATGGCTGAGGGAAACTTGCTGGATGAATCTGGAGACACTGTTTCCAGATTCATAATAATTGGGTTCCCATGAATGGAAGACGGTCACACATCAAATGGTCCTAATGCTGCTATTCTCAAAACATGGGTGCCAGGTCTGCCAAGTCAGCGTACAAAGTGGCAGTCAGAAGATTCCACAATCTTGGCTTGACTTTTTTACTTGGAGTTGATTGTTTATATGTCAGTTATAAATATGATTTCACAATAAAAGAGCTTCGTGGAGTCATCCGTAGGAGTGTTCGCGTGGTGATCAATTTGATAAACTAACTAGACAATTCGTTTAAAAACGGGGTTACTGGGTCATTCATCCATATATCCAAAACAAGAGCAGCCCCGATAGCTCCTTATTTGACAACAAGTATCGAATACGCCGGTACGTACGTGTGAATTGTGGTTAGAGAACGAAATGTGGAAGGCGGATGCCGGAAAAACATGCCAGTGGGTCGAATTTCTATCGACGGGCAAAGTGTGGCTTTCAGGGTGTGGATTTTTTCCCGGCATGCAGACGATCAGCCCAGTCATATCAAAGTTAATGTAGACTTGCATAAACGTAACATGATAATCACAAGCGGACCATTATAAACGGGAGATTTAACTGAATTCAGTTGAGTCTCTTGTCGAAACCAAGTTCCTGCGCTAACAAGAATATTTGTCGATATCAATGTAGACTTCTTTCGGATTTCCCTATCCGTCTCCATGAAGGAAACAGGCAAAGTGACGTTTATTTGCCATAAGTTAAACTGACGTATTGCTGTTCGTTACCATAGGATATATTTTATGATGTACTGGTCCAGTAGCTCACTTCGTCTCATTCCAGATATTACGTCCCCCTGAGTCTTTCGGATGGCTTCCGGAGAGATGATATTTCATAATAAATCTTCCATTCAAACCGGATTTGTACCTTGCTTCATTCAGTACAATTTATCAATGTTGAAACAAGCCAACTAAACCTTGGTGTTTCAGCGTACCCGAGACTTTCATATGCCGTTCCCCCATCCTGTGCAATAAAATATCCCCCTGTTATTCAGTGATTCTCGTTTGCTTCGTGTTGGTAGACTGAAAGATCTCATGTTCACCTCTTATTTATCTAATAGTATATTGGATACAGAGCCAACAGAGCTTGTCTAATCTTATTGCACTCCACTCACACAACAAAAGACGTATTCTTCCAGTTCTTGTTCCTCCCTCCGACTTATTGCAAGTCGGCGCACCTGTTATGCGTCAGCTTAATTCAACCTCCACTCATTTTGCATGTTTCGACCAACCATGTTCCGATGACCAACTCATTCCGTTAGTCCTGATTAGTGACATTTTGAATGTGAATGGAAACCTTATCGTACTCCGTTCAAATTGCCCCTATCCTGAACTCGTTCAAATGGTTGTATAAATTTGGTCTTCTGTTGCTTAACATTTTCCGTACCGATTTTTGGGTGCGTGTGACCCTTGTGTCACCGTCAGCTCACCCACACCCTTATGATTTTCCCCCAGATATGTTTTCACCTTCAGGCTCATCTATTATTAACAGATAACTGTTTCAACTTGTCCTTGATCGTCCATTTTCTAATAAGAGTGATTGGGTAATTCGTTACACTGTACTGATGTTGGAAGAGAAACAGTGGTTGTATTTTGGAGACGCTGAACTGAGTACTGAATTCTAACAGGTCTTCAACCATTTGTCTGCGGCTGTTTGGCCGGTAGCTCAAGGGCATTCTTAAAACAAATAGTGTGGTAAGTGTTTATTTTTCGGGCGTTGTGCTTGATTCTAGTAGCTCGCAAATATGTGAATTCACACTGACCGCTTGTCAGTTGTTTGATCTGATGTCGTGATTGTTAGGAGGCAAAAATCCAAAAGTTGCGCTTATCAGCGTGAAAGTAGCTGGCATGAATCTATACGTACCCTAGTAAATTGGAATAGAAATGATCGTACACGGTCACCTTCATCGACAGAAGTGTTCACCAATAATGCTTCAATGTCTTGGTTTATTTTGAAAGCCTTCTGTGAAGAAAAGAAGACAACTTGATGTAGAATGCTTTGAGTGCTAGTATACAACAGTCGTGCCTAAGCTTACAGACACTCATTCAGCCAGTCCGAACAAAATTGACAACAAGAACGCTATTGACATCGAGTAACAGCCATATCCTGCAGTGCAGTGGGAATCACGTGGTCCCCATTCTAGAGGGCGGGTGACACAGACAGCACCCGGACTTTTCGTAATCTCTTTCAGAACCTTCCGCCATGTCACGGGATGGTCACATCTCTGCTTCCGTTACTCTGAATCGGGCGTGAAAAACAGAACCCTCTGCAGCACACCAGGTTTTGGTGTGCGCAGTACATAGCATAACCAACACAGCTTCTGGCGCTGGACACATTTTTTAATGGAAGTACATGTTGCGCAACCGATAGCTCACTATATAACTGCCTCGTAAAGGGTTGGCTTGGATTAGACTGTTTCTGAGAAAGTGTATAAGATCTGAAGTTGTCTCAGTTCCACTGCTCGAACAAGCCAGGTCTCAGCCTGATAAACGCAGTCCTTGAGACTCATGTATATATTGCTTTGATGCCATAGGTGTCTCAACTGGGCAAACGCGACCCGTGCCTCGCAGGTTTGCGCATTGACCTCATCTCCCACACCACAACCGGAAATAACACAACTTCCAAGATACGTATCGCGCTCCAAAACTTCGAGTACCTCTCTCTGGATTGTAAGTGGTGTGCTCAGTGGCTGCATGTCCAGGAGCATGAGCTTACATTTGTGGTTGAAAAGCGCATACCAAAGGACTGTACAGCCTTGGTCAGACTGCCCAAAAACATCTGAGCCTTTTCCTTTATTTCAGAACAAGAACGATGACATCTGTGTGTTCCACACCGACAAGATTTTTGTCAGCAGCTACTTAAAAACCATAGATCTTAAGACCTTCAACCTTTCGTCCCATTAGCTTGTCGACAAAAAAATTAAATAAGAATGGAAGTTTGAAAATCGTTGCCGGACACCGCTCTGCGTACGGGAGCTTCTGGATAGCTCCCCATATATCTCACACGTCCGGAAGTCTGAAAACACAAACAACTTGTTAGGTTCACAAACTTCCGGGACATTCCTTACTGGGAAAGCACGTGAAGGGGAGCTTACCAGTCACCCGAGTCGAATGCGCTTTAAAAATCCAGGAATGCTAATACTTAGGGGTCGTTTTAGACTTACGGCGTCATCCTGACAGTTGACTGTGTGTGAAGACTTGGTCGATCCAGTCGGTACCAGGCTGGAATCTCGGTTGCTGCTCTCGAGCCAGTCTCAGTCATCTGAACAAGGAGCTCAGTGAGGTTTGAGAGAGCGTAAGCAGTCATAAACCTCCAAGACCATAAGGATTTGTGGTTCACTGTCCATGGTTCTACTTCAGCTGTTGGCTCCTGCTGAGTATCGGCGGGTGGCCACGAGTATTGCGGTCCGAATTATTCCATCCAGTGGTCAAAGGCATTCGTTCATTTTCAGGGTTGCACTATTCTCATCCTTGATCGATTCGCTCACAAATGACTTCCTGAGGCCAGTCACATAAATCGACTGGGTTTCTGTGCCTCTTTCATTTCCTTAGGTTGCCTTGTCCTCCAGGCTTGATGGTTGGACTTCAAGCTTGCTTTGACTTAACGCCTGATAATTCTTTAAACCAAAACAGTTATGGAACCACTGAGGACATTTCTCCGAGATCCGAGCAATTCCTCTGTCTTCTATGATATACAGTGGTTACGGGAGCCTGGTAGCTCGGCGAAAAACCCAATACTGTGCAAAAATGTAGCGATCTCGTTTGTGCAATAATATACATCTGATGCTGGAACAGTTAGAAGAGACTCTAGTGGACGATTCTCTCAATTCGTTTAACATCCGGATCTGCCAGTTTCTCGGTTGCTAAGCGATTTATCCACAGGTTATGTGGTCCCGTTAAAAAAAAGACAGAAGTGAGCCAGAACAAGCGTGTTGTCATGACACACAAACGAGCGGCAGTCAGCTACTGATTCGCTGCATCAGTAACCGATGGCGATGCGATCAAGTTGAGTTCGTAGCCGGCGCACATTTGGAGGACACTATGTGTACAGGTGATTTCGGCTAATTCGGCAGTTAGTAAGGCACACAAATAACTTGTTATCAGCACAGCGCTGAAACAATCGTTCACGAATTTTCGTACGTACAGAGTCCAATCCATGTCGACCACCAAATTGAGCCTCAGATGTGCTAAAATAGCCCACATGTGCATCCAGATCTCCAGCAACCGCCACTATATATGAGCTTCTAGCTCGCCACAACACTGCATCCAAGGCGTCATGAACTTTGTCTTCGACGGTGTCAGAGCTACGGTTGGCTAGGGCGTAAGCAGGCACGACAAACTGACAACTATCAGCTTGCCGTCTGTGAGACTTCTTCACGAATTCTTTCATTCAAACTAGACAGAAGTGAATATCAGCAGGTATCCAGTCAGGCAAGGATGCTTCCGCCCGGCGACATGGGATGACGCCAACTCCTACACGTTCTGCTGCAGAAGCCTCCGGATCACCAGACATGCGCAGCCGAAAGCCAGCAGAAACTAATGAGTCTGTTAGCTAAAACGCTGTGCTTGCATTCTGGATTCTCGTTTCTCATACAAAGCACACATCAGTGTCAGGTGAGTTCAGTAGGAGAGGAATGGCAGCCTGTTGTTCTGTTTGCTTCTGAGTTCGTACCTTAAAATCGGCAGTAGTGTCGAGGTCACGAAAAGTGCAAATGGAGCTGATGAAGTGGAGAAATTCGCAATAGAGATAAATATCGGCTTGAATCTCAGAAGCACAGTGTATAGTAAGAAGAAAATAGTTGCAAGTATTCCGTCAGACTGTGTATGGCAATGCCGTGCCCTCATTGCTTCGGTTTCTGGAGGGCCCCGTAACGTACCTCAGTTTTGCGGTGATAGGACAGGGCATGCGCATTCCTGTGACAGCTGGATTTGCGTTAGACGAGGGGACCGACACAATCAAAGTCAAGCCAACGTAGAACCACAGGGAATTTCGATTCAACTGGGGGTCCATGCGGTTGGACTAGTTAATAGTGGCAATCACAGGGTGAGTTAGACAAGTAGCGGTAGTAGTTTTCATCTCTTATCAGAGGTGCTCAGTTGTGCAAAGGGGGAAGAATGTCAGAAGGGACAGCAGGTAAGTTGGGCGTGAAATTCCAAGATAATGGAAAAGGACTTTTATTTGACTGAAAGCTACTGCGTGAAATGAATAGGAATGTAAGGGTATGGGACACCAGTCACTGAGTCACTGCTGTCAGTTCCAGTCAACAAAAAATAACCAGTTGGTGCTAGCTGTGAATACAAGTATTCTGGGAATAATAGGGTGTATTTAATATGTATGTGACCACTTCCGGGAACCGAAGGGATGAGCGTGTATGTTATGTTTGGCTGATGAATTGAACTTGGCGTGGTAAAAACCCAAAAAACGAAGGTGGCAACGTCCTTGAACGTCGATGTTAACCGTGCATGTTGCACAGTATCTTCAGGCTATCAATGCATATTTGCAAACCAAACCAAAGGACGCCTTTTTTCGCCCATATTTCATAGCACTGCCAGATAAATGACAGCCGGGACAACTCCAAACCAGCAACTACAGACAGAAAACAACGGCGCTCTTTCATGGATTTCCTGAACCACCGGGGATGGCGCGTACACGAGCACGCCATGGTGCAGCGCAAGAAAAACCGTCTCTGCACGGTGTACCCGACCACCACATAAGGTTTTCATCCCCCACGCATGCTACCAGATCTGCGAGGTTGCAGGCCCCCAAGTAATCTTTCTATATTCCACCACTAACTCCTTTAGCAGCATGGCTGGGACTGGGTTCGACGGACGCCCAAGTGGTGTCTATCCTTCCAAATTGTGTGCTCGAACCGTGCTTTCGGAAGACAGAGGATTTCTTCTGTTCGGCAAGCCTGACCATACGGCAGAAGAGTCTGTTCACTTATTGCTCGTACAATTGAGGAATGTAAAGATCAACACCGCGAGTGTTTGCCATATATTGGGTTTAAATTTGATGATTTCCATAATTTCACTCAAAAACTTGCAGTTGTGTTGGATTTTGCCGCTGAAGTTACATGGAACTTCAGCCTGGTTGAGGTTGTTCCTTTCCGTACTGAATGGTCGTTGATTCACTGAGTAGACGAAGAGGAAGTTGTGCAACAGGATTTCTTTCAAGATCTCCTTGAAAATTCGAGCGCACCTGTTATTCTATCAAGTGAATGTGGCTCCCACCTGAGTTCCGAATCTGGTCTGGTTGTAATGAGCCAACGGTATCTTCGAGTGACGCGTAATACTAGAACTGTTAGACATTCTGGCGGCCCAAACTTTCAACATTGTAAGGCATTTCAGGGTCCTAGCAATGCAACTGGCGACAAAGCAGCTTTTTGCAAATGTTAAACTGCGTTAAGATCACCGCGTATCGGCCGCCGTTTCGCAGACTCATACACGGGATCGAGGATTCCGTCCAATCCTCCGGGTTAAGTGTGTTCTTGTCTTTCAGCGGCCGGCAGATAACTTTGTATCAGTTCGTTAGGCAAGCTCAATGAAGGTTTCATCCCTCTTGCATCCAGCCTGGTTCACCTATTCAAGAAGCAGTGTGAGTACACCCAATAAAGTATCTGGAAGACCAAGCTAGTAATGCTGAGGAAGATGCGCCGAGCCATTTGTAGAAAGACGAAAGTGTAGACATGGACTTGAAAGCGTATCTCGGAGGTCGTTGACGCAGATTAGAAACAGGTGGGGTCCTAAACCGGAGGCTTGAGGAGCTCCAATAAACCCCGGTGATGAAGAAGAGTAGGTTGAGCCGACTTTAACCCAATGAGAATGTCTTAATTCATCGTAGATTTTTTCTATGAATTTCACAAGACTGGCTGAACCATTTAGATGATTCCACATGCACATGAAACACTCGCACAACTAATTTGCTCAACTTTTCTGGCAAATAGGGAATGAGAACAGTCTATGTAAAATGACCGAGCTGTGTAAGAGGTGATATGTATATTTCATGCTTGTCGCCTCCAAGCTGAGGAGTACTAACAGCGTATAAACCCACTGCAACCAAATCTTGAGGAAGCTCCCAGCCAGAACAGGCCTGAGTGAGCTGTAACTATAGTCGCCAATGGCTTGCCTGCGATTGCAATTTCTATTCAGTTTCTAAGGCCATCCTGGAAACGCACAAAGCAAACTAATATAGCTACAAAATTAAACGCGAACAATGCATTTTTTGAAGTCGTCAAAATGAATTCATATACTGTTACAGTGAGAAAACTTCTGCTTTGCCGTTCATGAAGTTTGCAAAGGGACAGGACATCTCACTCCACATAAATACTCTGCTTTCTCCCTGATTCCATCATGAATAATGACATCACGGAAAGCCTACGTATGGGCGTATATCTAGTGTGTATATATAGAACAGGGATGCATACATTACATGCATTTTCCTGGACATTTTTTTCCGAGAGACGTGTAAACTTTATGACGCGAACCGTCTTTAGATACGGTCGGAAATTGGCCTAATGCAAGACAGCCACGTCAGTTTATCACTTTCTTGGGCTATTCATGGCGCTTAACTTGCTAAAAGCAGTTACCATACGTGGTTTATTGTAATAATCATGTATTGTGTATGAACGATAGGGATGACATTACTTCTACAACCCGATGTCCAGTCAATACTTGCGTGCTACAAAGCACAATGCGGCCTCTGTCCTAGATAGTCCAATAAAAGTAGGCTAGTTACCCTGTGTTTTTCCACCCCGGTATTGGGAATGCTAGGAGTGAACGAGCTCATTTTCAGTTAGTGCCCCGTGAGTCAAACGAGAGTTGAACAGGTTAATATCTGCAGTTCAAAATAAATGCAACGGAGGCTTGTTCCACACACTGATCACTCTTATGCAGGTGGTAGGAAGTTGACGGGCCGGCTATCTGCTCAACGTTTAGCCTTAAGCTGTAGCCTCTTGCTTGTGCGAAAGTTTAATGCATAAACTTGTTTGAACTAAACTAAACCCATCCGGTTAAGGTGACAAGTAATCTTCGTTCATATGGACTCTTTTCCTCCTATCACGGTGCATTGGTTGTCTGCACCTACGCTTTTCAATGCTATTTATTTTCCTCACGCTTGCCTAACGATGTATTATCTAACACGGTCTTGCGCCATTTTTGTGCTGGTCAGCAAAGAGTATGTCCTGAGGATAATTGCAGTAGTTTGCAGGACGGAGAGGCTGAGCACCGGGTCAACTAAAACATGTACATGTTAGAACAGATTCGGCATTTCTAGATATTTCTTTTGGTTAGGTACCTAGAAAAGTAAAATAAGTGGGCCTTGCGGTGCATATGTTACAGAGTATAAAGGCCTACCAAATACAAGCATTGATTTTAGGATGGTCCACGCATTCCTGCTGCCACATGGGCACACATCTTCTATACTTACTTGGTGCCGGTGGCTACACATCCACCAAGAACAATGTCCTTTGAAATCCAAGTTTCCCGCTTTTCACTTATCCAATAAATAACGCATAGATTTTTATGCAGAGTTTCGCATCGTCAAGCGTCCACTTCATTTGTTCGACTCCATCAATTTTCAAGGTCGTCCAGTACTACAAATGGGCTATAACTATAACTATAACTTTGGACATGCGTAGCGACTTAATGTTATCGGCGAGAGAAAACCACGGGTAGCAGAGTAAAAAAATGGATCATGAAACTTAAGATTTTCATGAGCATCAGTGCCAAAATTCTTGAAATTATTTGGGGTCGAGGCTTCACTCCAGCGGATATTTGTAGGCTCTGAAGCGAAGGTTACTTTCACCGAAAGCGCAAGCCTTCAAATTTAGGTCACCGTGTAAAAGGTGATGATTTTGAAAGTTTGTGGATAACTATAGAGAACAAGTAGTAGTCAACTTCAAAAATAATCGTTTTTAACGTAAGCTCTTAGCTCTGCGCAGGGGCATGCAACTTGTTTTGGGACTGTTGAAGGCGTGAAGGTGTAATGATCACGTATAGAGATGATGCATCGGCCGATAACTACTTCGATAGTTGCCAGGAAAGAGGGCAGTTCTAGGTTGGCTCAGAAGGCTCCCTTAACTGACAGGTTAGCTCTGACGGTTTACACTGTGTAAAGAACCAACATTCGTAAAGTTTAACTGCCCGAACAAACAGGGATGACTATGTTTTTTAGCGCTCTTGGTACTAACGGTAGATTCCACATTAACTAAACGAATGTCCTACTTTGAACTCACCCACTTCTTGGTAAGGGACGGCTGTGTGGCATCCTTAATGGCAAACCATTTTTGAATTGGTATGGGGCACATTTTACATTTTTCCGCCATTGCAACAGCTACCGTTGGCCGTTCAGCTCATCTTCGGTTGCTCGCCTTATTACTGGCAGACAGTCGCAAAATAGCGTAATACACCTGTGGTTGAAAAGTAGATGGTATGTTGTAGCATTCACAATAGAAGTCCGTTCTATACAAAACAAGCCAAACCGCGCTTCCAGCGCTGCATGATTATTTTTTTGGAACTGCGGCTTCGTCGTTTTCCCACCCTTACAACTAATCCTGGCGATTGCTGACTGCAGCGATGGGACCCATAAGAAAACCGTAAAATGCAGTTTGGACAGTTTCCGCCGAAAGTGCGTGGCTTAAAGAATCGGCCTTATAAATTCATAAAATCCTGGAGCTCAATTTCTGCCGCACTTTCTATCTCGAGGTGCCCCAACAAAAAGCGGTTTTACAGTGAAACTATTTAAAATAATTTTAGCATTTCGCTCAATTAATAAACCAAAAAGGGCACCCGGAGCAGTGGAACAGAACAGCTTAAAACACGGAGTTAAAGTGTTTCAAGTAACTTCTGGTCAAAGAGAAAATATGGCAATTCGACGCCAAATATTGTGATAGGAAAGTGGCACTCAGAATCTTACGGTGCACGGGTAGCCGTCGCTCCTGCTGATCGTGCCCGCCTTCGGTGCATGGAGATTAGGGGTGTTCGTATATCATTTCAGACCTGGGACATTTCAGCTCCAGTTAAACTGTTTAAACTGCATGTGTAGAATGTCGTCCCGGAGCATCTATAAAGCCTTTCGCGTGGTGGGTTCGAAATCGGTTCCGTTTTTTCCTCGTGCGAACTTGTGAAAGAATTCTTCCACTGTTCAATCTATTTACAGAGTTCACGCGTGTTAATTGTTTAATTTTTTCACTCAAACATAACGTTTACGTGATAACCGCTGTTAGTGCGCACTCAGTTCCTATTTTGTACCCATTCTCTAAATCAATACAAGCGGCTCTCCACAGCCATCGATGGCCCATAACAGATGTGGACGAAATGGGTGTCCGTCGAATGTAAGACGTGGTGTGCAATGGCACTCCTGCAAGGCTTGGTGGCACTTTAAATGCACGGGTTTACAGGACGGCCAGGTAAGCCAATTAGCTAACTCCCTTGACCCGTATGTCTGTGCCATCTGCCTCTACCTTAAGGGTGCAATGCCTTCTACAACTAAGAAGACAGACACCAAAAACGGAACCAAAACTGCACCGCAAAATTGAATAGGCCAGTGTGATTGTTCCGCTTTAATCGGGACACTCGAAGCGAAACTGGCGCTTCTTTCTAAAGCTCTGGAGGATGCAAACGCAAGGAATACAGCGACATGGACGAAAGTTGATAAAGAACTTTCTTCGCTGAACGAGTACCGTGTGCAATCCATCCCGGGTCCGCTGGCTGCGAAAAAAGTCATCCAGCTCTCTGATGCGGTAATAAAGACCGCCACGGCGTTTCTAGTGGACAGACGCGTAAGGGAGAGCAGGCTGATCATCTGGGGGTCGTTCTCCAGAAAAATCACGCCAATAAAGCAGACGAAGTCATTCCTTGGTAGCGTCATCACGAAGCCCGACCACGAATTGCTTCACGCAGATTGGCTACGTCAGAAGGGAAGCAAGCGAACACTTGGGCTTCTGGTCACTCTTTCCTCCCCATCTGCCGTACAGAAAATCTTAGAGTGAGCTATTAGCATTCAAAAGACCTACCCAACGATTAGGCGTATAGCAGAGGATCACCCTCTGGAGGCGCGAAAGCTGGGCCAAAGCAGTTTCAGGGGAGAGATGCAAAAAAGGTTTCCACTTGGCGCCAGTTCGGCTGACCCCAAACTTATAGCGAAACCGATTGTAGTTATAGCCACATGTGCTCCGGAAAGCACGTCGACACAACCGGCCGCGACTCCGGATTGCAGCTTCTACGCAACCACCGCAGACCCTTTGGCTATCTAAGGCAGCGATGCTCCGGAGGAGGCAAGCCTCACGAGGACGCAGTGCCCACAGTACGTAGAGCTATCAGCGCTTCTTTCCGTACCAGACAATAAAGGATCAGCAGTGATCCCCACATCTTAACCACAACTTCTGAGCTGGACTAGGTCAGACGTGCGGAGACAAGCGGCGAAGCCTACCGACAGATCAACCACATACGTTGACCTCGACATCGGGGAGTACTGCGAGAACCGTAAAACCACTGAGAATGTGACGCTGCCAATCTCCAGCTCTACTCCGTCGAAAGTGACCTCCCCAGTTTTGGACTCAGTGGTCGCCCAGGGCCCCGACAGCCAAAGCCACAAACCTGACCAAAACAAACCGGAAAATCCCTCCTACACCCAGTTGGCAACGCTGATCACGGACGATTCGGGAGTCCACACAAACACGAAAGAAAGGCAACTGCATCCAAGCAAGTCACATCAGATTCGCCAAATCAGAAAACTACTGGTTGGCTTTAAGTTGCAGTCCTCTGCGAAAATGAGCCTCATGGGAGCGCCACCAAAAGAACTACTTCTCGATGCTGCTACCCAGCGCTCATGGCCTCACAGAGACACCTTTCCAATCAAACGGCGCAGCAATGCCCAAGAAACCAAACAGACGGAAGTTTGCCACAAATACTTAAACAACAGCAAATCTGGTCGGCCAAGTGGAGGTATTGAAATAGCTACAAGTAGAAGCTGTCGAAATTTTCGCCCGCCGGGGAAAAACTTCGTCCCCCAAAGAAAAAAAGGCCCGCGAAAACCAGGCTCCCACGGGACGGAAAAATCCTGCAAACGAAAATCAGCCCTCGAAACAACCGAGATAGGAAGCAGACCAGTATGCCGCAGAGGCCCCTTCGAAGCCTTGGACTCAAACCCGGCGTACAGCTGTTCAGTCTGCCAACCTATCTGGTTACACACCTCTCGTCACCTCACCTTCAAAGGCAGCAGAGACAGTGTTGAAAAGATTGTCCACTAAGTGCCTCAGCCTCTTCAACAAACATTGCGATATTAAACAGTCAGCTTGCCCTGAACAGCCGTCCATAATCGCACTCACAGAGACCTGGCTGACACCAGAAGTCGCTGACGCGGAGATCTCGATAGACGGATACTCCATTTTCCGAGCCGACTCGAAACGCGGCATGGCGGGTGGGGTTGCTTTATACATACGTGTAGCCCTGCCCATCCCGATTGTTCTCTCTGATACCACTCCTGCACCTTTTTGCGATGCACTGTGGATTTAAATCCCGCTGCGAGGGTCCGATTATCTCCTTCTCGGCGTGGTCTACCGTTGCCCCTCGAGTCCACCGGAAGACAAACAGTTCCTCGTTCAAACCCTTGAGCAACTCCCCTCCAGCTACCACTTCACTCATTTCTTGTTGGTAGGTGATTCCAACACTCCAAAGACCTACTGGATGGAGCTCCAGCGCATCGGGTCTAGTGGACACTTACATCGTCGCTGACCGAAGTAGTTCAACAGAACGCTCGGACTCAATATGTCATCGCACCCACAAGATACCGCGCCAGATACCGCCAACCACCATCCACCCTGGATGTGGTCATCACCAACGAAAGACACTTCGTTCATCTGGTGATAATTAACGCTTCACTGGGACATTGTGACCATTGTGTGCTGACCTTTGATTTCATCTGCTACTGGGCCAGAAATCCCGAACCTCAAACGTGGATTCGAAACTTCTATCTTGCAGACTTCTCAGGAATGCGCATCTTTCTCGGACACGTTAAACTGGGACCAGCCTCAGTGTAAGACTTATACAGGACCATTTTCCAGAAAGTTCACGAGGCTGACATGCTGTTCGTCCCAAGAAAACCAGCACACAATCGGATGAGCCGCAAGCCACCGAAAAGGATTCGGACTCTTCTGGAAAACAGGTCTCAAAAATTTTGAAAACGTTGACTACAGGAGATAGGAAAGACGAGCTGACACTTTGTAAAATGCGGAACGGCTGTATATCGAAAACACGCCAATGGAACATGCGAAAGCAAGCCACCATTCTGGTTGGAACGCGTTCTGAAGCGAGCCATCCTAGATCACCTTACTACCAGCAACTTGATATCTCCAGTTCAACACGGAGTTCTCCCAAACCGTTATTGCGTGACGAACATGCTCGTATTTACGAACAGCCTAAACCAAGCTAGAGACGAAGGACTCATATAGGAAGACACATTTTTCGACTTTTCAAAAGCATTTGATCGAGTCTCACACGTCCCGCTGCCCACAAACTCGGGTCTTACGGGATTCAATGGAAATTTCTACACTGGATTAAGGCGTTCCTATCGGACAGAACATTTCGAGTGAAAGTTGGGTCGGCCTACTCTTCCCCGGTGCCGGTCTCCATTGGAGTTCCTCAAGGCTCCGTTTTGAGACCACTGTTGTTTCTGATATACGTCAACGACCTTCCAGATGCTCTTTCAAGTTTATGTCTACCTTTTGCGGACGACTTGAAATCCGGGAGTTCTAATGCCAGTGCCCTCCAAATGGATGTAGACGCTGCAAATACGTGGTCGTTGGACTAGCACGTTCCTCTGAATGACGAAAAGTGCGTCTACATGTTATTCGGAGGAGACTCAGCGAACGCCTTCGTCGTACATGTTGAGAATGTTGAGAAGACATCACGAGGATGGATGCCAAAAAGGATTTGGGTATCTGGCTCTCTTCGAACATGTCCTTCTCACTACACCACGAGAAATCGGCCCAAAAGAACTCGCCGTTCTACGGATAATTCGGCGCACCTTCTCCCGTATTACTCGCATGGACTTGCATATACTCTATGGGACCTACGTCAGACCGCTTCTTGAATATGCCAACTAAGTTGTCTTCTCAGGATGCACGAAGCACATAACACTCATTGAGCGTGTGCAGCGAGCTGCTACGAACGGTTGCCGGCGTTAAATCCGTGGACTATGAAGCGCGTCTCGTGGTGTTTGACCTCTTTCCCCTGGAGTATCGGCGCCTCCAAGGAGACCTGATTCTTACTTATGCCCTGTTTGCCCAAGGTTTGGCCAACAGGTTCTTCACCGTTGACCCAGCAAACACACGGTGGGGGCATGGTAAGATTTTCAAGCTCAGAGCGCACATTTTCATTGGGCAAATTTTTTTCTCATTTCGGGTAGTTGCTCGGTGGGATAACCTTCCTCCGACGGTTGTCCACGCTCCTTCTAAGACCCAGCTCAAAGCACTATTAGACATTGTGCGAGTCCTCGTGCTGTCAAGCATACTGCCCCGCGCTGAGAACTTCAAGAGAAGTGCTACCTTTTTCTTTCACTTGTGCCTTTCAGGCGTACGACAGCCGCTAAACGACAAGAACACAACCGACCCGGGAAACTTGGGTAAAACCCTTGGTCCTGTGTAGCAATCCGTGAACCCTCCCAATCTGGCCACTGCGGCGTGGTTGCGTTTTGAAATCACCAGGCGTAATCATTTGTGAGTTTCCCAACTTTTACGCCGCTGGAATAGTCCGACCTGATACTTCTCAGTCTGGCGCGTACAGTCTGCCGCATCACTTAGGGTTTTTAGCGTTACCGTGCAGCTTCATGGTGTTATACTTCCTTTGATGAACTCGCGTCACAATCCCTTGGCGGTCTACAGTCCAGCTTGGCCATAGTATCTTTGTCGTATAGTGGTCGGCCGGCTGGTTCAAACGGGCTGGTCTGTGGAGTGTCACTTGTTGAAAACTGTGTCTACCTACCATGTTGTCGGTAGGCCGGATTGTGTTTCCTGGTATCTCGATTGCAATTTAAACTTTGAAGATTCCAGCCCGGCTTTTTATCCGGAGAACGTTTTGTGGGCTCTCTAGATGATTGCACTCCGACCGCTTGGGGACCATGGGCTTCTAAAATTGTCCCTTCCACTTATTGGGTAAGCAAATAATTCTGGTGTATTTGTGTCTTGAGATAAGGCATTATTCATCTCCGCTGGCGGCTGCGTGAAAATGCAGTGTTCTCACATGCTGCGCATGTGACTGCATAATCTGTAACCCCGAGTATAGCACTCTCCCAGCTATCGGGGATACCAGCGCAGTGTTTTGACGTGGTTCAGTCCAGGAGTGACTCGGTTTGCCTTTATGCCTTTATACTAACCGCCGATTATTCATTAACTGCAGTTAGGCTAAGCGCCTCACATGCCTCTGCGCTGCCCGGCACCCCTCTACTGATGAACGACCGTGAAGCCAAATATACAAGATGGCTATTATCCCGATGGCGGCGGACCTCTGTTCCTGAGGGGCATGCTTCCTGAAATGCTTACATTGATTCAGAGCAGGCTCTTACCTTGTGTCAGGATTTAGTGCGGTTTTCGAACAAACCTACCAGACAAATTATGCGTTAAACCCCTTCGAGCTAAGCCAGTTACGTAAACCGTTAAACGCTGCTTCCACATAAGGCGTTAAGCCCCATCACAGTGAGCTACGCGCTTCATGCCTATAGCGAACACTTCAGAAGATGGTATATCTGGGCGCCCGCTGCATATGCTATGGGAACAAGAGCATTAACCGTCGCCTTTTTTCGCGGGCTGACGTGTATCCTTGAAAACCATGTCTGTTACACAGCTCAAGTGTAGCCCGCATCCGTGTTAAGGGAAAACTGAAACCATTGGGTTCTAAAAATATACGAACGTTGCGCTGCCGATAGCAACCGGAAGCAGCTGGTTTCAGGGACAAACAGTGACCAGAAAGTAGTGTTTCTTTTCTTTTAGTAATAATAATAGGTTCACTTACCAACTTGTAAGGAACATGCCAATTGATCGGGTCGTTACAACCTGAACGCGGCAGACAACAACAAAACGGGGAGGACTGTACAACCAACAAGACGTCCTTATTGCGTGAAAAGTAGGCGCGGTTGTAGGAACCAAAAAACAAAGACAATGGGCATAATTTATGACTAATTCGATGATGAAGCCGGTTGACATGAGCTGAAACTGAAAATCCTTGCTGGCCATGATCGACCTTGGGCGGTTGAGTGAATGGCCAGGGTCTCGAAAAGCAAAAATGGAGATGGAGATGGAAGAATTCGAAGCGGAGGCGAATGGCAAGTTTCGTCTCAAAAATGTTTCTTACATTGAAGTTAAGTAGACACACTGGTGTCACTGTTGTAGGGAAATCAGGTGTAAAGGATAATTTCGAGGAAAAGATAGTGCCAATGCCTAGGGCCAAACGAATACCGTAACTGAAATTGAACTTGTGGAAGGGGCAAACCCAAATTGCAGCGGAAACCAGGAAGGTTAAATCCGAATGCAAGGTTTGGCGGGTTAGAGCGAACTCGTCCCAGACTTAAGATCCCCTGGCTGTCCGGATACCCGCTGCTAGTGGTCTTTATTCAGTTTGGTTGACAAAGTCTATAAAACAGTCATACAAAAATAGAAACGAACGTTTTCTTATCAATCACGCCGCACATCATCCTAAAGGATTGCATCTATCACATCCTAACTTGTCAGTGTTGCAGTTTCCCACATCGACGAGCTGCGTCTAATATTACTCTTGAAATTTTTCCACCAACCGATTTTCTGTCCAGTTGTAATAGTCATAAAAATAGGCACCAAAAAACTCAAGATCATGTTGACATACTCTTCGTTCATAGAAGTTGCAGCCAAAAAGCGTTTTTCTACGAAATTCAACAAGTTTTTTTATGATGCCACCTTCTGTTACTCTTCTCTTCTTTATAGCACTTCACCAATAACTGATCCGAAGGCTTAAAGCGAGATTCCGGCCTGGAAGAGAGTGTACCGAATTTGACTTTCCGCTATCCTAGAACAACGTCATAACTGTAACAGTCCACAATGGCGATACCTCCGGATTAGCTTAGAGCACGTAACGGTTAACAGACTGATTCTCCCAGGACAGTTGTTAAGCGGGGAACGCCAAGAACCTTCGTGAATGTATACATAAAGATATGTATTTGAGGAGTTATTAACACGTGAAAGTGCGTTAGGTGGCATGCAAGCATTTCGTTAGTTCTGCTAGGGGCAAAAAACATATACGCACAGGATAAACAGTAGATAGGTGTTTCAAACCGAGGCAACCCCTGAACAAAGGGTGTGCTTTTTATGACAGCAAAATATACCCACTGGTCCCGATAGATGTACCTGGACAGAAAGCTAGAGTCTTCAAGACTCGGGCCGGTAAGTGCTCAAGACCGATTAAGATTCCGGAGCGTGCAGCGGAAACTAAGAAAATGGCTGCCTAATACCAATGCCGGTGGAGTAGTTTGGAAGCTGCATTACCTGACAGGGCACCATAGCCTGAAATAAATAAGCAGTGAGTATAGCTACGTCTGACCTACAAACGACTAACCCAATTTGTTCCGAAGAACACATGTGGCAATCACTACCCATCGTCTTGCAATACATGTGACAGTCGTTTGACGACCTACATTAGATACGGGGTGTAACTGATATTATAAGCTTACCCGGTTGACACAAGGTAGCTTGGCACTTTACCTTTACAGCTGATACCTTCAGGCCGTCTGCATTGTACGCTGTCCTTTGAAGCCCTTTCACAGCAGCACTTGCGATTGCCTGCCCAAAGTTACAAGCCCTGGTATATCGGCTTTTTGGATTTTTATAGCCCGTTGGTAGCAGTCGAAGCTTGGTGACAGTGCGCCGTATTCCTCAACTCTTTGCCGTATGACGGGTGGCACGACAAACTTGTAGCAGTGCTTGTCAGTCAGCCAGTTTCATTTAAGTCATTGTTTCCCGAAAAGCCGCAAAAGTCCGGGTATTAATCATCAGAATTCTAAGTATGTGACTTGAGTAACGCATGCTTGATGGATATGCTTGTCAAGAGCTTCTTAACATACCATACAGAGAGGCTGTGACTGTCAAAAAAGCGCTGTCCACAAAGGTTTCTGCATTAGCGTTCTGGGACCGCAGACCACTGTTTTTCGATTCCTCTGGATTGCTTTTTCTTGAGTTTTCTCCTGACTGACGAGTTTACTCGACAGTAGCTCCTCGTCAGAACAACAGCACCTCCAGCGATCTCAGCGGCGCATACTTTGCGTGTTTTCTGGTGTAGACATCGCATGCCTTAAGCCAATGCCCGGGATTTAAACTTGCATTACTTTGGAAGCCAAAAACTTTTCTCAACCGCAGTTTGCACCATTTCGCGCATTAAGTCAAATTCAGGTCCAGTACACAAAACAAAGGTTTTAGGATGCAAGGCGATCTAGCGGGCAATAAAGCAGCGAAACACAATCCGCAAAAGAAACATGGGCAGTCGTAGTGAATAGTCCGATGAACACATATTCCGAATTTTATATGTTTTAGGACTCAATAGAATCAACCCAAACTTATCTCGGCATAGATTTTGATGATAGTGCGTCGGTCATCAACAACAAATGAATTCGCAACAATAGACTTCAAAATTCTCAGTCGTTCTACTGAGGCATCTGTCGAGGTTTACAACCTCGCCGTCCACCGCGAGTTTACAAAGGTCCTAACATCTCAGCAGCAGAATGTAACCGAGTAACTTCAGAAAATCAAAATCCGGAATCCGGAAAATCACTGATTGGCGCGGAGTCTCACTTAAAAATGGCCATTTAAAACGGCTCCTCTAAGAAAAGTTGGACCATGGATGTCGGAAGCTGTTTCTATGCAGACACTTACCATGCTCTATTTGAGTGTAACGGGAAAACAAAACAGATTATCCGACGTTGTTGGTAATAAATCCAACAGTCGTGGAGCCCGGGTTCATCGGGTGAATGAATGACATCCCGAAAGACAGCTTTTGAATTTAAAACCAAATTTAGTATGTCAGCAGTGAGTTTTCCTGAGCAAATGGGTGCGTGGCCATGCATGCGAGCCAACTCGTCAGCGAGTTACATAAAAAACTGTTGCCGAGGTCAACAGCCTGAGGTGGGTTATGAAGGATATGTAAAAATCCGAAAATTCGGGCGAACGTTAGACCGTCCAGAACGTCAGCTTACCTCCACCCTGTAGATATACGAATAACTTGTGATATGTGAATAGAGTGGGCGAAAACGAGGCTGTTGCGTATGGGAAGGACACATACAGAAGACGCCCTAACTGTTACAATATGTATAACATTTGCTTCAACGTCATGCGCTGTTGAGTCGTTCGAGGTTTACCCCCGATAAAGCCGAGCGATTAGGTGCCTAAAAGGAGTATGACTGGCTTAGCGGCAAAGGACAGACTTGGTTCTCAGGTGGAGAACCAAAAACGATCTAACCGTGTACGTGAAGTTTTGTGTCGAAACTGAAAAAATAGCAAGAGGGTGTATCACTAGAAAGATCCGGATTAATTATCACTGGGGTGAGAAAGCTTGCTCGCTGCCAAAATACTTAGGAGATTTAAGGGTAGCTACTTTAGTCCGCATATATGGAAACAATCAAGGTGTCCTAAATGTAAAGTATGTGTGCAGCAGTCGCGCGGTGGACAAAGGTTATGATACTATGGACGATATTCGAAGAAACATGATACTAGAATGGAGCAGACCAGTCCTGAAACGCGTTTGAACTCAGCGCTTCAAAAAAGATTCGGGAATGTGCAGGTTTCTACAAATTTGCAAAGGTTCCTGTCAAGGACCCTTAACTAGGACGGATTGCTTCACGGAAAAGCGCGATGGATGAGGACAAATGAAAATGAATACACTTCGTATACAACCCCTGAAAGAGTGGTTTTGTAGCCATTTAGACAGGATTGTTGGCAAAGGCAAAAGTTTTTTGGGGAGTTGTACGCCTGAAGCCGCCAAGGAGACGTCGAGGGAAGCGCACTCCAGGACTGAGGTGGTGTTTGGGTCAAAAGGAGAGAGGGTGAAACAACCTTGGTTGCCGCCGAAGCACCTGGTACTTGTGCTATTTCAGGGTGCAAGGTTAGCATGCTTTAAAATTTACCAGGCATCTCACATAGCAAGCACCTGTAAGCGACAACAGAATTTGGCGTGTATGAAGAACGCTGTGAACCCAAACGAAAGATGAACTAGCCCCAGACAAATATTGCCATAGAAACTTAGGTGAAAAATTGATTGTTACACAGAGTCACATTTCAACGCTGACTGAGATCGTGGAAAGTCTCTAGGTCGATGCGCAACCCCTTTGACCTGAACCAGTAGTGAACGAAATACTTAAACAAAAGAAGCCACAGTCTCATGGATTTCACGGATTCATGGATTGATACACAGGATCGGGGCTTTTGCCCAAACTTCCAGGGTCTGGTTTGTTCTTATCGTTCAGCGGCTTCTGTTCTTCTAAAAGGCACAAGTGAAAAAAGGTGTAGCACTGCTATTTGAGTTCTCAGGGCGAAACAGTAATCTTGCCAGCGTAAGGACTCAACTAAAACGGTGTTGGCAAGTGTTTTGACACAGCGTAAACAACCGCCGGAGGAAGCTCATTCCACACACCAAATACCGTTATCACTGATAATCCTTTCCGAGGCACCTCTTCGCGCTGTAAAACGCATCAGCGCCTTAATGGGCGAGTCAGAAGATAGTGAATAGACCATTTTGAGATGCACTGCCCTAACTTGTAGGCATGTAAACAAGCAGCCAAATCTTTTCTCGGTCTTCCTTCCATTCTTAACTGTCTGCCGCCCGAAATTGCCACACCTTACTATATTTTAAAGGATGCCGGCCTGTCTGGATCCCGTCGATGGGCAGTGATGCCATAACTTGTCGTGAAGCCGTAGTAAGGTTCCTTCGAAAAGTCTAGCAGCCGTGAAGTAGCTGCCTAGCCATCGATACCCCTTGATCGATCCAAAACATTTGGCGCAGTTCGGATAAATTGTGCGATGGTCCACAATACCCATCCAGCGCATGGGCATTCCAAACTATCAGCCTGATGATTTTGCGCTTCCTGGGTAGTATAATCGGGTTTTTAGCGAAATGCGGCCACATAAAGTTCTCTAAACTCCCACAAACGGCAGGCCCTCTTTCATTATCGGGCATAAGCGTACTAGATTGTGGTTACATGCGGTTCTTTCATCAATCCTACCGGCGCATTCTAATTTCAGCATAACTTCTGGATATTCCGCCTTCTGAGCTATGTGAACAATATCACGCTGAGCTTGCCGCGCCTCTGTGAGTTGACCGAAGATTCAGTTGATCCGCTTGCCAATATTCTCAGGTATCTCTTAAACCTTGCCAGGCATACCGCATACCATGCCCCACTTCAGAGGCGTCAGTGGACATATGCAATTCTACATTTGCATTATAAATGCGAATAGGTTTCATGCAACGATACATTTTTAGTTCTCCCAACGATTGCATACTTTCCAGCCATCTCTGCTACCTATCTGAGTCCCCGTCGCTCAGTCAATCATCCCAATGTAGTTGCTTCCTACACAACTTTTGCAATAGTAGTCTAGCTGGTGAAAGCAAAGGGGCAACTAAACCTAGGGAATCAAACAGATAAGAGAACAAAGACATAATTTTCCGTCGGGTGAGCGGCCGATCGGGAAAAACGAAGGTGAAGCAAAATTCGTCCGTTTGGGCGTCCCATTGCAAACCGAACGTTCTTTCAACTGTCTGAAAGACTTCGTCGATGGAAAGCACCGACAGCGAGACATCTGACCCAAATGCTTCATTCAAGAGGGACTCGCCATTACATATCCATTTTCTCAAGTGGAAACCACCAATTTAAAAGAAACTTGACTAAGCTCACGCACGAATCTTTGAGCCACGTTAACATCTGGTGTAACGGTGGATGCTACTGATGAGGCCCGCGTGTTATGTGTGTGTTCTCGTAAATACGCATTGAAGGTGGGATTTATTACGGAATTTGTGGAACTACTTTGCAGTTTTCCTTTGCAATTGCGTGATAGTCGATGAATATCCAGTAAAGTTCAAGAAGACGCGTTCATGAAGAAGACGGATATCCATTTTTTAAAAACAACGCGCAAATAAGAGTTTAACCTTCCTCTCCAATAGTCTATAACTGTTTGGTTGGCGTTTTTCTAATAAACAACTCCGAGGCAAAGGGCTTTTCTCCTTACATTTGGTGTCGTGACCAGGATAAGGATGAAGGTCTCGTTGCCACAACATTTTGAGGAAGGTGATGTGCGGACCTTCCTGGAGGATCTTAAAGATGTCGGAGTCGGCCGGACTGGAGACCAACAGGGGTAAGTTGGCGGCACTGAAGACCCTCCTCATGATCCGGGCGAAGGCGGCCCTGGATGCGACCAGAAGAGGCCCTCGAACGATGGACTGGGCCGCCTCGAAGGAAGCTCTTGATACGGAGTTCGACACACCGGCCGACCGCCAGGAGGCTATGAGGCGGTTCAAGACTGCCAGCATGGGACCTGGGTGTGACCCAACGGTGTTCTTATCCAGCCTGCAGCAGTTGTTGGATCGGGCCTTGTCGGAACTGGACGGAGTGTCGCGCCAGCAGTTGCTGTCCGACCATTTCGTCGAAGGAGTGTAGCCTGCGCTTCGAGTCCAGTTGCGGTTGGCAATAGCAACTGGCCAGTTGAGTGTGGAGCACCTGGTGCATCTGGCACGGGAATTGGCCGAGGCGCAACTGGCCGCGTTGCAGTCGCAAGAGAACAGGGATTAGTCAACTGTGGCCCTTGATATAATCTATCGTTCAGGGATACACCCTCAAATTTGGCCGGGCAATCTAAGACGACTCGCAACTTTTGTGGCTTCGTTGGATTCATAACTAGGCAATGAGGTAACTACCACTTCTTTTCGTTTCCTGATTTAGATTGATGAGGCGGCACAGGTTTTAGATAGTCCGTTACGATGTGATTGTTCATGCGTTCTCTGTATCGCGCCAACATAGTCAGATACCTTGCGAAGCACCTCCTCATATACTGCAGTTAACAGCGAGCTAGAGGATGATTGTCAGGAAGCCTTTCAGCTGTTCTCCACGGCAATGGTATTTCGTAATTACCACTACCAAACACTGAAGACTCTTCAACAATTTGGAGCGCTTCCTTGTCTTCGACACTTTGGCATATACCCGGAGCCTCTAAATTGTGGAAATCGGCTTCATGCAGCGCCCTTAGGTGTGCAGTGATGCCATCATCTTTCAAACTTACGTGGTGTACTTGCCTCCACACCCCATGTCCTACGGACAACGGGCCAAGTAGAACACACACGGAAGGTGTCTTGACAGCATAAGGTTCCTTTTGCTTGCCCAACCTCTTCTCCATAGGCCAATATGCCTCTGGAACGTCTTCTCCTCTCAGTGTTCTCACACGTTTATCAGAAAGCTCCACAAGGTTAGTATACTTCAAGTGACCATATTGACTAGCTATCTTCGTTGGGCTCGTGACTGGTTGGCTGACGGGCAGGGAACTCGTTGAAAAGGCTTGTTCAGCCACTACGGTCTCACCTGCACCTACCGATTCAAACTCGATTCTGAGACCTCCAGGCCCAACAGTAGCGGTTCCACTAACTGTTGATAAATTTAAAATTGCTGGAGCGCCGGTCAGACCAACATCATCAAGTAAGTCTTTCGCCAGCAAATTTACTTCCGACCCACCACCCAACAATGCGTACGTGATGACGCCGCCTTGCGGACCATTCACACGAACCGGTACAACGCCAAGGCGTGTTCCTGATTCCACTTCAGATGTCGAGTTGCATAAGCCAACCGATATGGTTTTGTTGGTTTCTGGTGTCACATGTAATAGATGGTGGTGAGGCCCTGCGCAGCTCTCCATACCACACTCCTTATGGGAATCGCATTTGTTACTGACGTGACCTGGTTTTAGGCACACAAAACATAACCGTTTCCTTTTCACCACACACCACCTTGCTTGCGTTGACAAATCAGTAAACCTAGGACAATACGCCAGCCCGTGTTTGCTGTCGCAAAGAGGGCACAAACTATAGGCTCCCTTTTGGTGAATATGTTATGGCGCCTTTCGTTGCCCACCCGATGTTGCTGGGTTTGAGGACGATGCTGTTCCTCCTAGCTCATGGCGATCATATCATAGCTATTGCGAGCGATGCGGGCTTCCTTAGAAACGAAAATGCACAGGTCGAAGAATCCTATTCGCTTTCCGAGGTTGTCCATAGTGTCAGACAACTTCGCCCAGTTCCGACGAGCTTATTTTGATGGCGTTTGGAGGATTCGCTCTATGGTTGAGACGGAGTTCATGTCACTAGTGTGATTCATCTGACATAGGGTTACGTGACAGTTTTGAAGATTTACCGATAAAAGAGACAGTGAATCGGCGTCATAGTGCAATGGTTCCAACTTCTTTAACAGATCGTCCACTAAAGCTCTGGCCACAATATGTTCCCCCCCAAAGGGATCCTTGATTATTTCTCGCTCTAACGATGAAGGCGTTCAATGAGCCTCCTCGGAATGATATGCAACCAGCATGTTCTTTACGCAATAATAATAATAATAACAATGTTTATTCCCACCTAGTGGATAGCATACTTTCAGGCATGATCATAAAGTTACAGTCAGGATAAGTGCATGACTGGTAGGGTTTGTGGGTACCGGGAATTTCGTGGAAAAGGGACGGCGACATAAACAGTGGGCATTACCCGAAGTAGACTTGGTCAGGCCTGAGGCAGCATGGGTAGGGAACA